>VDFB02047144.1:28824585-28854797 GCA_007258455.2 Sequoia sempervirens | reverse complement strand
GGAAGATCGCGGCCCCTAATGCCTCCCAATAGAAAAATTTTGTAAAATTTTAATCTTTGAAATGTGGAAACAATGTAAGAAGTCCATAATCGCAGTATTGAGACAATCTCTATAGTAACTTATTGTAATTAATCGAGCTACAATCGGAGGTTTTCTTCGTGGTTCTTTCCTACCAGTATGCTCGTTTGAACCAAGTTTTGTAATATCTCCTATTTATATATAATAAATTACAGTGGCTTGCCACTTTTTCCCAAAAAAATAAAAAAAATTCATGTGAAGGTCATTTACAATGTAATTGAGTCTTTGATCTAGCAAAGTGGAAACAAGGTATTTGGGTGTGCATAATGTTCAAGCTAATTGAGTAAGAGTTTTCTGATGCATGAGCCAGGTGGCTTTAAACAACACAATTACAATTAAAGATGACATTGTTATAACCTGCACAAGCTTGATCCAACCTTTTAGCACTTACAATTACAATTACAACACAATCTTGCTACCTTTTAGCACCTTCAACTCGTAAGGGAAATCATGGGTCCAATGTAGCTCGGAGTGATTCAGAGTATTTGGGTGCAAAAGAGGACATCCCTGGCGTAAACGTACCCATACGGACATGTTGGAATAGTTCGTTTGGTTGTACGAGTTGCAGAATGAAAGTTGCACCACTTTGTAACTTTACACTGCTTGCATCTGGCAACTTTTCCCTCTACTGAAAAGTCATCACCACAAGAAAACGCCTCCAAGATAGCAAAAACTAAGAGAGGTTTTTGTAGATGGTCCCAACACAATCCCGTAGCCTCTGACGGAGAGTCTGTATTCCCCACGGCCTCTGAGAAATAGCCCTTCAAATATTGTTGCCTTTTAGCACTTTGGACTCTTAAGGGAAATTGTCGGTCCAATGTAGCTCGAAGTGATTCAGCGTATTTGGGTGCAAAAGAGGACTATCCCTAGCATAAAAGTACCCATACGAACGTGTTGGAATAGTTCGTTTGGTCATACGAGTTGCGGAATGAAAGTTGCACCACTTTGCAACTTTACATTGTTTGCATCTGGCAACTTTTCCCTCCACTGAAAAGTCATCACCACAGGAAAATGCCTCCGAGATAGCAAAAACCGAGAGAGGTTTTTGTAGATGGTCCCAACATGATCCAATAGCCTTTGACAAAGAATCTGTATGCCTCACGATCTCCGAGAAATAGCCCTTCAAAAATTGTTGCCTTTTAGCACTTTGGACTCTTAAGGGAAACTAGTGGGCAACAAAGTTAACTTCTTCACAAACTTGGTTTGAAGTAATTTCATTCTTTTTTGTGCATTTGAGAGACATTTTTACTAGAGGTCGGTCTATGATCCCTGTTCTATGATTTTACAAAAAGGTATTGTGGACCTATATTAAGCTACCACTCTCAATATCGTACAAATTGAACCCTGGCATCAATAGACTCTATATATCAAGCTACCACAATTTTGTTGATGTTAGCAACTTCATCGATCTCTTCCAGCCATTCCAGCACATGACAGAGCTTGGAAAAGAGAGAAGGAAGTCCACTAGCAAAGAGGAGAGTAGAGTCTACTTCAAGAGTAAAACATGGCACTTGCTAAGACTAAGCCCGCCCAGCCATACAAAAGTGGCATACAATATAGCCAAGTCCACTCCAAGGAAATAATCAATGGCTTGGTATAAAGCAAAGTCGGCTAGCAATACATAAAGGAAAGTCCACCCTTGTTTCTTGGCACAAACACTCAGCAAAGCCTACCCATGTTAAGAAAGGGATGTGTTAAACATGATTGAAGTCCGCCACATGTCTTGGCCATGAAACTTGACAAGGTCCATGCTTACCAAAGAGTGACATGGCATAAAAGATGGAATCTTGACAAATCCGCTTCAAGAGGATAATGAGTGTCCGCACTTAGAAGAATATGAACATGGAAAGTGAATGAGTGAAGTTCGCTCAGCATATTAAGTTTGAAATAGCAAGAGAAAAGAGGAAGTATGCCAGCCTTAAAGTGAAATTGAGCTCGCCCCTCATTTGTAAAGGGTGGAGACAGTGTATAGAATTGTTGTGATAGACTATTTCTAATAATAAAAGCTCTTATGCATGATTTGATTTGAACCACTTTTATTGTCAAATAGTGTGCATGGTTGCATAACTTCTTCCACCATAGATTGGAGATAGATTAGAATTAGATTACACTTGGAATAAAATTTGCTTTGAAAGTTTGTTAGATGAATGCAAGATTTGATAAGCATTGATTTATGGTGGAACTTTTTCTCATACCTTCTTTGAACGGATGATTTTCGTTCAATGCATAAAGTTAGCCTGAGCTTACTCTGTGGATTCTTAACTTCTGTCTGGATAAGTATTGTTCAATTGGAAGGTAGTTATTCATGATATGAAAACCATAAGCACATTTCCTTGAAGATTGCAATGGCTTTGCATAGTTGGCGTGATTCTTGCGTGGCGAAACAAAGTTTGGTTTTGTTTCACCAAGTCAATAAGTTGTCTCTTGAATTCTTAGGAAGTAGATTAGAACTTCTAACCCCTTGTCTCCCTTTTTAGTTTGTTTGATTTGCAACCCAAATAAAAGAGCTTCATTGTCCAGACCTTCATTATGAATTGAAAAAATCTAGCGTAAGTCCCCTTGTGATTACTAGCAAATCACAACGCCCATTGAGCTTACCACACATCAAGACCTGACATAAGAAACCTTGGAATCGCCATATGATCTTCTCGTAATCTTAGCATACGGGGTGGTTTTTCAAGAGAGAATAGGGTGTTTCTAGGCATTTTTATTCTAATGTACGAGTGTGTCATAAAACACGCATCAACAGGTTAAAGATAAGGATTTGACAATGCTTTCCCACAATGGTTTGCCATTGTCTTGGGAGTCCTATATTCAAGGAATCAGTGCAAGGTCCAAACTCCCAAAGTTTGATCATTTGAGGGCCAACTGCATTCATTATGCATCAAGATTGATGGTTAGAGGTGTTGGCCAAAATTCTACTAATGAAGAGATTCATGTTCTTGCCGCCCAACCTTCGAAGAAGAAAGGAAGAAGTGGAAAGAAGGGATTCTTCAAGAGGAATCGAGACAAAGGAAATGATGGTGCTCCCCCTTCCAAGAAGAAGCGATACTTGTCCAAGATTCAATGCTTTAGGTGTGATAAGTTTGGTCACTTTTCCAAACATTGTTCAGATAGACCTAAGCATCAAGCCTCCATTGCGGATGTAGATGATGTTTCTCCATAGAAGAATGAATATTTGTTTTGCTCAGCATTGTCAAGCAATGTACCCACTAACACCAACACTTGGCTGATCAATAATGGTTTTCTCAAAAAGAGGGAGTTGATTATGAAGAAACATTTGCTCCTGTTGCTCATTACACTTCTGTCAGAACTATCATTGCCCTTGCTGCATCAAGAGGATGGAAGATTCATCAAATGGACGTGAAGACAACTTTTCTCAATGGCGTGATTGAGGAAGAAGTTTACGTCGAGCAACTTGATGGTTTTGAGGTTCATGGGAAGGAGTCACATGTGTGTAAGTTGAAGAAGGCCTTGTATGGTCTTAAGCAGGCTCCTCATGCATGGTACGAAAGGATTGGTCGGTACCTATCTAGTTTGGGCTTCTTGAAGAATGATGTTGATTCAAATCTCTACTTCAAGGTAATCAATGGTGATGCATTAATATTGGTACTAATTCATGCTTCTAGGCTGCATATATATATTATTTTTACATGTTTTCTCCATTGTTCGGCCCCTACACCACAAGTAAATGGTTGCATAGTGTGTGGAATGAGGGGGCAGCAGGCCTGTAATTGAAATCTTTTCATCTATCAGCATCTAGTTGTTACTTATGAATGTGAAGTAATGCTTTGAGTTTGAAAGATGTGCAATGCAATGTAATCAATAATATGAATAAATTTTTAATTATTAGTTATGTAATGTGAAGTAATTGCATAGCGCTTTTTAGGTTGACTTTGTAAAACTATATTGTAATTGAAATTTTTCATCTATCGACATCTAGTTGTTACTTATGCAATGTGAAGTAATGCTTTGAGTTTGAAAGATGTGCAATGCAATGTAATCAGCAATATGAATAAACTACATAATAGAACCATTATTTTTATGCTATTGTACATCAAGATATTTAACCATTGCTCACTTGATTAAATTTTCAAAGAGTTTAATTATGCACATGAGGAGGCAATTAAATTTGATTGTCAACTTCTATATATCAAATTATCCAATAATCAAGTGTATGTCCATATACAAAAATGGCATCAATACCAACTCAAACAAAATTTTACAATATGTGGCATACACCATCTCGGTATCTATTCAATATTTACATGCCAAAATGTCTATCTCATCCTAAACTACTGGTGGATCATCAAAATGGAGCCTCTTTGAAGCACTCGTTGCCTCGAAGGTAGTTGCACAAGAAAAAGTCAAACCACAATTGAGATTAGTTATACTATATAATTTAAAAATGAATAATTAACATCAAAATCAATATACATTAAATTATAATTGAACTCTAAAATTGTAATCTTGATTACCTAAAATATTTGTCTCTTCAAAGGGTCAGGAGTCCTAGAATATGCCCCTCTCAAAGAACCGACCAAACCATCTTTTGTAATTTCAATCTATATAGGTGAACAAAAACATAAAAATGATCCAAGTTAGCATACATTTGTCAGCAATAGGAACATATAAATACCAAACAAAAAATAAAATGAACACATACTTCTTTAGGTTGATCCTTTTCTTTATCTCCTTTAGGTGTTTCGACACCTCCTCCTTGAGGTGCTTCAACACCTACTCCTTCAAGTGTTCTAATGCGTACTATTTTGGGCATTGTGGCACTTGTCAACAAGGACGTATAGCTCATAATTCCCTGCACATAAAAATGACAAGTACATATGAAACTACCAATCTATGTTGATGTATGTATAATCAATATAAGATCTTAAAATTCTTAATTCAATCAATTTTAAGTTCAATTACCTTCCCCTTATCCAACATTGCACTTCCATAATTTGGACAAGGTTGTACCTCGCTCGCACTAGGTATTTCCTACAAGAGGAAAATAAGATAAACATATAAGTTATTATATAATTTCATTAATGACAATTCAAATGACAAGAAAGTATATAATAAATAAATGTAAATGAGTGAGTTCAAAAATATATACTGTGTGCATGTTGAGGCCAAATGAAATGGCCCTCAGGGTGCTATCTGTCACTTGTGTCAGCTCCTCCTCGAACATCAACTGTTAAATAGACCATGTAAATAAATATTAGTACATTATACTATCTCTTATTAATATTCATTTAAAAATAAATGCAAGTTATGAATTCACAACTTAAATTTTACCTGTGTCACTATTCCAATGTCCCCCTCTCTAGCAGGAGAGGACTCTGTACGATGTGCTCCACTCCCCTGCGTCTAATCTATAATGTCCACATCATGGAAGTCATAATCGGAAGTGTCCAAGGGATGCTCGGAAGGTTGTACAAGAGGACCCAAGCATATCTAGTGGCACATGGAGCAAGTATGTGGTACAAAAATATGTGGACCTGACGAGGATGATGCAACAGCACTCAAGCCATCACCAACATCACCAAAATGTAGCTGAGCTACTACAGAAGCATTCGAAACCAAAAGACCACTCAAAGAGTGAATAGCGTGGATAGTCTGTGTGGCCGCATCCTGCATAATATCTGGATGGTTTACTGAAGGTGGTGGAGGAAGGGGAGGAGGGGGAACATATGGGTGTGGTATTACTCTAACTGCCCCTGGTCTATCCTGGGGCATACCTCCACCAACGCCCTGGAAGGGTTTAATGTCAAAGTAATTGACATGATGCCCTAACACAAACTCAGCATATAATTTTTTCATAAAGTAAAATGGTATATCACAATTGTTGTTCGGTGGTTTCAAAAAAACCATACACCAACGATCCCAAAAGTTTTCTACAATGTCTCTATGAGTGCACCATTTTATAGAAAGTTTTGGTTTATTAACATTAACCGGAAAACCAGTGCAGGGGTTAAAAAATAAATAGGCTATTTAGGCTTTGGTTATTCTAAGATCTTTCACATCATCATAGGACAATCCACATGCATAATATTCTCTCATGTCTTCTCGCCACAAATGAAAGGAATTATGTTGCAAGGAGAGGGTTTCTATGTTTTTAATTATTTCTTTCATTGTGTTTGAAATCTCAGATAATCGAGGGACTCTCATATAAACTTCATAAATGCCCCTTAATTGTTGCAATTTTTCACAAATTAATTCTTCAATTGATGGCTGTGGAGGTGGTGGAGCATTTGGCATTTGTGCATTTCATTGTCAGCAGCCATAATGCCTGATTAAAGTTAAAAAAAATTAATCTAATTAAAATTAGGCAATACAAATGAAAATATTATAAAAATACCCTAGTTTTAAAAAAAAATCCAACAAAAACCCTAGTTTTTGACAAAAATCTATAAAATTCTCTAATTTTTAATCCAAATACTTAAAAAACACTATTTTTAAATCAAAATCCATTACAAACATTCTATTTTCATCAAAATCCATACTAAACTCAATTTTTTCATAAAAAAACTATCAAAAACCCTATTTTGAAAAAAATCTATATAAAATTAACTAAAATTACACAAATCTAATTGAAAATTTGATTAGAGCAAAGAAAAACCAAGAATCTAACCTTTTGAAGATGGATTTGTGCAAAATCGGATATCTGATTTGTGGAATGAAGTTTTCACTATGCGCCCACGGTTAAACAAATGTGAAATGAGTTTTAATCAGGCCGAAATGAAATATATATGTGTGTCACAAATCGGATATCCGATTTGGAAATCTAGGTTTGGGCTTTTCTTTGGTAGTGTGTACTGACACCCAAGCCACATAAAGTCAACTCAGCATTTTCGCGTTTTTGAGTCGATGAAACATGTAATTTTTTCTCCATTGCCACTTTTTGGCATACCATGATCCTGCACATACCCGTATATGTACTCTAAACTTTATGAAATAATGCAATACCTTATCTCTTTTCTTGTATATTGGACAAGTTTCATGCCTTATGTTTGATTATGTGGAATATGTGTAATTTTTTAATTTTCATTTATGGAGTATGATACATAAGCTTGTGCAAATTTCTACACAGTTGTGCTAAATTCCAACAATAAATAATTGAGAAATATTACAAAATAGTCACATTAGGCATTAAAATATTAAAAATACATTTAGCAAAAAATATAAGGCCATAAAAATTGGCATCTAGATTAGGAAGAAAACTAAAAGGAGGCTAAATTGGTCCCTTAAATATACCACAAGAATAAACGCTAAAATAAGGATTATTTGTAGTGTCAAAATTGTAGGGTATGCAATTGACCTTACAAGATAGTTTTAAATGTTAGAGACAATACTGCAATTTAAGTCTAGAGTCTAGGATACTATTGTGTGTGTGTCAAATGTGGATAAGTATTCTAATGTCAAGAAAAACCTTAATGAGACGGTTTACATTCAAAGTTTGAATCAAGTAAAACTACTCTATTCGTAATACAATCAAACCTTTCAAATACGTATCATTGTCCTATATTTCTAGGGATTTATTAAACAGTTTGGCCCTTAGATTTCTATGGGCACAAAGGTTGTTAAAATGACTACCTAGAAAATGAGATTTGATGCTTAATATGCAAGCTAAGATTATTTCTATGTGCAAATGTGTGCTGGAATGATTAGTGGTATGCTTCTAAATGAAACAAAACGATGGAAAGGATAATGGATGCAAAGATAAACGAAGGATGATGTTGATGATGAATGAACAAGTGGAGATGAGTGAGATGATATGAAACTAAAATGAACTATCCATGATTATGCATATGCTCAAATTCAAACATAAAACAAACTAACCTAAAATGTAACTATAATGCAATGGGGATGATAAAATGTAAGTATGAAGCAATAAGTTAATCTAATATGAGAATGCAAAGTAACCCATGATATGAAAACTAAGTATAAGACTCCATGAAAGCTCCAAGCTCCTACGAAAAACTTGCATGGTAACAATACTCAAAGTGTGGATGAAAAATGGCATTATAACACTATTCCAATTTGTTTCTCAAAATAGCATTATAACATTACTCAAAAGGTGGATGAAAAATGGCATTATAACACTATTCCAATTTTTTTCTCAAAATAGCATTATAACATTACTCAAAATGTGGATGATCAAATTCTAAGGCAAGAGGGTGTATTTATAGGGTTTCTCAAGCATTTTGTGAGGTGGCACCCATCAACGGTCTAGATTCGAAGGAGAAATAATAAACGGTGGAGATGAAAGGAATAAGGATGTTGTCCCCTTGACCAAGGGCAACATGCCATGTGTGTGGAGAAAATCCCTTGACCAATTGGAAACATGTCAAATGTATGGGATTCCCAAGTGTGTGAAACAAAGACCCATGTGCTCCAAATTTGTTGGAAGTGTGGGGGAATAAATCCATGTGCTTTTTCTCATTGGTGGAAGTGTGTGAGGATAATTCTAATTAATAATTAGGCTTATTTATTTTCATGTGACCTTCATGAGGTGGCACACAAAAAGTTGTAGAAATGTGCTCTAATTCTTAATTGGGATTAAGGAAGGTTAATTAAATAAACACATTTAGGGTATTTTGTTTATTTAATTATTTAGAAGAATGTGGATTAGAATAATTAAAAGGAAAGTGAACAATATAAATAAAGTAAGACCTTATTTATATGTAGTTGAAGCATTAATTAAATAGGTTGTATTTAATTAACTGAATGTGATGACCGTTTTTAGGTGTATACAACTATCATAATTGTAATGGAGTCTAGGACACTAAAATTGTGATTGTGATGGATTTTAGATAGGTAGGAAGAAACTAGAGTTGAAGTCTAGAAAATATTTAATTTATACAAAAGATATATTTTAGCAACTTGGTGAGAGTAAAAAAGCAACTTGGTGAGAGTAAACAAGATGGGAAATTTGGCTATATTTTAAGGGGATGGACACAATATATTGAGTGCATTATACAGTATAAAAATTATAAAGTAGATATGTGTTTACCTTATAATGAC
This sequence comes from Sequoia sempervirens, assembly GCA_007258455.2. Lineage (NCBI taxonomy): Eukaryota > Viridiplantae > Streptophyta > Pinopsida > Cupressales > Cupressaceae > Sequoia > Sequoia sempervirens. The sequence continues at coordinate 28,845,695 of VDFB02047144.1, read as the reverse complement.
ATAATGATAAGATCACTATGGTATTTCTAAATATCACTAATTCATAGATATCGAGAATCATATAAGAAGTCAAGATACATAGATGGAGTGAAGAAAGTATTTTATAAATAAGACATGACAAGTTCATAATTATAAATATATACTTGTTCCATAGATTCATGCTTGTATAACTTTATTAGAATATTCTAATACTAAAATGTTTCCCAATATGTCATTAATTGTTCCAATTCTTTAAAAAACATTAGATTCAAATTTATTACATTCATCAATTAGAATTAAATACATTTTTTATCTACATTTCTCCTTCACAATTATTCAACTTAAATTAATTGTATATAATATTTTTATATTTAACCTACACTAAACCTTTTGTTCTCCTTTAAAATCTTATTATTAATAAAAAAATAAAAGAAATCAAAATATGACATTCCACTATTACCTCACCTCTCCTCACATACAAAATTCTTAAAATAATGTCAATCCTCACTCTTCTAAATTTCAAAAGGTAAGATGGACTTGTCAGTCCTCACTTTCTTCTAAATCTCAAAAGGTAAGATGGACTTAAACACTTAAAAATGAAAAAAAAGACCTTTTTATTTTTCTATCAATAAAAAAAATTAAAATGAAATACGGCATGCCACCCTTACCTCACCTCTTCCCACATGCAAGACTCTTCTACCCCACCTTTAAAATAACAACGATAATAATAATAATTTATGCTTTATATAGGTCCTTAAATGGCCTTTCATAAAAAGCTAATCATAAAGAGGTTAAGTGGGATTCATTTGCAATGATATAATTAATAATCTTAAATTATTATTTTCAAAACATAGAAAAATATTTAAATAATTTTAATTTATTGGCTATAGTATAATTAAATAACTTTTCACTTTTAAGTAGTTATAGATTATATATAGTTGGAGATAATAGATCAGAAATTGATTGAGGTGGATAGTTTAAAAATTAAAGAGTAAATATTAAGAAAATAAAATTTTAAAATTTATTGATGTTAGGTATGCAATTTTTTTTTCATATGAATAGAATTTTTATTGGATATGCATTTTATCAAAGGACAAGTTTATGGATTTAGGGTACATTTATAATCAGAAATCTATATTTTGGGTTTAGATTCATCTTGACAATCAATCATGTTGTGTTCTATAAATTTATCAGATATGTGATATTTTAGTATGTTCTTCCTAAATGTCTAAAAATACCTTAAGAAATGTTTACTAGTCTTAAAGAGATTTTTTTCCAAGTTAACTCTAAATTTTTAATAATGATAAAAGAATTACAAATAAGTGTCTAAATGCATATTTGTTATTGTTTGTTCCAATGATCTTAGCCCTCTTTTCTAGTTTTTTTTTTTTTCCAAAATAATTTTTACCATATCAAAGATATACTTTCACATACTCCATAAAGTTTTGTCTACATTTTATTGTAATATTATAAACTAAACATATGATAATCATAGATTAACAAAAACATCATAGAACATGTTAGAATATATGTTTGACGTAAAAAATATGTATATAATTTTATTTGTTTCAACATTCTCAATTATGTTCCATAACCCATCATCAAAAGAAAAAAATAGATCATAGAGTGTGATCTAAAATATTGATACAAATGAAACTATACACAAATTTATACCATAACCATCCTACAATTTATATAATAAAATGTCAAAACATCATTTTAATCCATAATATTAAATAAACAAATTATAATTTTAAAAAAAACACAAACACTTGTTTATATAAAAATAATAATCCAAAATCCTAATTACGCCAAGAGGTGTCTACACTAACATCCAAAAAAATAAAAAATAAAGAGATTTGATGAAACAGAAAAAACAAATAAAAGAGATTTGATGAAACAGTAAAAGCAAATTGAAGAAATTTGATGAAACAGAAAAAAACAAATCAAAGAAATTTGATGAAACAAAAAGACCAAATTGAAGAGATTTGATGAAACAAAAAAATCAAAATATACCACAAGAATAAACACTAAAATAAGGATAATTTGTAGTGTCAAAATTGTAGGGTATGAAAGTGACCTTACAAGATGGTTTTAAATGTTAAAGATAATACTACAATTTAAGTAGAGTCTAGGATACTATCATAATTGTAATGGAGTCTATGACACTAAAATTATGATTGTGATGGATTTTAGATAAGAAGAAACTAGAGTTGAAGTCTAGAAAATATTTAATTTATACAAAAGATATATTTTAGAAACTTGGTGAGTAAAAATGATGAGAAATTTGGCTAAACATAATTCAAAACATGCTAAGGGGGTGGAGACTACAATGAGTACATTATATAGTATAAAAATTGTAAAGTAGATATGTGTTTACTCTATAATGACATAATGATAAGATCGCTATGGTATTTATAAATATCACTAATCCATAGATATCGAGAATCATATCAGAAGTCGAGATACATCAAATGAAGTGAAGAAAAGTATTTCATAAATAAGTCATGACAAGTTCAAAGTTATAAATTTATACTTGATCAATAGATTCATGCTAGTATAACTTTATTAGAATATTCAAATACTAAAATGTTTACTAATATGTCATTAATTTTTCTAATTTTTAAAGCACATTAGATTCAAATCCATATAAAATTTATTACATTAATTAATTAGAATTAAATACATTTTTCTATCTACATTTCTCCTTCACAATTATTCAACTTAAATTAATTGTATATAATGCTTTTATATTTAACCTACACTAAACCTTTAATTCTCTTTTAAAATCTTATTATTAATAAAAGTAAAAGAAATCAAAATATAACATTCCACTATTACCTCGCCTTTCTTAAAATAATGTCAATTCTCACTCTTCTAAATTTCAAAAGGTAAGATGGACTTAAAAACTTCAAATATGAAAAAAATACCTTTTTTATTTTTCTATCAATAAAATGAAATACGGCATGCCACCCTTACCTCACCTCTTCCCACATGCAAGACTCTTCTACCCCACCTTTAAAATAACAACGATAATAATAATAATTTATGCTTTATATAGGTCCTTAAATGGCCTTTCATAAAAAGCTAATCATAAAGAGGTTAAGTGGGATTCATTTGCAATGATATAATTAATAATCTTAAATTATTATTTTCAAAACGTAGAAAAGCACAATTGACTTATCAATTCCAAACTATCTTGTTAATCCCCCACCATGTTTCTCCTTAATCAAGTTCTCTCTCATTGAGCTCCTAGAAAAGCACAAGTGACTTCCTTTGAATAGTATACCATCATAAATGAAATAATCAAACCAATTAATCTTATCTATTGCAATAGACTCCCTTCTTTCCTTCCATGATTTTGTAAATTCTTGGTCATCTTCATACATATGTTTGAGTTCTTCAAAACTAATTACTACTACCCTCATTTTTGTAAAAATATACCACAAGAATAAATGCTAAAATAATGATAATTTGTAGCGTCAAAATTGTAGGTTATGTAATAGACCTTATAGGATGGTTTTAAATGTTAGAGACAATACTAAAATTTAAGTAGATTCTAGGATACTATCATAGATTTAATGGAGTCTAGGACACTAAAATTATGATTGTGGTGGATTCTATATAGGAAGAAACTAGAGTTGAAGTCTAGAAAATATTTAATTTATACAAAAGATATATTTTAACAACTTGGTGAGAGTAAAAAAGATGAGAAATTTGGATAAATATAATTTAAAACATGCTAATGGGATGGACACTACAATGAGTGCATTATATAGTATAAAAATTGTAAAGTAGATATGTGTTTACTCTCTAATGACATAATGATAAGATCACAATGGTATTTATAAATATCACTAATCCATAGATATCGAGAATCATATAAGAAGTCGAGATACATCAAATAAAGTGAAGAAAAGTATTTCATAAATGAGACATGACAAGTGCAGAGTTATAAATTTATACTTGATCAATAGATTCATGCTAGTATAACTTTATTAGAATATTCAAATACTAAAATATTTACTAATATGTCATTAATTGTTCTAATTCTTAAAGCACATTAGATTCAAATCCATATAAAATTTATTACATTAATTAATTAGAATTAAATACATTTTTCTATCTACATTTCTCCTTCACAATTATTCAACTTAAATTAATTGTATATAATGCTTTTATATTTAACCTACACTAAACCTTTAATTCTCTTTTAAAATCTTATTATTAATAAAAGTAAAAGAAATCAAAATATAACATTCCACTATTACCTCGCCTTTCTTAAAATAATGTCAATCCTCACTCTTCTAAATTTCAAAAGGTAAGATGGACTTAAAAACTTCAAATATGAAAAAAATACCTTTTTTTATTTTTCTATCAATAAAATGAAATACGGCATGCCACCCTTACCTCACCTCTTCCCACATGCAAGACTCTTCTACCCCACCTTTAAAATAACAACGATAATAATAATAATTTATGCTTTATATAGGTCCTTAAATGGCCTTTCATAAAAAGCTAATCATAAAGAGGTTAAGTGGGATTCATTTGCAATGATATAATTAATAATCTTAAATTATTATTTTCGAAACGTAGAAAAGTACAATTGACTTATCAATTCCAAACTATCTTGTTAATCCCCCACCATGTTTCTCCTTAATCAAGTTCTCTCTCATTGAGCTCCTAGAAAAGCACAATTGACTTCCTTTGAATAGTATACCATTATAAATGAAATAATCAAACCAATTAATCTTATCTATTGCAATAGACTCCCTTCTTTCCTTCCATGATTTTGTAAATTCTTGGTCATCTTCATACATATGTTTGAGTTCTTCAAAACTAATTACTACTACCCTCATTTTTGTAAAAATATACCACAAGAATAAATGCTAAAATAATGATAATTTGTAGCGTCAAAATTGTAGGTTATGTAATAGACCTTATAGGATGGTTTTAAATGTTAGAGACAATACTAAAATTTAAGTAGATTCTAGGATACTATCATAGATTTAATGGAGTCTAGGACACTAAAATTATGATTGTGGTGGATTCTATATAGGAAGAAACTAGAGTTGAAGTCTAGAAAATATTTAATTTATACAAAAGATATATTTTAACAACTTGGTGAGAGTAAAAAAGATGAGAAATTTGGATAAATATAATTTAAAACATGCTAATGGGATGGACACTACAATGAGTGCATTATATAGTATAAAAATTGTAAAGTAGATATGTGTTTACTCTCTAATGACATAATGATAAGATCACAATGGTATTTATAAATATCACTAATCCATAGATATCGAGAATCATATAAGAAGTCGAGATACATCAAATAAAGTGAAGAAAAGTATTTCATAAATAAGACATGACAAGTGCAGAGTTATAAATTTATACTTGATCAATAGATTCATGCTAGTATAACTTTATTAGATTATTCAAATACTAAAAGATTTACTAATATGTCATTAATTGTTCTAATTCTTAAAGCACATTAGATTCAAATCCATATAAAATTTATTACATTCATTAATTAGAATTAAATACATTTTTCTATCTACATTTCTCCTTCACAATTATTCAACTTAAATTAATTGTATATAATGCTTTTATATTTAACCTACACTAAACCTTTAATTCTCTTTTAAAATCTTATTATTAATAAAAGTAAAAGAAATCAAAATATAACATTCTGCTATCACCTCACCTCTCTTAAAATAATGTCAATCCTCACTCTTCTAAATTTCAAAAGGTAAGATGGACTTATCAATCATAAGATGGACTTAAAAACTTCAAATATGAAAAAAGACCTTTTTATTTTTCTATCAATTAAATAAAAATAAAATGAAATACGGCGTGCCACCCTTACCTCCCCTCTTCCCACATGCAAGACTCTTCTACCCCACCTTTAAAATAACAACGATAATAATAATAATTTATGCTTTATATAGGTCCTTAAATGGCCTTTCATAAAAAGCTAATCATAAAGAGGTTAAGTGGGATTCATTTGCAATGATATAATTAATAATCTTAAATTATTATTTTCAAAACATAGAAAAATATTTAAATAATTTTAATTTATTGGCTATAGTATAATTAAATAACTTTTCACTTTTAAGTAGTTATAGATTATATATAGTTGGAGATAATAGATCAGAAATTGATTGAGGTGGATAGTTTAAAAATTAAAGAGTAAATATTAAGAAAATAAAATTTTAAAATTTATTGATGTTAGGTATGCAATTTTTTTTTCATATGAATAGAATTTTTATTGGATATGCATTTTATCAAAGGACAAGTTTATGGATTTAGGGTACATTTATAATCAGAAATCTATATTTTGGGTTTAGATTCATCTTGACAATCAATCATGTTGTGTTCTATAAATTTATAAGATATGTGATATTTTAGTATGTTCTTCCTAAATGTCTAAAAATACCTTAAGAAATGTTTACTAGTCTTAAAGAGATTTTTTTCCAAGTTAACTCTAAATTTTTAATAATGATAAAAGAATTACAAATAAGTGTCTAAATGCATATTTGTTATTGTTTGTTCCAATGATCTTAGCCCTCTTTTCTAGTTTTTTTTTTTTCCAAAATAATTTTTACCATATCAAAGATATACTTTCACATACTCCATAAAGTTTTGTCTACATTTTATTGTAATATTATAAACTAAACATATGATAATCATAGATTAACAAAAACATCATAGAACATGTTACAAGCAATTGTGACACTTACAAAAATAAACTTAAATCTATAAAATTAATTGTAATATGTTTGACGTAAAAATATGTATATAATTTTATTTGTGTCAACATTCTCAATTATGTTCCATAACCCATCATCAAAAGAAAAAAATAGATCATAGAATGTGATCTAAAATATTGATACAAATAAACATATACACAAATTTATACCATAACCATCCTACAATTTATATAATAAAATGTCAAAACATCATATTTGTAATCCATAACATTAAATAAACAAATTATAGTAAAAAAATAGACACAAACACTTGTTTATATAAAAATAATAATTCAAAATCCTAATTAGGCCAAGGCATCTACAGTGACATCCAACAATCTGTAAAGTTTTTGAAGCTGCATTTAAAATGACAAGATGGTGGAAGTCATGTGCAACTACAGTAGACTTGATGAAACAAAAAGAACAAATACGTATAAATAAATAATAAAAATAATTCAAATATTTACATAAACTAAAAGAACATATATATATATAAATAATATTTTTGATAACTCCCGATCTATTTTATATATATTAATATTTAATATATATATATATATGCTAGTATAAATAATAATCCAAAAGTTTTGATTCATATTTGATTTACTTTGTCATTCTAGAGAGGAGTCAAGGCCCTTATTTATACCAAAAAAATTATCAAAAATCCTAATCTATCTCCACTGCCCATTAGATTAAAAAAATCCAAAAAGTTTTGTTCTTATTTGATTTACTTTGTGTCATTCTAGAAAGGAATACAAAAGAAAATAAAAAAATAAAAAAATAGATCATAGAATGTGATCTAAAATATTGATATAGATAAAACTACAGTGACCAAAAAATCAAATCAAAGGGATTTGATGAAACAAAAAGATGAAATCGAAGAGATTTGATGAAACAAAAATAAAAAATATATAAATAAATAATAAAAATAATTCAAATATTTACATAAACTAAAAGAACAAATAAATAAATAAATAATATTTTTGATAACTCTCGATGTATTTTATATATATTAATAGATAAAGCTTGTATTGAGTGATTTTGCTCCTCCTAACATTTCTAACATAATTGGATAGAAATTACATGAACTTTGTTCCTTGCCATGTGATAGACTGTAGGATCATAACATACTCACTATTACATGTTTTATATTCATTGCAAATCATTTTATATCTTGCAAGGAGCTCCTTCTCACCAACCATCTCGGCTAATCTGTGTCCCTCAATTAGTGGGGACAAGGAGTTAGATAGCCTTTTCCTAGTTTGGAACTTGATGTTGTCCCTTTTGCTAGTTGTTTTCCTTCTACGTATGATGAACAAGAATGAGATGTGGACAATTTTCTAACATGTTGACTTGCATGTGCTTTACTATTCTTGTCTTCATTTTCTTTTTTGTGTGATTGCATGTGCGTAATGTGATCCTCCATATTGTTCTGTTTGATGTTTCTTCATGTGCATTCCTCTATTTGTACCTACATTCTTCTATATGTCATAAACCTTTATCTTTTATTTTAACTTGTTATTTACTTTTGGGGGTGACTCAAGGCATTGAGACATTTAGGTCTCTTCCATATTGACCCAAAATGGTGTTTCTTTGTTTTCACTCTCTATGTTTCATTCTTCAAGTTCCATGAGTTATTTGGCGAATGATGATGTTTTAAGAGCTCTATAATATCATTGTAGCAAAGATAGATGCTAACCCCAACTATGTGGATCCCTTATGTGATTTTGGGATTTCATTTTGGGGGAAATCCCTTCCATTTTCATGATGTAGCTTCATTTGGAAACATATGAATTGATATAGGGATTTCCAAATAATCTCTCATGTCTTCTTTATTGTTAGAATTTATCATTTTCTCCTTTAAAGTAATTTCTCACAGTGTGGTGTTAGCAATTTCTTTAAAGTGGGGTCATAAATCATTATCATTTTGGAGATATTGGACTATATTCTTATGTTTCATTGTGCAATCTTCTTACTTCTTGTGATGTGTTTTCTTCTTGGTGGTGTCATTGGATTTGATGTCCTCCAAGAGTGTGACCTTTCTTGGCATACGACTTTCCTCTTAGTGGTAATGCTACGTTTTGCATTCCGTAAGTTGTGAATCTTTTATCCTAGACTTTCCCTCTCTTGGAGACATTATGCACGATGTTCCCTAAGAGGAGACCTTACATGAACTAAGAAAAATGCCTTTGAACATGTCTTATCCTATTTACATTTTTTTCACAAGTGTTTAGCATAATGCAACTTGCTAACCTTGTGAAGCTTGAAGTTTTAGCTCTTTTTCATGGCCACCAAGCATAACACACTTTTCTTGCTAGTGGTGCCTTGTTTGTTCATAAGTGTTTAGCATAATGTATCTTGCTAAGCCTTATGAAGCTCAAATTTCGTATTTTGTGGTTCCTTATTAAGGTTATCAAAGGTATATAACTTTGGTATGGTATGGAAGCCTAGATTCTCTCATTTTCTACCCTTGGAGGCCTACCTAGTGGACAATAGATTCCACTTGTAAACTCTTTTGGAAAAATAGTTGAGGTGTGTTCCACATCGCATTGGACAATCGAGGATTGATCCACCCCTTTTTCTCTTTTCCTTTCTTTGATTCTTTGGCATTGTATCATTGAGTATCTTATCATTGTTGCATATATATATATATATATATATATATATATATAGTGATCATATTCATAGTATGAGCTAAATACACTAGATCCAAATGAATTTAAGCTATATTTATCTAACTAAGCTACGATCCCAATGAAATGTTTGAAAGCTTCAAAAATAAGAAACCATTAAACTAAGAATGAAATAAACCATAAAATCCTAAAAGAAACCTAATCTAAAACTCCAAACCTCATCCAATTGGGGGATTTTTGTGGTATTGATATAGAATGATGACCCTTTCCCAATACCTTGGATAAAATGAGCATCTAATCAAACTCCATTGATGAAATATTAAAATAAAATTGATAAAACTATGCTAAGGATGGATGAAAAAGCTTGATAATGGATGCAAGGATGAATGAAGATAGTATTCAAACGTGCAGTATAACTTTGATTTGATGGAAGTGGATCCAATTCTCTCTAAAATGTGAGGTGTTAATAGGAGAAAATGGTGAATCAAGGGTCAAGATCAAATGGATCAATCAATGGTCAAGATGCAATCAGAGGTGAAGACATGGATTAAGGATTTTCATCAATGGATGAGAATGCAAGATCACGTGGATCAATAATCAATCAATGGCTCACAATGATTCAAACAAACACACTTTCAAAGTTAGAAATTTTCTTACAAAGTTTGTTAAGAAAGAATATTCCATTAATGGAGCCAAAATGGGAGAATATTCCAAGGGAATATTCTCATGCAAGCGGATGGGTGAGGAAAATTAGTAATTAGTTAATTAAAACAAAGTTTTAATTGTGCAAGTTGAGTGAATTTAGGATTATCATTAAATAATTTATTTATTTAATGAAAAGGGAATGAAAATGACATTTAATTCAATAATTTAGAATTATTCAATTAAATGAGAGGACATAAGGGGGTTTAAATTGAATAATTTTCATTATTCAATTAAACAAAATGAAAGGTTGATGTGAAAGGTGATTAATTGACCTAATAAACTTAATTAGAATAATAGATGAAAATGATGCATTTAATTAGCTAACTAGGCTTATTTAATAAACAAGCAAAGAGAAGATGAATTTTAGGATGAAACGATGTTAGTGACCAAATTCAAGTGAGCAATATCATTTAGGACAATTTTAAGTGTACATTTTTCCCCTCTTTGAAGCGAGGTACCAATTACATTGGTTCAAAAATTGATGCTTTTCGGATTTACACTACTGCTCAGATCAAAAATTCAAAAATTCTTGAATTTCTTTAGATGCCCTACTATCACTATAGTGGAAGGAATTAAGCTCATACCCTGCCCCCTTGAGATATCGAGTGGAAATTTGGAATTTTGGGTCGATGTCGTGACAAAGGTTTAACATTGGTTCAGATGCCAAAAGAGGGTCTGAGATATGAAAACAAGCTCAAAATGGAAAAAACCATCTCAAAATATGCCTCATAGCTTAGAGATTAACAAAATAAGATGAAAGCCCTAGTTTCCCCCTCAAATTACGAAAAAAAATCCTAAGGTTTAGGCATAAATAAAGGTTAAAGGGTCACTTTCAATTCATTTGCACTCGTCTTCTAGCAAATTATTGCACCTTTGCTTTGACACATTGGTGAGATGGCACGATATGAGCCTCCTACACACCTTTATGATAGAGTTCAAGAGTAGCGTAGGACCCAAGGTATGTGCTTCAAAACTTTCCTCATTTTTTCATGTTTTACTACATTTATTAGGGTTTGAATTAAGTCTTTTTAGGGAATTGCTATATTGTGACACATTTGAAGTGGTTGGCAATGCATTTACAATTATAACCATGCATGTACAAAACAACGATGTGTTAGAGGATTTAGATTTAGAGTTGAAATCCATTTATAGCAACGCGAATGAAATAGGGTGACGTGCCAAGGATTTTGAGTCTAGAGATGCTATTAGAAAATAGTGATGCACATGCAATATAGCGACACACCTTGGATTTTAGATATAGCAATGCATCAAAATGTCAATTGTCTATTGCAATATAGTGATGCACCTTCAAAAGGGTGACACAATTTTAAAAAGGATACAATGGTGCTATTGAAAATAGAAATACTTTTGTAGATTCAAGACTGGAAACTTAGATTTTAATTATTTTTTAGTCAAATTGACATTGTTCACTTCATGCGTGCAAGAGGATATTCAACCTCTTATGTCTTGGGAGCATCAGCTTGACTTTTTCACGGAGGCATGACATTTCGATGTTGAGCAGTCAGAGTTCTTGGGAGTCCTCAAATTAGGACTCATTGCATATATACCTAAGGTGTAGAAATACTTGGCTATGATGATGGTGTTGGTAGAGCGCTGGCATAGTGAGACCTCTTCATTCCACCTCCCTACTAGTGAGGCTATTGTCACCTTTGAGGACGTATGGTGGATTTTGCGGCTTCCCATTCATGTGGAGTGAGTTATTTATGACTCAATTTTTGGGATCAATGTGTGCTTTTTGATCCTATGGATGCAAGATATATATCTAGTGAGCTCATAGATTGAATTAGAGTAGTTCTCAAGATGGGTACCAATTTTTAGATTAGTTTTAGGCACCTTGATCTCTGGTTTTATTTCCTTGGACCTGTTAGCTCTCAAAAATGCAGGCGAAGTGCCTCAAGAGGTTGCCAACCTCTTAGTACATTTCAGGGTAACAAACAAGGTTTAAATGGTTTTAAACCTTCTTCTCTTTAGGTGTTGTTGAACCTAGGAAAGTATACCTATATGAATAAGGCAGACTTGATTTATGTTTATTTCCTAAATTTTTTACCCACAATGGCAAATGGGAGTGGATAAACATAATGTGATTTGGTATAAATTGTATAGCAATATTGAGACTAAAACTAATATGTTTAGTTAACAGATGTGGATAATAAGTGATACTAAAATAATGAAAACACATAGACTAGTACCTTATTAGATATGCGGAGTCAAATGAAATCTAAAATGAGTACTTCTTCCTAGAAAATATTCAAGTTGTTCAACATATATTTTAGTTTATAACTTGTATAACATGCAAGATTGTGACTACCAAGTTCTTCTTAATGATGCAAATGACATTCCCTAATTACTATGATTAACTAAAAGGATTTAATCTTCTCTTGAAAGAAGCAATTAATCAATCATACAGATACAACAAATGTGAACCGATAAACTGAATATAAACTTGTTATATCAATTTAAATAGCCAGAAAGCACCAACTTGGAGACAACTTCGATAATACTTTTGATGAGTACAATAAACAACTGGTTCTAGAAAAATGTCACCACATTAAATGATCTTCATTCGATATCTCCATAGTCTTAAGCATGCATCACAGTCTCATATTTGTAAAACATCGTATTCTATTGTATTCTTTTTATATTCTATCTTATCTTCTATATTCTATCTCCCTCTGTCTCGCTACCGAAACAGATATTTATACATCAAAACTCGAAAGGACACGTCCTTTCAGAAATGTCATATCTTTAAACAACAACAGATTAAAAGATAATCAAGCTCTGTTAAGCCATAAATGAGTTTTAGATATGTGATCTAGATAATCTCAGTGTTCATGTGTATCTGCATCTCCAACTACATTCTATATTGTGATCTCTATCCTTATCATTTTCTCATTTTGCTCGCTCGCCTCCTCCAATGTTGTCTCTTCTGCAGTAGCTATCTTCAAAATTTCATGTAGTATTGACTCACTCTCATCTTTCCATCTAGTCATTTCTTTTAGTTCTCCTCTATCATCAGAGAATGTAGTCAATGTTTTCCTAGTGGCATTTATCAATCCCTGTGCATCCCCTTGCAACTCTTCAAAGAAGTTTCAATGTATATTCATAAAGTGATTTTCATCTTCAATCGCTACACTATTAGAAACATCTCTCTAGTTTGTTTCTTGAAAATTCTCCATAATCCGTCCATCCATCCTTTCATGTTCTTTCAATGCAGCAAGGGTATGTGAATATTTTCCCCAGAGTTTATTCAGCCAAGATGTTAAATTGGCTTGCCTTTTCTTGATTATTGCTACAAGCGCATCATATTTTCCTTGGGAGTAAGCACTTGATCCTTCCCAATGATCTTTTGACTGAGAGCTTTCACCTTGAGTAAGCAACTTGGTTGACTTCATTGTAACACCTAACAAATCTTTTAGGCAGTCATTTTCTCTCAACATCCTCTCTTTATTTGTTTTGTACATTTCTCTCTCCTTAATCAACATCTAAATTTGGGCTTTTTTTAGTTTTGGAACATTAATTCCAATTTCTGCAATAACCAAAGGATCAGCATCTCCAACCTTTAAATTCATGACATTCCCGAATGCCTTCTTAGTGTCAATAACTACTTATTTCCTATGGGGTGGATATAAGGCCCAAATGATTAATGATCCTTCATCTGTATTATATTTCGATCTTGCATACACTTTTGTTACCTTTTCTTGGCTGAGCTTGTGTGTAGCATTACTAACTTTTAAGAAACTATCAAAGACTAATGCAGAATTGAGATCAAGCCCAGGAAAAATCATGACACCGACATTTTCAAAAAAATTCCTCCCCTTTTCAGGGGTCATACCATCTCCTTATCTACACACCTCTTTAAATCGTTCAGCAATTGCTCTTAATTACCTGCAATGATATTATCAACATTTTCCCTTATTTATTTTCCCTTTTGTTTATACAAAAATGCTTTAAACTCTGGGGAATTAACAAATTCATCATCTGAAACAAATGATCTATATTCTACATGCATTGCATCTGCCTCTTCATTCTCTTTAGCACTCAATTCTCTAGTAGAGAAAGTGTAATGTTGATTTCTTGATCTAGACATTTTACTTGGTTGGCCTTGTGGCATATTATCCTCAGATGCCTCTTCCCCAGAAGACAACTCTGCATCTTGCAACCTTTGATTATATATTTCGACCACCATTTATGCTTCTTCCTCATCCAAATTCCAGATCATATCATCAAAGTGATAGGGCACATGTTGATACCCTCCAAAGTTTATCCTTATTTTAGCATAAGTAATATACCCTTCTAGGTCAAAGTTCTTTCTGGGTGGTCCTCTCTTCATATTGTACTGCAGTAGTTTATCAAGAATCAAATTGTATCCTTCCTTGGCCAACACAGTAAAATCACCAAAGCATAATGTACTAGGCATGAAAGCCTGCTTCCCAAAGGAATTGAGATTCATAACACTAGAATAATCCATCTATCTAACAATTTCCAAATATGCAATTCTGTTCGGGATTGTTTTTGGAAAAATGAATGGAGAATCTTCAAACCCATAAAATCTAATCAGAGTAGCTCCCTCCAAGAAATACCAATCTCCCCAATTATGATTGTGTGATCGAAAATATGTGCGTATTAAAATGAGATAAATACTATTCAAGCACACCAATGAAACTTTAAATCAAAGGAAAACTGATTAAACAAAGTAAAGCAAACTCTCAATGCAGCAGCTCCTTTGAAGATATGTGCGTATTAAAATGAGATAAATACTATTCAAGCACACCAATGAAACTTTAAATCAAAGGAAAACTGATTAAACAAAGTAAAGCAAACTCTCAATGCAGCAGCTCCTTTGAAGACGTCCCATTGTCCTCTATCTCCAGTATTTTTGCCAAAGCTCTCCAATTTGTATACTAAGCTCCACAAAATGACTACTAAAGAACGAGATTTAAAAATAAATGCATATTATACCAAGAATGCGAGATTTTGAAGGTTGATGATGGAGGAATGTTGGTTGTTCACTTCAGCAGCATAACGATGTAATGAAAATGATAGATGGCGATTGAGGGAAGATTGAAGATAGATTTTGACAGAATGAGGATGTTAGATGAAGATTCGATCCAAATGGCTTGTGAAATGATTGATTTATAGATTTTCCGAAGGAAAAAGCTTAGTTGGCAATGATCAACGGTTGAGATTCAATCTGGTAAGATGAACGGTATAGGATTTTCGAAAGCTTGAGAGATAGATAGAAGGTTTCTTCTTTTTCATTTTTTTCCGTTCAGATCTAAAGGAATTTTCTGTTTTGAAGGATGATTTAAAATGAATTTTCATAATTAAATAAGTAAACTTACTTAATTATATGTGAAGATGAGATTAGAAATTTGCATAATTAAATAAGCAATATTTATTATGTGAGAGAGATGGATTTAGAAGGCATTAAATTAAATATTTAAAATATTTAATTTAACTATGAGATGAAGAGGAGGAATATTCCATTTTTGAATAATAAATATTCAAACTTAGAATAATATGATAATTAATATAAATAAATTATAGAATTTATTAATTTAATTAAGAGGAATATGGAGATGGTAATGAATTAAATAAAGTTCTTTATTTAAGGTAACTAGAAGAATCATAAGAATGATTTAATCTTCTTTCATGCCCTCATGTTCTATTTCAGTTTTCTATTTATTTCCTTATTTGACTACTTATTTAAGGTTTCTACCTTTTAATTTTCTTGAGCTAGGGTTACCATTCTTCAAAAATGAAGATAAAATTAGAATGAGGCACAAATGATACAAAAACAAACAAGGAATTCCCCCATTGTGTCGATTGTATGCTCACAGCTCAGTGAGTAAGTCCATTACACTGATAGTGTCATCAAGACCAAATGGGAGATATTTTAACAAGATCCTGGTAGAAAATTTGAGACTGACTATTGATAGAATGTAGATCAACATTTGGATGATAGCTATGGTATATTGCTGTGAGTGATGTTCCATGATTATATTTTGTTGTGATCTTGATAGAGGATGAAACAACAGGCGGTCGTTGGACATAATCCTACGTGACATATGGGTTAGACTAAATGCTCCCTTTATGTTTTATTAGCAAGACCGAATGCATTCGATAAATGGTTTTGATGAATTTTAGTTGGCCGAATGTTTCCCTATGCGCCGGTCGATAAGACAATTGAGTTTGATGATTATTTAATGATTTTTGCTGATATGATTTTTCTGTTGCCGAGAAATGAATTGTGTTTGTCGATTTTTGAAATGGAGACTTTGAATTCTTTCTAATAGACTACAATAGATATACATTAGTAAAAATGTATTATGGATCAGGGAGACCCTCACCTTCTCTCGCCGATATGGATTATACAATGAAATATTCAAGGCTAGATGGATTTATGTAGGACCACATGACAAAGTATGGGAAAAAATATTATGAAAAGAGGATTTTTTTGTGCTTATGGTGAGAACTTCTTTGGAAACTCATAATTATAATCAACTGTAAAACTTTCAAAATTTTACAGTTCTAACAGGACCAACGGGGTAGAGGTTTCAGTCCTGGTTGGGGACTAGTGTGGCATGACATGCTCTATAGGATGTTTAGTATGCATGGGGTCATTTTATGCTCGTGTCCTTATACTATGATATGCATTAGGCAATGTACTGCTAGGGTAGGAGCATTGGAGCAAGGGTCACATTACTATATATATGGGCATATGAGCATATTGTTGTGTTAAGACCCATTGTTACCTTGGCCGATATTGATCCAGATGATCCCATTATGTATAGGTATAGAGTAGCTATGACTTTGTAGCATATAGGGCCTACAAGGATCCCCCAATGGAGGAGGGTTATCAATGACATGACCATCTTTAGGTGGAGGCCATGGCTCCAAGTTCCAATGTGGTATGATGACCATCAATAGTTATTTTATGCCAGACATACCTAATACCTCTAGGGTCAAGAGTATATGATGATAGAGAAGTACCTTCTAGACAATGTAGCTCGGTAGTTCGGGGAGACATATGATATGCCTCTAGATGATTACATAGCTATTTTTTCCAAGACCATCAGAGAGGTCTAGTGGAAACCTCAGATTTAGCCATAGGTAGCCATAGATGACTTTCGACAACTGGTTGCTTAGCCTTTTGTATATGATAAGGGACAACATGATGCGAGAACTACCCCAAATTATGATGCATGATGGGTGGGCTCCACACACTTGATGTATCTGGTGGGAGGATTTACATTGGTTAGACCTAGAAGTCAGGGTGTAGGTCGAGTATGGAAGTAGGTTGAGCAGTAGCCTCCCCATGATCATGGTCATTAGGACCGGGCAGTATGGGATCAAGGGCATCAAGATCAGGTACTAGGGCCACCACCACCACCACCACCATCGCATCACCATCAACAACAACCAAAGCAGCAGATGGGGCAAGGTACCCAGATATACAGATTTAAGCCCTTACAACTGAGAGAGATCAGTTGGCCCAACAAGTATAGACTTTGACGGTTGATAGGGATTATGAGTGACAATTATGATAGCAACTAGATCTATAGTTGGCCCAAGAGACTGGGTGGTAGAAACAGTCAGAGACTATCATGGTAGTAGCATAGGGATAGGTTTTATTTCACATGCATGTACAAAAATGTTATATCAAAGGTGGCATATTACTGGTCACCCTACCAAAGTGATGTCCCTCGAGAGATGTGGCAGCCAGACTACTCACAGAGAAGTACGGAAATCCCAGGGGTTCAGATGGTTAGTCATTAATCAAATATCTTGGAGAGGGTAGTCAAAGACAACCACCTAGTGGTCATCAAGACCCGTCTCAACATGATGGTCAACAAAGTAGGGATATCCCATGCTCTTTTTGTAGACACATTTTTATATACAACCTAATTTGTACATGCATACACTTTCATTGGCTCATTTTGGATAGCCTCTTGTATATGTACTTTTGATGATATTGGCATATTCAATGACTCTAATATTTGTACCATGACATTTAGATTTTTATGATATATGAGATGGTATGATCTAGTTATGATGTGATACTTTATTATTTTGATGTGATGTGATGTTTATTTTATTGCATGCTTTATGTATGAATGCACACATGTATATGGATGAATGCAAATATTGATGTTATAGATGCATTTCTTTATTTATGCTTTATGATATGATATGATATGATCTATGATATAATGTTTATATGATACAATATTTATGATATATGTTATGGATGCAATGCAATGGATGGTGTATTCTCTTTTTAGTATCTTTATGTGACATGTAATGAGATGGATGTATTTCCCTTTTGTGTATTTTCCATATGATGTGTCATGATTATGATATGATTATTCAATATGTATGTATACTGACGGTTTTTGGATGCATGATGGATGCATTATGATTTTTGTTGACTTTCATGATACCCTGTTAGCATGAAAAGGAGATAGAAGAATAAGACGAATGGATTGACCATTGATTTCGAGATTGATTTGAAAGTCCAACAAGCCTATGAGTTGTAGAAAATTTATTAGATATGGTTATGAGATTGATTATATGCTCATTTATGGGATTGGGACACTTCATCATTCCTTATTTTTGATATAACACATAGACACAATGCATCAAGGTATTGATAACTAGGATGGCATTGTATCTAGTGCGATAGACTTTGAATCTACAAATAGATAGGATAATACTTGTTCACACCTTGACATATAGAAACCTTGTTGGAATGTAGTTTAGAATTTTAGAATATTTCAAACCAAAGCATATGCAATAGTCAACAATCTACTCCAAATGACCTCCCTACACACAACTAAGCAAGAATGCACCAAGATTATTTTACAAGAATACCCCAAAAGCACAACAAATGAAAGATAACGATTGATGTCCCATTCCTTTCTCTCTAAATTGTTTAGACATCATCAAGAGGTCCTCAGAATGGGTCAATAAGATAAATCATAAGAAAAGATCAAAACAAATAGTCAATGCTATCTATATCTCTTGCCAAAGTAACATAGCTAAAGTAATGTATTACAATGATTTCCATTGTAGGAAAGATGTATCCTAAGACATGTTTATCAAATTTTTGGCTAAGACTAAGTGTTTGATAGGCCATTGATACAAATGTTACCTACTCGTTTACCCATGATCTAGACTTTAGATTTTCATATTTATGTTCACACTTCATGACTTGCCATAGTTGTTTTCCACTTTTTTTATCAAGGTTGAAGATGACAATTGATTTATTATGGATGGAAGTTTATCATGGGTGAAAGAAAAATGGGATGGATGGTTTTGGATTTTTTGGAATATTTCAATGTTTTTTGTATTTTATAATGTTTTGAGGTTTGTTTTTGGTTTTTTCAAATGTTTATGTGAATGTTTAGGTTTTCAATTATTTAAGCCTATTTAGGTTTTTTTGAATGTTTTCCAATGTTTTTTAGGTTTTCAATTTTGACCAAGACCTAAGAGGGACTAACCTAGGGCCTCGGGGGCTTATCAAAGATTAGCCTTGCCTATGTTATACACACAAAGACCACATAGTTTGACTAAATTTGACCTGTTATTGATGAGATATGAATACTTGATGGATTGCTAGTTTATTATGATGTACTCCTAAAGGATTGACCTAGGGTGTCTCGGGGGCACATCAGTGATAGCCTTGTCTACTTTCAAGCTCAAAGACAATGTAGTTCAACAAGGTTATGTTTTTAAATTCTCTTTGATATTTTGACTTGTTTAGGGATTTTGATGTGTTTTGGATGTTTTGGATTTTAACTTTACAACTTTTTGAATGTTTTTTGGATTTTGGCTATACAAGATTCTGATATTTCTAGATTTTCTCGATTTTGTAAGTGTTTTTGGATTTTGATGAGGCTTTCAAATGTTTTTGGATTTTTGAGAGATTTTGAATAACCTTAAGATATACAAGAACCCCATCCAATGCATGCATAATAAATTCCCCTAGTTTGATGTGGTAGAATACCTCAATATAGGTAGGACAAACTGACCTTAGGAATTATGTTGTAGAAAAATGGCCCCTTGTCATTTTCATGGTCTTTTAGGCCTTTCTTCACGATGCTTGGTCCATTTTTCTTTGATGGCTTAAACATTCACATTAGGTCTTTAAAATTCAAATTATAACGTCTTGTGAAGGTCTTGTAAGGTGTTGTAAAACATTTCTACACTTTTCTAGACCCTATTCATTACAATTCACCTAAAAATCATCTTTCCATCACTTATCAAATCCTATTTTGAAGTTTTGTAAAGTCTTGTAACAAGATTTCACACTTTTCTAGGAATAATTTCACTATTTACACCTTTATTATGCTTTATAATTGACCCATGTATTCCCTTATAAGGCTTAATTAAGTGCATTTTTTAATGTAAGCCCGACAAACAACATTAAATGTGACTTAATTCTTGACACCCACTTTCAAGTCCAAGGTGGGACCCATTCGCCATGGGTGGCGAATGAGTCCCTCTTGGCTCCAAATTCAAAAAAATTCAAATTTCATTTCAGGTTTTTATTCAAAATCACTTGATGTTGAACTGTGATCAGGTATCAGTGGATTATTAAGGCACAAGAATGTATATAAATAAGTCTTTTTACATCCATTTTAACCCCCCATTCATTCAAACATTCATCAAGTTCACTAACTCAATCATTCAAGCATTCAAGCACTTTGCATCATCTAATCAAGCATCTTGGAGCAACCATTGGCATAACTTCATATTTTCTTCAACATGGGTTTGGTAAGTTGATAAAATTTGCATGTTATTTGTTTATCATTCTCTTACATTTCATTATTTCATTAAGGGTTTGATTACCAAAGTGGGATTTGACCAAGAAAAATCCCTATACTCTAACCCTTAACCATTCCCCCCCTTTTGCATGTGTGTTTGTAGACTTTTCTATGTATATTTTTGAAGAAATTAGGAGTTGAAAGGTGGTAAAAAATTCAACAAAGTGCTTCAAGTCAAATCAACCCTATTT
>VDFB02047144.1:28729402-28824485 GCA_007258455.2 Sequoia sempervirens | reverse complement strand
CGGACTTGTCCGCCCGGTGGCGGATTCGTCCGCCTCCGGTGGCGGATCCGTCCGCCCCTGGCGGCGGCGGATTCGTCCGCCTCCGGTGGCGGACCTGTCCGCCCGATGGCAGACTTGTCCGCCTCCGGCGGCGGATCCGTCCACCCCCGGCGGTGGTGGATTCGTCCGCCCCGGTGGCGGCGGATTCGTCCGCCTTTGGTGGCGGACCCGTCCACCCCCAGCGGCGGACCTGCCCAACCGGTGGCGGACTGGTCCTCGGGCCGCCAACCTCTCCCCCCCTCTGGCGCGAAATCCAAGGCCACCAGCAAAAAAAAATTTCCTACCCATTTTTTCTTTCGTCGTCCCTGACAAAACCCATGTCTTCAAAATTTCAAAATTTATCGAAAAACCATATTTTTGGGGTTTTGATTTTTGCACCAAAACTTCCAGAGGCCATAACTTTTGACTCGGGTGTCCGTTTGAGCTAAAATTTGACGGGTGGTTGCGTTATCAGATATCGAGTGGATTTTCAATTGGTCTCTTTGAAAGCCGTTGGAACCCGTTTTGACCCATTTTCGGGGCCTCAAACTTTCATCTTGACCCTCAAAATCCCAATTTAGCGTTTTTCTCCAGCATTTTAAAAAATTGTTTTCACTGATAACTCAAAATGCATATCTTGAATCTGGGATGTTAGTTGACAATTCATCCTATCTCACCAATGGGTATTTCTTAGAAAAAATTGGGACTCTCAAACATACGACCATGAAGTTTCCTAAAATGGCAAAATTTGATAATTTTTGAAAATTGCCAAATTTGGAAAAATCTGATTGTCAACACCTTCCGCCCTTTAAACCCTGGACCTCGATGTAGAATCCATCCCATCACATCCTCCAATCATTCTCATCTTCCCTCCAATCCCAATCTGAGCTTAACCAAACCCCTAATCTGGGCTTTACTCCATCTGCAGTCAAGATCTTTGGATCCCTCCCTCCATCTTCTTCAACTCTCATCTCCAACATTCATCACACATTTTAATTACACCTTCATCAAACATCCTATCATTTCAAACTCTCATCAATCGTAATCTTCCATCTATTCCAAACCTTCACCTTCTAGTTCCATGGATTAGTCATCTATCCGTCTGGTCACCATCATCCTATCCAATCCAACAGGTCTATCTTGTCCCATCGTGTTGGTCCAATCATTTTAACCCCTTATCTAGGGTTATCTCATCCTCTTTCATCCATCATTTGTCTTTGGCCTTCTGTCGAACTATGTTGCCCCTGTGCTTTCACGTAGGCAAGGTCGATCATTTGATCCGCCCCCGGGGTTCCATCATCGATCTTCATTGTCCACTTTGTCCCTTTATCGCCTATCATCAATCTCTCTCTACTTTTTCCATCTGATCCTGTTCCATCCATCATCAATCTATATTTTCCCCTTTTCTCTTGTTCTCCATCCTGTCTTGGTCATCCATCAAAATCTCCATTATGGTCTATCGTCAACCTTTTGTCGAACTACATTTCCCCCGCGCTTTCACGTAGGCAAGGTCGATCATTTGATCCGCCCCCGGGGTTCCATCATCGATCTTCATTGTCCACTTTGTCCCTTTATCGCCTATCATCAATCTCTCTCTATTTTTTCCATCTGATCCTATTCCATCCATCATCAATCTATATTTTCCCCTTTTCTCTTGTTCTCCATCCTGTCTTGGTCATCCATCAAAATCTCCATCATGGTCTGTCGTCAACCTTTTATCGAACTACGAGGGCTCTGCGCTTCCACGTAGGCAAGGCTAATCTTTGATCGGCCCCCACACCCCTAGGTTGCTAGGATGTGTTAGTCTCCCATCTTGTGTCAATCTTGTGTCATGTCTCTTGTGTCATGTCATCAAGCTATGCCCTTATCTCACTGGTCCTTAACAAACAAGATCCACTTGTACCATCACATCCAATTAGTTCTGAATATCCTGCGTCATATCACTCTTTTAATTTAGTATCCATCATTGGTCTCAACAGGATGCATCCTTCCTAACAGACCTCATCAATCCCATCCATCCCCTTGATTGATCCTATGGCAAAGGACGTTTGAAATTAATTGTGATCTTTTGATGCTTTTGGATTTTGTTTATCATTTGAGCTCCCTATCATCACTTGTCATCGTCGCTTTGATCCATCATATCATAGTGTGCTTTGACTTGTCACCATAGGGGTGTATCTTGATCTTTTCTTCTCGGTTGTCCCACATAGTACCCACCAAGATCCCTGAGGTCTTGTGTTATGTTGGGGCATCCTTGTGTGCTTGTGGTTATCCCAATACCTGGCCCGACCAAGGTCACCATGACTTTGGGGTGTTGGGATAGCCTTCTTGTTTGTTATGTTTGTTTTATGCATTAAACACTCATCCGCCTTGGTTCTTCATACCTTGGTGTCTTGTGTCTTATGCTATAGCAAAAATCAGTGCTCCAACGATGGAAAATTGCATCTCATCTTTTCATTGCATTTGGATTTCATTTCCTCTTCATCCTCTTGTCTATCAAAATCCCCCCCATCCATTCATCTTTCATCACACTCCCCTCCCAATCTTCCATCGCATTGCATCATCTTCTTCAGCTCCCCTTGCATTTAATCTCATCCATTTCGAGAGCCCACCCGCGTTCTCTTGAACCCGCATGTCCTCTCGAGGGGGCATCATTCATCCCTAACTTTCATCTTTCCCCCCATCATCTTCCTTCCTAGTCACTTCTTTGAATGACTGGGGCATCTTTTCCAATCTAACCATCTTCTTCTAGGTTCTATGTTTTGATATTCTTTGAAATGATGCTACTTCGTAACACCATCTCAAAGAGGGGCAAAATGTAGATGTCTAAATTTGGACACTTAATTTATCCAAATTTATCCCCTTTCATCTTAGTTTCGTTAATTAAGTAATACTACTATTATTTAATTAATATCTTTAATTCTGCCAAATCCCTAAGGTATTTAATCAATAATATCTTATCTCTTTAATCCTCCTTCCATTAATTGAATTAAATAAATATTCCATTTATTTAATTCCTCCTCATGTCACATCCTCCATCATTTTTATCTAATCTTAATCCTTCTTCTAATCCCATCATTAGGATGTGCACATGCCTAATCCTTGATTAGGATGTGTCACATCCTCCAACTTTTGCAAGTTGGCCTCTAATCTCTTTTAGCCACCTAACCATCCTCTAATCCTTCACTAACTAGCCTAATCAACCTCTCAAGGAATTTTTAATTCTTTTATCCTTCCAAGGAATATTAAATTCCTTTTCTCTTCCCCATGTCCTTTATGACATGTGTCCTTAGTCAACCCTCTTAAATGCCTTTCTTTTTTGACAAGGCATCTCCCTTCCCCATGTGAATTTTTAATTCACCTTTTAATCCCCCAATGCACCCTTTGGAATTTAAAATTCTTTCCCATCTCCCCATAAGGATATTTGAGGAATTTTTAATTCCCCATTTGTCCTCTCACCCACATGGGACAAGTACCTCCTTTATGAGGAGATCTTTTCCAATCTCAAGGTACTTTGTACCCCCCTCCGTGTCATGTCCTTCTCCTTCCACCTCATGTCCACTTCACCTTTTAGGGCCTCTCCCCATGCCACATGTCAAGATGTGAGGGCTTGTGAGTTCTCAACTCACCTTAGCCCTACATCTTGATATTTGGTGGATCAATCTCAACCGTCCATTTCCCCTAGGATTTCCCAAAAATCCTATAAATACCCCTTCTTTTCTCTCATTTTAGGAGAGATCATTTGTGCTAGCCAAACTCTTGCAATTTTGTTTCTCAACTCTTAGCCATTTTCTTGTGTTCATCCACTTGCATTCATCCTCACAACTCCATTTTGCTTGCATACACTTGTCATCCAAGGAGCATACACATCCAAGATCGAAGGGCCAACCAAAGGATCGACTCAACGCAAGGTATAAAGTTCCATTTTGTGGTTTTGTCTTGTTTTATTTCCAACTTAGGCTAATCTTGAAGTGTAGGTTGTTTTAAGTTGTTTATTTGCACTCTTTTCACTTGTTGCTTGCTTTCTAACGCTCTATTTCGACCTATCACACACACCAATATCTAGTGCATGGATTTTTTTCATAATTTTTTGTTACATAATTTTTTTTAATTAATTTTCCAAGTCAAATAAATTATAATTTGGACAAAGGTGTACTTCGACCCACATAATTTTTTTTTGTATTCATTTGAATTAACTTACTCTTTTTTTGTTGGAATAAGGACATCAATACCTAGTGCACATGTATTTTTTAGAAAAAAATTTCTCTATTTTTCTATCATTTCGTATGTGTGAAACAAAGAACTTGATGTTCATTGAAAATCCTACATTCATAAGAAATAAAAAATAAATATAATAATCAAATTAAACATATTTAAAATTATACTTTTTGGGAAGCTTATAATAAGGGCTACATTCTTACAAAACATAAATTCTAAAAAAATTCATTTGATCACCCAAAAGGTAAATCAAAAGTGGTTTTTTATCAGCATTTTGATAGGTGTAGAGGAGACTCAATTATAGGTATTGTTTAAATCTAACAAGGTTCTAACCAAGGGGGTTTGATCTAAGGGGGTTTGATCCAAAGGGGTTTGATCTAAGGGGGTTTGATCGTTAGGGAAATGGAGAAGCTAAATGGATTTCCACTTAGCATTGTCTCTAATCAAGATGCTATGTTTGTGGGACAGTTCTAAAGGATGCTACAAAAATGATAAAATAGTCAATTATAGTTTAGTATAGCATCCTCAATTGAATGGTCAAGTAGAGGTCTTTAGTAGGATCTTTGAAAACCTAGAATGTAATGGATATTGAGAAAAAAATCCTATACTATGTGATATAATTTAGCATATGCAAACTTTTCATACACTAACTTTGTGAATAGAAGTACTAGAAAAATCATAGTCCAAATTGTTTATGGGTATATTCAAATAAGTTGAACATTAAATCATATTGTTTATGAAATTAAATATAGAAGAATAAAATAAGGTAATTTTACACAATGTATGTTTGATATGTATAAATAAGTGCACATTTAGTTGGAGAAGACTAATTTGTAGCATAATAAACAAACACATAAAATATAACTAAATGGGATTTTAGGTTGGTAACATGGTCTTGGAATAATTACATGAGGAAATAATCCTAAAGAGAATAGTTACCATGTTGAATTGGTAAAATATTGTTCCATATGGTCTTTTACAAGATTAAGAATAATACATATGAGATAAAGTTATGAGAAGGGACAAATACTTTACTTGTTTTCAATATCACAATATTGCACCCTTACACTAAGGGGAAACCTAAAAAGTGAGTAATAATACATATTCTAGTAGAGTCAATTAGAGACTAAAATTTATAAGAACACATAAGAGACAATTGAGAAAGTGATTGAAACTAATTTTAGAAGTGCAAAAATTTGCATAAAGAATGTATATATTTGAAGGTCCATGGATTTTATATCACAATGTCATATGGCCATCTATATTTAATTTTTAAAGTGTGATATAATAAACCAACCAAAATATCCATCAACAAAAGATAATGGACTTCATTATATTATTACTTAAAGTTTTTAATGTAAGAGAATCCAAGTGTATGAGTAATCCTCATAAACTAGTAAATTAAGTTGCTTGCATGAATATTTATATATGAATAGTAGCATGGTATATTTATAAATAGCATCTTTGATCCTCAACATAAGATATGAAGTTCCGCACTTGGTATAGATGTGTTCAATGAAAGGCATACATAGATGGAAGTCTTGTATAATTTTTTACTTTATTGTAGCTAGTAGATTAAGTTGCTTGCATGAAATATGAATAGTAGGATGGTATAGTTATAAATAGCATCTTTGATCCTCAACATAAGTTGTGTTGAATGAAAGGCATACATAGATGGAAGTCTTGTATAATTTTTTACTTTAATGTAGCTAGGAATATTGGTATACTCTCATGGTTGATGATGCATTCCATAATTTTTATTTTTTATGTACACTTGATTGTGGGAGGTTGACCATCAACCATATATTCGTTGATATGCAATGTGAAAGGGAGACGAAATTTGATGAGTGGTTAGATATTTTTCTTAGTCAATGAAGCATTCAATTAATATAATTTCTTCCTATTCTAATATTTGTAGGATTTTATTTTTTCAATGAAATTGATGAATTTTAACCAATGAGATTGGGAAACTAGAGAATTCAATTTTTTCCAACATGGTCATAGAAGTTAGTCATTTGAGTGTTGGAGTAAGAACATTTGTAGAGATAAATGTGAGAAAATTGTATAGTACGTTATGGAGCTAAGTTTGAGAAAATAAATTATGTCACTTAATATTATGTTCCAAGTAATGTGTTATGGACATTGCCTTGGGAAACCATTCTTATCTTTATGATCTCTCATATGATATTCTAATACAAATTCATAATATGAAAAATAAGAAAAATAATAATTTCTATATTATTCAAAATAAATAAATAAAAATATTTTATAAATATGTATACCTTTTTTTTTAATGCAAATTCCAATTTTAAACGGGAATTTATAATAATTAATTATATTTCTAAATTCAATTTTAAGTTGTTGCCATTTTTAAATGGCTAAAATATCAATTTTGGAGCGAGTTTATGCAGAAATAAATTTGAGCATAATGGTCGACTGTTTTGATAAGATTAAGATGGTAAGATGGGAAGGGCCCGTACCCTTTTACAAAACAGCCATCAAGACAAAAGAAATGACTGTTAAATACATATAATGTTGATAACAATTTAAAATATATTAATGAGTTTTCGATAATCTAATTTTAAAAGGTTTGGTAATCTTTTCAATTCACTCAATGTATTCTATGTACTATTTGTAGCCGTAAAAATTTTGTTGTCTGTATTTAGAGAACACTGTCAATGTGACTTTGCAAATTTACTATGTGGTAAGAAAGTGTTTCACGGATTCTTTTGGCTATCTTGCATACCAAACATTAGTTGCAAATGTGAATGAATATAACATTATAGCAGAGATGTTGTGCGTTTCATTCTTTGTGCATTTTACTGTTAGTCATAGCAACGGACCTCACTCCGACTAAGACACATTGAAATGTTCAAAGAATACGGCGCGGCGACCCATCATTCAATTGGTTTTAGCAATGCTGATTTGATTGCAAGCTGGCATGGGGCCCTTACAAAAATTTGGTCTTTGATTGCAAGCTGGCATGGGGCCCTGGCATGGCATGGCAGTTTGCTGGTTTTATTTCCTGGGTCCCATAGACTGGTTGGTCTCGCAGACGTAATTAAAATCATTCATTCATTCAATGCGGTGGAAACAATGCCACCGACTGCAAGTACTAATTCTTGGCTAGGCATCTAACATCAAGGCTCGAATACCAATTGCTCTGTATTAATATGTTTGTCCAAATCTTGCAACGATCTAAACTTTTGATATAAATCGTTGAGGGCCCACAGAAATTATTGCAGTCAATAATGGTATGGCCGAATACATGAAGGCTCAGCCGTATACGTCATAACAGCAGTAGAACTAAACAGGAAATCAGAAGATAGTAAAACCCAGTTTGAATAGAGACGTTGAGATACGATGAAACACACACGCAGTCACTTGAACACAGCCTGGCAATGAAAATTCAGTACAACGAGAGCAACCAGAGAAAGCTGACTCATATGTGCGGGTGACTATCGAATTCCAATTTCCAATATTTTGTGGTGATTTGCAGTCGCCATAACAGTGACAACTACCATCATGCTACCACTACTACTCAACTACTCAAGTCATCTGGCTTCTAAAATGAACTTTGTATTAATTTCACTTCATTAGTTAACTGAATTCCAAATGAATCCAAGAGGTTATTAAATAGCAGCTCCAGACTTTAAGAATGATTCTTGTTGGCTACAAGGTGTTTCAATTCTCGATGTTCGGTGAAACGTGTAGGTGGGCTTAAATCCGATAGTGAAACTTCAAGAGTTGTTGAAATCTTGCACGGTTTCAATTGCAGGTTCCTTGGGTCCTATATTACCTTGTGAAATGTTTAGCTAATCTACGCAAGTCATGGGAAGGTCCCACATGTTGAATTGATTGCCAACTATTTGGAACTCTGAACTCAATGTTATTTTTGGTGATGATAACTGTTTCGAATTGATTCAACTCTCCTAAAATTTAGACATTATGTGTGTGAACTGTTATAATTTTTTTATTTTTTTTTGTCACATGATGAAATGAGATTATGGGTGAGATGGAGTCAGTTGTATATGCATGCTCTTGCATCGGAGAAACAAAGTTGTTTGAAAAGTGAGTCTCACATTTTGTTGGGTTTAGAGGGAAACCAAGACAGTTCACTTCAACTTATAAAATTCATGATGAGTCTTCTACCAGTCTTCCTTTCCATTTAATCAAGTATTCTTCATATTGCCTGTTTCTAGTGTTATGCTCAATTTTGCTATCCAAAATCTGCTTTATTTGATCTCGTTGTTAGTGTGGTATTTTTATTTTGAAGTGGACTTCTCTACTGTTGTAGAATTAGTAGAATTATTGTAGAATTTCTCATATTTCCTATACAATATAACTACAAAGTCAAATAGATTTATACACACAATAGGTAGAATATGTGTCATTTCTTGTTTGATGCACATGAAATTAATTATATTTTATTCCATTAAGGAGGTGTATGTAGATAATGAATATTTCACGGAAACTTTGAAGTTGTGTGTAGAGCTTACAAGCAATATGGCACTTTAGTCAAAATAATTGTTGTAGGGAGGATTTTTGTTTATGTGAGTGTATTCATACATACCTAGAGGATCAATACTCAAGAATATTATTATGAAGAATCATAGCCATGATTTGCACAATCATTCTGATTTTGATAATACAATGGTGTAGCTAAGTGAAGATTTTTTTTTGTTTTTTGTGTCAATGGATGTGAAAAAATGGATAGTGGTGGAGGATATTGCTAATTTAATGAAGGTAGAGGTCATAATATAGGGATTTATTAACCTTTCCCTACATCTAATGAGCAATGGAAGAAGCAAAACATCGACTTGGATTACCTTGAACATAGAAGGGCAATGATTATATTTTTTTATTGTAAATAGATATTTTAAAGTGACACATGTTGTGGCTTTAAGTGAAGCAATGATGATACACAAGTGGAGAAGTTGAATCGATTTCCACTTAGCATTGTCTCTAATCAAGATGCTATGTTTGTGGGACAATTCTAAAGGATGCTACAAAAGTGATAAAATAGTCAATTATAGTTTAGTATATCATCCTCAATTGAATGGTCAAGTAGAGGTCTTTAGTAGGATCCTTGAAAACCTTATGTAATGGATATTGAGAGAAAATCCTATACTATGTGATATAATTTAGCATAGGGAAACTTTCCATACACTAACTTTGGGAATAGAAGTACTAGAAGAACCATAGTCCAAATTGTTTATGGGTATATTCAAATAAGTTGAACATTAAATCATATTATGTTTATGAAATTAAATATAGAAGAATAAATTAAGGTAATTTTACACAATGTATGCTTGATATGTATAAATAAGTGCACATTTAGTTGGAGAAGACTAATGTGTAGCATAATAAACAAACACATAAAAAATAACTATATGGTATTTTAGGTTGGTGACATGGTCTTGGAATAATTACATGAGGAAATAATCCTAAAGAGAATAGTCAGCATGTTGAATTGGGAAAATATTGTTCCATACAGTCTTGTACAAGATTGAGAATAGAGATAAAGTTATGAGAAGGGATAGACATTTTACTTATTTTCAATATCACAAGATTGCACCCTTTCACTAAGGGGAAACCTAAAAAATGAGTAATAATACATATTCTAGTAGAGTTAATTGGAGACTAAAATTTATAAAAACACATAAGAGACAATTGGGAAAGTGATTGCAACTAAGTTAAGATGTGCAAAAATTTGCATAAGGAATGTATATTCAATTTGAAGGTCCATGGAGTTTATATCACGATGTCATATGGCTATCTATATTTAATATTTAAAGTGTGATATAAATCTACAATAAACCAACCAAATATCCATCAACAGAAGATAATGGCCTTCACTATATTATTACTTAAAGTTTTTAATGTAAGAGAATATAGGTGTATGAGTAATCCTCATAAATTAAAAATAAACTAGGAGATTAAGTTGCTTGAATGAATATTTATATATGAATATGTAGTAGCATGGTAGAGTTATAAATAGCATCTTTGATCCTCAACATAAGATATGAAGTTCCACACTTGGTATAGATGTGTTGAATGAAAGGAATACATAGATGGAAGTCATGTATATTTTTTTACTTTATTGTAGCTATGAATATTGGTATGCTTTCATGGTTGATGATACATTGCATAATTTTTATTTTTTATGCACACTTGCTTGTGGGAGGTTGACCATCAACCACATATTCGTTGATATGTGATACGAAAGGGAGATGAAATTTTATGAGTGGTTAGATATTTGTCTTAGTCAATGAACCATTCAATTAATATAATTTCTTCCTATACTAATATTTGTAGGATTTTATTTTTTCAATGAAATTGATGAATTTTAACCAATGAGATTGGGAAACTAGAGAATTCATTTTTTTCCAACATGGTCATAGAAGTTAGTCATTTGAGTGTTGGAGTAAGAACATTTGTAGAGATAAATGAGAGAAAATTGTATAGTATGTTATGGAGCTAAGTTTGAGAAAATAAATTATGTCAGTAATGTGTTATTGACATTTCCTTGGGAACAATTGTTATCTTTATGATCTCTCCTATGAAATTCTAATAAAATAGTAATAATTAATGCCAGATTTTTCTCTTTCATCATCTATGTTTAATTATACCACATACAATTCTAATGATTGTGTGGTCTAATATTCACTTTCATTGGGCCTCTAATGGTGAGTGTATTATATCCATGTAAGGCCAACAAAGGGTCACATTATATATCAAGGATTTAAATCAAAGATATAGGACTATTAGATGATGATTTTCTTAGCACACATATTTTAAAAATAATAATTTCATGACATGTAGAATATACCATAATAACTTGCAGCAAAAAGTAAATTTCCTTTTGTAATATGACATAACTTAATATTAAAGGTTCATGATATAAACACCATTTACATTGATAAGAGGAGAATTTTGTGAGCTTGGGAAATATGAGACATTGAGATGGGTAGTATTAGAGAAAAAAAGTGTGATTATGTCAAGGGAAGCTCATGGAGGAGTAGTTGGTGGACATAAGGTAGGAAATTGAACTACTAAAATTTTTTTACTAGGAGGCTGTTATGGCCCACAAAGTTAAGAGTTTCCATAAATATGATAGAAGTTATGATGTGTGCCAAAGCATCAAAAAAATAAATGGGAAAGATGAAAATCCCTTTATACTAGACTAGTAGTAGTAATAATAAAAAAGTATAGAACACCATCTCCTCACCAAGTATGGTGTCGGGGTTACTCTCCTTCACCCCTGTAAGGAAAGAGTCTTGAGTCCTCCATTCCATTTAGTTTCTCGTCACTCCATGCAAACTCCCAGTGTGTGCCCCTAGCACTCTATGTCACCCTCCTTCGAGTGAACATACCCCTACATAATAGTTATTTGTTTGATTCCCAGACAACTGTAGGATAACACTACTTGGTGGGCCTAACTCCCCAATTTTTGACTTCCAGGTGAGAACCTCAATCTTAGTCCAACTCCCCACTTTGCACTGTTCTGAGTCTCATCCAAACTCCCTTGAACCACAACTCCCAACTACGACCTACATGGGTCTTGCACACCCTGTGTGACTAACTCCTTTGTGCCCTACACTAGACGAACTCCAACTCACCCCTTGTAGCCTTACACTCTTGGTGCAACCTACAACACTCCTATACCTTTTGTTGCACCCAATTCCTTGGGTTGAATGAGTTCCACCCACTCTAGTAGTGTTGTATTCCTTCTGCAACCTATTGAGGGGGTCTTCCATGTTCTCCATGACTTGGTGCTTCTACTTGCCCCACGCCTTACAACTCCAAGTTACACCATCTACTTCGCATGGCCAACACTCCACTCCTAGCATTTTTTTCCATTCACTCACACCAGCACTCAAGATGAGAACTTAGGAAGACTTAGCTCAGCGCGTCCCTTCCATATTTTAGTGCACACTCAAGCAAGTCATGGTTTATGGGGCAGTGCAGTGTGCCATGATGGAGTTCCAAACTCAACACCCAACTCACCTTGCACCTATGTCCCATGTTGAACTCAACTAGCAGTACTCCACTTAGTCGCTAGAACACTTGAACCAAGGGTACCCTACTCAGCACCAGCTTGAGCACTAAGTACTTGGCCCCATTGAATGCATACACCCCCTTATACTAGGTAGAAGATGCTACAAAAATGACAAAATAGTCAATTATAGTTTAGTATAGCA
Source organism: Sequoia sempervirens (assembly GCA_007258455.2). NCBI lineage: Eukaryota > Viridiplantae > Streptophyta > Pinopsida > Cupressales > Cupressaceae > Sequoia > Sequoia sempervirens. The sequence continues at coordinate 28,812,045 of VDFB02047144.1, read as the reverse complement.
TCCTCAATTGAATGGTCAAGTAGAGGTCTTTAGTAGGATCTTTGAAAACCTAGAATGTAATGGATATTGAGAAAAAATCCTATACTATGTGATATAATTTAGCATATGCAAACTTTTCATACACTAACTTTGTGAATAGAAGTACTAGAAAAACCATAGTCCAAATTGTTTATGGGTATATTCAAATAAGTTGAACATTAAATCATATTGTTTATGAAATTAAATATAGAAGAATAAAATAAGATAATTTTACACAATGTATGTTTGATATGTATAAATAAGTGCACATTTAGTTCGAGAAGACTAATTTGTAGCATAATAAACAAACACATAAAATATAACTAAATGGGATTTTAGGTTGGTGACATGGTCTTGGAATAATTACATGAGGAAATAATCCTAAAGAGAATACTTACCATGTTGAATTGGTAAAATATTGTTCCATATGGTCTTGTACAAGATTAAGAATAACATATGAGATAAATTTATGAGAAGGGACAAATACTTTACTTATTTTCAATATCACAATATTGCACCTTTACACTAAGGGGAAACCTAAAAAGTGAGTAATAATACATATTCTAGTAGAGTCAATCAGAGACTAAAATTTATAAGAACACATAAGAGACAATTGAGAAAGTGATTGAAACTAATTTAAGATGTGCAAAAATTTGCATAAAGAATGTATAGTCAATTTGAAGGTCCATGGATTTTATATCATGATGTCATATGGCCATCTATATTTAATTTTTAAAGTGTTATATAAATATACAATAAACCAACCAAATATCCATCAACAAAAGATAATGGACTTCATTATATTATTACTTAAAGTTTTTAATGTAAGAGAATCCAAGTGCATGAGTAATCCTCATAAACTAGTAAATTAAGTTGCTTGCATGAATATTTATATATGAATAGTAGCATGGTATATTTATAAATAGCATCTTTGATCCTCAACATAAGATATGAAGTTCCACACTTGGTATAGATGTGTTGAATGAAAGGCATACATAGATGGAAGTCTTGTATAATTTTTTACTTTATTCTAGCTAGTAGATTAAGTTGCTTGCATGAATATTTATATATGAATAGTAGCATGGTATAGTTATAAATAGCATCTTTGATCCTCAACATAAGATGTGTTGAATGAAAGGCATACATAGATGGAAGTCTTGTATAATTTGTTACTTTAATGTAGCTAGGAATATTGGTATACTTTCATGGTTGATGATGCATTCCATAATTTTTATTTTTTATGTACACTTGATTGTGGGAGGTTGACCATCAATCCTATATTCATTGATATGCAATGTGAAAGGGAGACAAAATTTGATGAGTGGTTAGATATTTTTCTTAGTGAATGAAGCATTCAATTAATATAATTTCTGCCTATACTAATATTTGTAGGATTTTATTTTTTCAATGAAATTGATGAATTTTAACCAATGAGATTGGGAAACTAGAGAATTCAATTTTTTCTAACATGGTCATAGAAGTTAGTCATTTGAGTGTTGGAGTAAGAACATTTGTAGAGATAAATGTGAGAAAATTGTATAGTAAGTTATGGAGCTAAGTTTGAGAAAATAAATTATGTCACTTTATATTATGTTCCAAGTAATGTGTTATGGACATTGCCTTGGGAAACCATTCTTATCTTTATGATCTCTCATATGATATTCTAATACAAATTCATAATATGAAAAATAAGAAAAATAATAATTTCTATATTATTCAAAATAAATAAATAAAAATATTTTATAAATATGTATACTTTTTTTTTTTTATGCAAATTCTAATTTTAAACGGGAATTTATAATAATTAATTATATTTCTAAATTCAATTTTAAGTTGTTGTCATTTTCAAATGGCTAAAATATCAATTTTGGAGCGAGTTTATGCAGAAATAAATTTGAGCATAATGGCCGACTGTTTTGATAAGATTAAGATGGGAAGGGCCCGTACCCTTTTACAAAACAGCCATTAAGACAAAAGAAATGACTGTTAAATACATATAATGTTGATAACAATTTAAAATATATTAATGAGTTTTCGATAATCTAATTTTAAAAGGTTTGGTAATCTTTTCAATTCACTCAATGTATTCTATGTACTATTTGTAGCCGTAAAAATTTTGTTGTCTTTATTTAGAGAACACTGTCAATGTGACTTTGCAAATTTACTATGTGGTAAGAAAGTGTTTCGAGTATTCTTTTGGCTATCTTGCATACTAAACATTAGTTGCAAATGTGAATGAATATAACATTATAGCAGAGATGTTGTGCGTTTCATTCTTTGTGCATTTTACTGTTAGTCATAGCAACGGACCTCACTCCGACTAAGACACATTGAAATGTTCAAAGAATACGGCGCGGCGACCCATCATTCAATTGGTTTTACCAATGCTGACTCGATTGCAAGCTGGCATGGGGCCCTTACAAAAATTTGGTCTTTTATTCTTTCAATGCGGTGGAAACAATGCCACCGACTGCAAGTACTAATTCTTGGCGAGGCATCTAAAATCAAGGCTCGAATACCAATTGCTTCTCACTCAAATGGCTCAATTAACTGCTGCCGGGAAGCTCTGTATTAATATGTTTGTCCAAATCTTGCAACGATCTAAACTTTTGATATAAATCGTTGAGGGCCCACAGAAATTATTGCAGTCAATAATGGTATGGCCGAATACATGAAGGCTCAGCCGTATACGTCATAACAGCAGTAGAACTAAACAGGAAATCAGAAGATAGTAAAACCCAGTTTGAATAGAGACGTTGAGATACGATGAAACACACACGCGGTCACTTGAACACAGCCTGGCAATGAAAATTCAGTACAACGAGAGCAACCAGAGAAAGCTGACTCATATGTGCGGGTGACTATCGAATTCCAATTTCCAATATTTTGTGGTGATTTGCATTCGCCATAACAGTGACAACTACCATCATGCTACCACTACTACCCAACTACTCAACTCTCCATTTTAGACATTATGTGTGTGAACTGTTATAAAATTTCTTTATTTTTTTGTCACATGATGAAATGAGATTATGGGTGAGATGGAGTCAATTGCATACGCATGCTCTTGCATCAGAGAAACAAAGTTGTTTGAAAAGTGAGTCTGACATTTTGTTGGGTTTAGAGGGAAACTAAGACAGTTCACTTCAACTTATAAAATTCATGATGAGTCTTCTACCAGTCTTCCTTTACATTTAATGAAGTATTCTTCATATTGCCTGTTTCTAGTGTTGTGCTCAATTTTGCTATCCAAAATCTGCTTTATTTGATCTCGTTGTTAGTGTGGTATTTGTATTTCGAAGTGGACTTCTCTAGTGTTGTAGAATTAGTAGAATTATTGTAGAATTTCTCATATTTCCTATACAATATAACTACAAAGTCAAATAGATTTATACACACAATAGGTAGAATATGTGTCATTTCTTGTTTGATGCACATGAAATTAATTATATTTTATTCCATTAAGGAGGTGTATGTAGATAATGAATATTTCACGGAAACTTTGAAGTTGTGTGTAGAGCTTACAAGCAATATGGCACTTTAGTCAAAATAATTGTTGTAGGGAGGATTTTTGTTTATGTGAGTGTATTCATACATACCTAGAGGATCAATACTCAAGAATATTATTATGAAGAATCATAACCTTGATTTGCACAATCATTCCGATTTTGATAATACAATGGTGTAGCTAAGTGAAGAATTTTTTTTGTTTTTTGTGTCAATGGATGTGAAAAAATGGATAGTGGTGGAGGATATTGCTAATTTAATGAAGGTAGAGGTCATAATATAGGGATTTATTAACCTTTCCCTACATCTAATGAGCAATGGAAGAAGCAAAACATTGACTTGGATTACCTTGAACATAGAATCCTTGAAAACCTTATGTAATGGATATTGAGAGAAAATCCTATACTATGTGATATCATTTAGCATAGGGAAACTTTCCATACACTAACTTTGGGAATAGAAGTACTAGAAGAACCATAGTCCAAATTGTTTATGGGTATATTCAAATAAGTTGAACATTAAATCATATTATGTTTATGAAATTAAATATAGAAGAATAAATTAAGGTAATTTTACACAATGTATGTTTGATATGTATAAATAAGTGCACATTTAGTTGGAGAAGACTAATGTGTAGCATAATAAACAAACACATAAAAAATAACTATATGGTATTTTAGGTTGGTGACACGGTCTTGGAATAATTACATGAGGAAATAATCCTAAAGAGAATAGTTAGCATTTTGAATTGGGAAAATATTGTTCCATACGGTCTTGTACAAGATTGAGAATAGAGATAAAGTTATGAGAAGGGATAGATATTTTGCTTATTTTCAATATCACAAGATTGCATCCTTTCACTAAGGGGAAACCTAAAAAATGAGTAATAATACATATTCTAGTAGAGTTAATTTGAGACTAAAATTTATAAGAACACATAAGAGACAATTCGGAAAGTGATTGCAACTAAGTTAAGATGTACAAAAATTTGCATAAGGAATGTATATTCAATTTGAAGGTCCATGGAGTTTATATCACGATGTCATATGGCTATCTATATTTAATTTTTAACTTGTGATATAAATCTACAATAAACCAACCAAATATCCATCAACAAAAGATAATGGCCCTCACTATATTATTACTTAAAGTTTTTAATGTAAGAGAATATAGGTGTATGAGTAATCCTCATAAATTAAAAATAAACTAGGAGATTAAGTTGCTTGAATGAATATTTATATATGAATATGTAGTAGCATGGTATAGTTATAAATAGCATCTTTGATCCTCAACATAAGATATGAAGTTCCACACTTGGTATAGATGTGTTGAATGAAAGGCATACATAGATGGAAGTCATGTATATTTTTTTACTTTATTGTAGCTATGAATATTGGTATGCTTTCATGGTTGATGATACATTGCATAATTTTTATTTTTTATGCACACTTGCTTGTGGGAGGTTGACCATCAACCACATATTCGTTGATATGTGATACGAAAGGGAGGTGAAATTTTATGAGTGGTTAGATATTTGTCTTAGTCAATGAACCATTCAATTAATATAATTTCTTCCTATACTAATATTTGTAGGATTTTATTTTTTCAATGAAATTGATGAATTTTAACCAATGAGATTGGGAAACTAGAGAATTCATTTTTTTCCAACATGGTCATAGAAGTTAGTCATTTGAGTGTTGGAGTAAGAACATTTGTAGAGATAAATGCGAGAAAATTGTATAGTATGTTATGGAGCTAAGTTTGAGAAAATAAATTATGTCAGTAATGTGTTATTGACATTTCCTTGGGAACAATTGTTATCTTTATGGTCTCTCGTATGAAATTCTAATAAACTAGTAATAATTAATGCCAAATTTTTCTCTTTCCTCATCTATGTTTAATTATACCACATACAATTCTAATGATTGTGTGGTCTAATATCCACTTTAATTGGGCCTCTAATGGTGAGTGTATTATATCCATGTAAGGCCAACAAAGGGTCACATTATATATCAAGGATTTAAATCAAAGATATAGGACTATTAGATGATGATTTTCTTAGCACACATATTTTAAAAATAATACTTTTCATGACATGTAGAATATACCATAATAACTTGCAGCAAAAAGTAAATTTCCTTTGTAATATGACATAACTTAATATTAAAGGTTCATGATATCAACACCATTTACATTGATAAGAGGAGACTTTTGTGAGCTTGGGAAATATGAGACATTGAGATGGGTAGTATTAAAGAAAAAAAGTGTGATTATGTCAAGGGAAGCTCATGGAGGAGTAGTTGGTGGACATAAGGTAGGAAATTGAACTACTAAAATTTTTTTACTAGTAGTTGTTATGGCCCACAAAGTTAAGAGTTTCCATAAATATGATAGAAGTTATGATGTGTGCCAAAGCATCAAAAAAATAAATGGGAGAGATGAAAATCCCTTTATACCAGTACTAGTAGTAATAATAATAAAAAAGTGTAGAATATACTTTATATGACTAATTAAATCTAAAGAAAAACAAAAACAATATGAATTAATTCTAATAGGAATAAAATATCTAAAATATTAGGTAGAGCTTATTCCTAGAATGGACTATGCCAAAAATAATGGTACCAAGTTTTATCTATGGAAATATTGTGACAAAAATTGGATATCACCTATGTATTGAAAGTGATCAAAAATGAATTTTATGATTAAAAACTATAGAATAAATACTATCATATTTTTTAATGGATCATCATGGAAGTACCCCATAGAATTAACTACCCAATATTTGTAGGATTTTATGGTGAACTCCTCAAACACCCCAAAATCACCTACAAGAAAAAATATCTTCCACAACATAAATAGAAAAAATATCATGCTATCATTAAGGATGGAACAATTCTAAACTGAATATGGAAAAGTACATATGAAGCCTTGCTTATATAGGAAAGGAGTGAGATAAAATGCAACAAGATTGTGACATATTTCTTAATCCTATAACATGTGACAACTAACTACCTAGGAAATGAAGCAAAGATAAGATAAGTTCTAGATAAGACTTCTAGAAGAATATTATATGCTAACTAAACTTAACATGTGGGTATGTGTAGGATCATGATGGGCCAAAAAGTGGTGATATGATGGGTATGTGTAGGGTATGTGGCTAACAACTCTTTTTTTACCCAAAATTGATGAAATGTAAAGGACTTTTAAAGGATATTTTTAGCTTTCCTCCAATATAAAATATTCTTTACTTTGAATTTAATAAATAATTATTACTCATTTTCTATTTGAATTACGACTAAAGTCCTGATTGATTGGCTGATTGGAAAACATCTATAGCTTTCAAAAGGTATCACATTTTTTGAATCTGAAACATGCGTCACATTCTATGCTTCACATACTATAGGATAAAAAAAAATGAATTTCATGAACTTTTCACCAAGTTAAGGTGGTCAAATATATGAGTTTTTATATTTTTAAAATTTGTAATAAAAAATTCATAATTAATTATTTACTTGGAAAAAATTACAAAAAAATATGCATCACATTGGTACATGAGTCCTCTACTTATATCTAAAATCTTATAAAAAAAATATTATCATTTTATTATGGCTAGAGTGGTCAGACAGACACCTACTTCTTATTTTTTCCCTGAAATTTAAGTACTACTGTGTTGAGATTTCAAATTCTCACCAAATATATATTTTTTTTTAAAATAAACCTAGTTTTTTAGAAACTAGATTCAATTTTCTATAGATTCTATTCTTACATTTTTTTAAAATAATATAGATAACTTATTCAAATTTTTACATCAAGTTTCCTAACTCTGATTTTTCTAAATTTTTCACTACTTAAGGGCTTTTTTTTTCCATGATGATCCTGCACATACCCATGTGAATATGGACCCTAATTACCTAGTGAATGAATTAACTATGTACAAGACATTTATTCACACCAGTTGACACCTCCCCTTAAGTGTAACCTAGGAGAGAAGATTATTATGGAAAAGACACAAAGATGGGTCCTAACTACGAGGCCATGTTAGGTACCCATGTATAAATGCAATGCAAATAAATCTCTCACAACCAGAGAAAAGAAGAAAACCCAATGGGACAAAACTCCTCCCAAAAAGAGATGAAATATAATAAAGATATCCATCACAAATCCAATCAATCTCCATCCATGCAAAGGATGAAAAGAGAGATCATACAACCCCTCATAATGAGATAACCTACTGTAATGAAGCACTAGAAGTAAATTGTGGAGTAACATTGGCATCCTTAATTCGACAAGCAAGGAAAGATAATTTTATTTGCTAGAAACCATATTAGAGTTGTTGGAAGAATGAAGAAGAATGGCTATCTCTATAGCTTTTTCTTGTCATTGATGTCACCATGTTGTGATTGCAAGTCAGAGTCAGTGCCTGATCCGGTATTTTGGTCTGGTATCTGAACCAATATTCAAGCTAAACCCTTTGGTATTCTAGTTTGTAATCCTTCATAGTTGATAGTTATTATTTGTAGTTTTTGGAAATATTTTATGAATGCAAAAAGCATGTATGTTTAATATCTCTTATGCTCTGGTGATCGTACAACGTATCGACATTATTCTATTGATTATGTTTTGTAATGAAGCTTATTTCTAGCCAACTTCATGGATAAGTCATGATATGGTGTATTAATTTTGTTATGCGGATATATGTGTGACCTATCTTAGGTCCATGTTGACATGATGTAGCGTGTTGAGCATTTGAATTTCCTTTTTGAAAATATTTTGTGAATGCTTGAAGTTGATATGTTGGTATTTTTGGTAAATGAGGAAATGCATCTAATTAGGTCAACCTAATTGATGCTTGCAGATAGATCGACTATGTATACATGTTGAACAATTTTTAAAAAGTGGAGAGTTTTTTATGAGGCAGTTGTGAATGCGAATGTGAAGAAGAAAAAATATGATGAAGTGTGCTAAGTTAGTCTACTAAGCATCACTGGAACTACATCAACACTTGTTAGGTGCATTTTTTTCATTTCATTTTGGTTGTAAAGTCTAATTTTGTTTTGTAAATCTTTTTGTAGGCAGCGAGCCTCCTTGTAAGTAGTGAGCTTTTGAATTCAGATAGTGAGTCCTTTTAGGGCAATGAGCCCTTGGTAGTGAGCCTTGTATATTTGGTTTTGGAACTACTTTATATTGTGAGTTAATTCTCACTGTTGTTTTTCCCTCATTGGGTTTTCCACGTAAAATCTGGTGTTCTTTGTGTTGATTTTACTTTCTACTATTTGCATTTCATGTTCATATTTAATAATAGAATAGTGTGGTTGTGAAATTGATAAGTGTTGAAGTTTTAAGTTTAATTTTGGGGACAACTAATTCACTCCCCCTCTCAGTTGTCTTGCACCTTTTAACAATTGGTATCAAAGCTTTGGTTCCTCAATATAGAGCTTAACTGCTTGAGGTAGATCTTGAAGGTTGATCAAATGGATGACAAAGAAGAACTTTGGACTACACTTGAAGATCTTGATAAGGAAAAAAATGAAAACAAGGACTTGAAAGAAAATCCAGATGAGGCTAATCAATGTGTCAAGAAACTAAAAGAACAATTAAAGAAATTCAAGGAAAGACACAGAGAAGTGAGTGAGCAGTAGAAACAACGGATAATTGGATTGAAAGTGCTTGTAGAAGAAAATAAGAGAATTAAAGAATGTTTGAATACAATGATGAAAAATAAATCTAATGAATTATCTAAACTTGAACAAGAGGTAGTAAACTTGAGAGTAGAACTAGAGAAGGAAAAACTTTGTGAGAACAATTTCAAATCTAGCTATGACAAACTTGAAGAACTGCTTGTTGGACATAAACAAAGTAAGGACAAAGGTGGCTTGGGAAATGAAGTAGGTGAAAGTTAAAAGGACAATTAGAAGAGTCAAATGAAGGGAAGCAGAAAAGAAATTCAAGAAATTTTGCAAGGAGACTGCTTGTGAGACAGCCTAATGCACAAAGGTATCCCTCTTTCAATGCTATTTCCTTTTCCTCTAATAAATATGGTCACAAGGCAATAGAATGCAGGAGCAGGATGAATCAGTTTCCTAGTTCTCTCTCTAGACAATGTTAGAAACCATATTAGAGTTATGAGAAGGAACAAATACTTATTTTCAATATCACAAGATTGCATCCTTACACTAAGGGGAAACCTAAAAAGTGAGTAATAAGACATATTCTAGTAGAGTCAATTGGAGACTAAAATTTATAAGAACACATAAGAGACAATTGAGAAAGTGATTGAACTAAGTTAAGATGTGCAAAAATTTTCATAAGGAATGTATATTCAATTTGAAGCTCCATGGATTTTATATCACGATTTCATATGGCCATCTATATCTAATTTTTAAAGTGTGATATAAATATACAATAAACCAACCAAATATCCACCAACAAAAGATAATGGCCTTCATTATATTATTACTTAAAGTTTTTAATGTAAGAGAATCCAAGTGTATGAGTAATCCTCATAAACTAGTAGATTAAGTTGCTTGCATGAATATTTATATATGAATAGTAGCATGGTATAGTTATAAATAGCATCTTTGATCCTAACATAAGATATGAAGTTCCACACTTGGTATAGATGTGTTAAATGAAAGGAATACATAGATGGAAGTATTGTATAATTTTTTACTTTATTGTAGCTAGGAATATTGGTATACTTTCATGGTTGATGATGTATTCCATTATTTTTATTTTTTATGTACACTTGATTGTGGGAGGTTGACCATCAATGACATATTCGTTGATATGTGATGCAAAAGGGAGAAGGAATTTGATGAGTGGTTAGATATTTTTCTTAGTCAATGAAGCATTCAATTAATATAATTTCTTCCTATACTAATATTTGTAGGATTTGATTTTTTCAATGAAATTGATGAATTTTAACCAATGAGATTGGGAAACTAGAGAATTCATTTTTTTTCAACATGGTCATAGAAGTTAGTAATTTGAGTGTTGGAGTAAGAACATTTGTAGAGATAAATGTAAGACAATTGTATAGTATGTTATGGAGCTAAGTTTGAGAAAATAAATTATGTCACTTTATATTATGTTCCAAGTAATGTGTTATTGACAATGCCTTGGGAAACCATTGTTATCTTTATTATCTCTCATATGATATTCTAATAAACCAATAATAATTAATGACAATTTTTTCACTTTCCTCATCTATGTTTAATTATACTGCATAATTCTAATGATTGTGTGGTCTAATATCCACTTTCATTGGGCCTTTAATGTAGGAGTAGGATGAATCAATGACAACAAAAAACTGTAGAGATAGCCACTCTTCTTCATTCTTCCAACAACTCTAATATGGTTTCTAGCAAACAAAATTATCTTTCCTTGCTTGTCAAATTAAGGATGCCAATGTTACTCCACAGTGTACTTCCAGTGCTTCATTGCAATAGGTTATCTCATTCTGAGGGGTTTTATGATCTCTCTTTTCATCCTTTGCGTGGATGGAGATTGATTGGATTTGTGATGGATATCTTTATTATATTTCATCTCCTTTTGTGAGGAGTTTTGTCCCATTGGGTTTTCTTCTTTTCTCTGGCTGTGAGAGATTTATTTGCATTGCACTTATACATGGGTACGTAACATGGCCTCATAGTTAGGACCCATCTTGGTGTCTTTTCCATAATAATTGTCTCTCCTAAGTTGCACTTAAGGGGGGTGTTGGTGTGAATAAATTTCTTGTACCTAGTTAATTCATTCACTTGGTAATTAGGGGACATATTCACATCGGTATATGTAGGATCATTAGGGAAAAAAAATGCCCTAAGTGGCAAAAAATTCAGAAAAGTAAGATTTAGGAAACTTGACGTAAAAATTTGAATAAGTTATCTATATTATTTCAAAAATATATAAAAATAGAATCTATAGCAAATTGAATTTAATTTCTAAACTACTAGGTTTTTTTTTTTTTTAATCTATTTGGAAAAAAATTGAAATTTCAATGCAGTAATACTTAAATTATAGGGAAAAAATAAGTAGGTGTCTGTCTGACCTCCCTAACCACAATAAAATGATAATTATTTTTTATAATATTTTAGATATAAGTAGAGGACTCGTGTATTGATGCGATACAAATTTTTATGTGATGCATATTTTTTTGTAATTTGTTTCCAAGTAAATAATTAACTATGAAATTTTTATTTCAACTTTTAAAAAATATAAAAACTCATATGTCTGACCACCTTAACTTGGTTAAAACTTCATGAAATTCATTTTTTTTTAATCCTATAGTTTGTGAAGCATAGAATGTGACACATGTTTCGATTCAAAAAATGTGATACCATTTGAAAGCTATAGATTTTTTTCAATTAGCCTATCAATCAGGACTTTAGTCATAATTCAAAGAGAAAATTAATAATAATTATTTATTAAATTCAAAGTAAAGCATAATTTATATTGGTGGAAAGCTGAGAATCTCCTTTAAAAATCCATTTCATTTAATCAATTTTGGGTAAAAAAAAATTCGTTAGCCACATACTCTACACATACCCATCATATCACCACTTTTTGGCCCATCATGATCTTGCACATACCCAGAAGTGAGAAGGGAAAGCATTCTGCTCAAGTAGAGAAGAATGAACTGGTAAAGAAGATCGACAAAGAAGAGATGAAGCAAGAGATGAATAAGATATGGAAGAAGAAAGAAGAACTTGAAACTGGTAATGTGTCTGTGCCCTCATCTAGTATGGACAATTCCTCTTGGAATTAGACCTAGCATGGTCTTAGGGGGAGCATTATAAGAAATTTTTTAAAACCCCCTGGATGAATGGCATGTCAAAGGCTACCATGAGGATGTAATATGAAGAATGAGTTGGGAAAAGGAACCGGAAGAAAAAATGTTGATATGCTATTTTGTGGACGGAATTAGGGTTTTTTGTGTTGAGAAGAATATTTTTAGCAGCTTTTTGATGTATGCCACATTTAATGTGATTAAGGGAAAATTGATGGTGTATAAGGTAAAACTTGTAAGCATTTTTATCAGTTGAGCATTTGAATATTTTGAAAGGCATCTTGGAGTGATCTCGAAGTGATCTAAAGCATTTTTGAAGCAATTATGAAGAAATTATTACAAATACTTAGGAATTATTTCTCAGTTTGTGAAGAAAAAGAAGAATTTTTGACTAAACAATAACAGTTAAGCACAGAAATGGATAGAGGATCAAGTGGAAACATTCCATTGAAGTTGAAAGGAGTTGAATTAGAAGAATTTGATTGTAAGAAGATGAAGGAAATGAACAACGCATAAAAACCCTAGGTATAGATTTATGGGAAGAATTTTCTTCATTTGATGATAATGATTTCACTTTTTTCTTATTGATTCGATTCAAGAATGACAACATTGTATTGGAAAAACCCTACCTAATCACAAAGGAAATGATTGAAGTGATTATTGGATTATGTAGTATTGGGGATCTACCTAGAAAGAAAATCGTGAAATACAAAGATGTGGAGGAACTTACTAGCATTAATAAAGACCCTCGAGCTCTATTGATAAACACTCTTAAGGATTTTGTTGTAACGTATGTTACATTTAGAATTTCTTAAAAAAATTATTTCAGAAATTGTGAAGGTTCAACTTCGACTATGGGTGATCCCAGAAAGTTGGTTTACAATTTTTGTGAGATTCTAATTTTTGTTGAAATCACATATTTTTAGAAAATATAATTATTTAATCCTTAAAAATTAATTTAAGTCATTCTAATTGAATAGGGTTTGATCAAACTACCTTAGATTGGACCCTTTTGGATAGAACCCCGCTACTTTTAAACCATACCTATAACAAAGTCTCATTTACACCTATCAAAATGTTGATAAAAAACCTCTTTTGATTTACCTTTTGGGGGATCAAATGAATTCATTTAAAATTTATTTTTTGTAAGTATGTAGTCCTTATTATAAGCTTCCCAAAAAGTATAATTTTAAATAAATTTAATTGTACTATTATTTTTATTTTTCATTTCTTGTGAATGTATATTTTTCACCAAAAATCGGGCTATTTGTTCTACACATGTGGAAAAATAGAAGATTATCAAAAAAAAAAATTGAAAATTATGACTGCACCAGAAATTGAAGTTCTTGTTCCAACAAAAAAAATTGAATTTCGATACATGCAAAAAAGTTGTGTTATACAGTCCACCTATGTCTGAATTGTAATTGGTTTAACTTTGAAACTTGATTAAGGAAAAAAAAATTCAATAAAACATTATGAAACCAATTGGAAGCACTAAGTATCGTAGTTACAAATCTAAATTCAAAAAAAATATAATTTCATCCTTAATGGAAAAAAGGTTGTGTCATATGATGAGTGTCACTCCTTAAAAATGGTGTTTACTGAAAAAGACTAGATTTCGAAGAAGATGGAAAAAGAAGTGCAATCAGATCCCAAATTTTTTGAAAAGAACTATATTTAGAATCAATAAAGAAATGTCACAAATCACTAGTGTGTGTCATCTTCAAATTCCTCATGGCTTAGCTGCTATAGGTGCTTGAAAATGAAGATTTAGTTAGAAAAAATTAGTTCAATGTCAAGTTTGGCTAAAAATTATAAACCAGTATTGTGGGATCGCCCCTATTGCTATATATATTGCACATATGATGGTTAAGGAAAATAGGAATTTTGATTTGTGTAGCTTATTACTTGAAAATTTAACTAAGAATAATTGAATGTCATTGGTTGAGGGTTATCCATTTCAATTTGGATCATTGCTTGTGTGCTTGGCCTTTTACTTTTTGTTCTTTGTATTGGGAAGAGAAAATGGTGTGTGGGAATCTGGTATTCCTATTAGGAAACAATTCTACAGATATTTGGAATCATTGGTGGATAATGTAAATGTGTATAGAACATATTTCACATTCTTAATGACAAATCTAGGCTCTGGTATGTCAGTATCGAGTCAGTTTGAAGTGGGTTCATCCTCCGGTAAGAGAGAGTTGGAAGTTATCATTGGTGAATCTCCTCTAGAATAGAAAAAGAGGAAAACTATTGTAACAGATGTCTCGAATGAGAAGAATGAAGAAGAATCTCTATCTAGATCCGGTCTAGAATATATATGGATGCAGCTAGACAAGGGTGAGATGAAAAAGATTGGTGAGATGTGGAATGTGGGATCTCCAGTTGAGAAACTTAAAATTGATGATGTGCTGGTTGAATATTTGTTGAATAAAGGTATTTTAGTTTTAGATGTATCAGATTCCTTCTCAGATGATTTAGTATAGATTATTGAAGAGAGAACATTGCTGCAAGGACCCAAAGGACATATGTTCAAAGCTCTGCTTGAAAGATGATGTAAAAAACAAAATAAAGTGTTGTCTAAACATATGAATGAGACAAAATAATGTATCAAAGAAATATCTAAAATTTACAGGTATTGTCTCTAGTGGTCGATAGCTATTGATAATTTCATAAAAAAAATTGAAGCTATTGGAGCTGAGATGAATAGTATTGGAAAGAACTTTGATTTCTTCAAAGACAAGGATGGAAAATAGAGAACAAGAGTTGGTAAATTATAGGTGGAATTTTTGACTACTCAAAGGAAAAGAGAAGATATAGTTAGAACCTTCTGGTTGGTCAAGGAATTTTTTGAGGTCCGGTTAGATCATCTCTCTAGAATTCTCTCTGATGTGGAAAATTATGAATGGCTATGTCTATCTTCTGATCAAACATCCTCCTTTATGCAGTTATCCTTGTTGGAAGGTATGGGTGCAAGAATGAATTCGGCTATACTATCCTAGAAAAGAATTCTTCTGATTATAAGAGAGAGGTATAAGAAAAAATTTCATGTAAAAAGTGTCATTCTTGTTTGAATGCTTGAAATGGGAAGTTGGAATTCTTGCGTATATACAAAGTCATCATATACATATGTTTGCATCCTACCTTTTTTGTTCCGCTTTACCATTGATGTCAAAGGGGGAGAGAGTTAGAGTATAAAGTTATGGGGAGAGCTCAGTCATGTGAGGAAGGACAATGTTGTGTTTTGAATATTTTTGGCACATGTTGCCATCAATGACAAAGGGGGAGATTGTTGGAAGAATGAAGAAGAATGACTATCTCTATAGTTTTGTGTTGTCATTGATGTCACAATGTTGTGATTTCAAGTCTAATTCAGTGCCTAATCTGATATTTTGTCTTTTATATGAACCGGTATTCAAGCTGCACCCTTTGGTATTCTAGTCTAGAGATCTGGTATTCTAATCTGCAATCCTCCGCAATTGATAGTTGCTACTTGTGGTTTTTGGAAATAGTTTATGATTGTTGAAAGCGTGTATGTTTAGTATCTCTTGTGCTCTGGTGCTCGTACAGCATATCGACATTCTTCTATTGATTAATTTTTCTAACATTTGAAGCCTATTTCTAGCCAACCTCATGGATAAGTCATGATATGGTGTATTAATTTTGTTATGCGGATATATGTGTAACCTATGTTAGGTCCATGCCAACATGATCTAGTGTACATTAATGTTTGAATTTCCTTTTTGAAAAGATTTTGTGACTATTTGAAGCTGACAAGTTGGTATTTTTGGTAAACAAGGAAATGCATCTAATTAGGCCAACCTAATTGATGCTTGTGAATAGATTGAGTATATAAACATGTTGAACAATTTTTGAAAAGTAGAGAAATTTTTATGAGGTAGTTGTGAATGTGAATGTGAAGAAGAACGAATATGATAAAGTGTGTTAAGTCATTCTACAGAGCATCACCAAAATTGCATCAGCACTTGTTAGGTTAACTCTTTTAGTTCATTTTGGTTGTAAAGCCTATTTTTTTTTTATAAATCCTTTTGTATGCAATGAGCCTCCTTGTAAGTAGTGAGCTTTTGTATATAGATAGTGAGTCCTTTCCACATAGTGATCCCTTGATAGTGAGCCTTGTATATTCAATTTTGGAACTACTTTATATTGTGAGTTAATCCTCACTGTGGTTTTTTCCTCATTGGGTTTTCCATGTAAAATCTAGTGTTCTTTGTGTTGATTTTATTTCTATTATCTTCATTTCATGTTCATATTTAATAATAGAATAGTGTGGTTGTGAAATTGATAAGTGTTGAAGTTTTAAGTTTAATTTTGGGGACAACTGATTCACCCCCCTCTTAGTTGTCCTACACCTTTTAACAAGAGTCACTCAAGGACTCTGGTCAAAATCATGATAAAGAAATAGTAGACCTGATGCCAAGGACAACTAGAAAACTCACAAACTAGCACAACTCTAGAATCTATGAAGCAACAGTTGATTGACAAATGATCTGGAATTAAAATGAATTGCAGAGAAAATGAAAACCTAATGCACACAAAAAAGAAATAATCCATGCAGTGATGAATATTCACATCTATCTCCATGATGGAAAATATCCTCAGATTTGTTTAGAGGGTGAAATCAGCTTTCTAACGATAAAATGTTTTCGAAAAATGGACGTCATATGCTCAAGCTATGAATTTTTCAAAAACAAAAGATAAATTGTGCCAGCCAACAATGTAGTCGCATCCCTTTTGATTTTATTTTTGGAAAGTTTAATTATTGCATGAAAAAATAATGGATACCCAAATAATAATTTGATGTTACCAACAAAACCCAGAAATATTTTTTCGATCCATCAAGCAAAAGATGAAAAAATAAATTTCTTTTGACCTTCAACTTTTAAAAAATGACACACGACACTTTTTAGACAATAATTTTTTTCATATCTACTCAAGATATGCAAAATATAAAAGACACCCTAATGATATTTCGACCACGGCTACAAAACCCAAAAATCATTTTTCTTACAAATGAGTAGAAGCTAGAATTTTGAAGAAAAAAACAAAACGACTCCAATGAAAAACAATTTTCTTAAAACCCTTGCAAATCTGACAAAATATGTCATATTTTGATGAACCAAAAGCCAATCTTGACTTTCTCTAATGCCCTAGATTCAATGGTGAGGCTCTCAAGATTTCAACTTGCACCTAACAAAACTTTCATTCAAATATTGGTCCCTCAGATCTGGGAAGAAGTCTACAGCACTGAAGCTCTGATACCATGTACGAGTTTATGGTGAACTCCTCAAACACCATAGAATCACCTACAAGAAAAAATATCTTCCACAAGAGAGAAGTGATAGAAATATCATGCTATCATTAAGGATGCAAGAATGTTAAATTGAATATGTCAAAGTACATATGAAGCCTTGGGTGATCCCACAAAGTTGGTTTACAATTTCTAGGAAATTTTGATTTTTGTTGAAATCACATATTTTTAGAAAAGATAATGATTTAAGGCTTTATATTTTTAATTGAAATCATTCCAATTGAAGAGTTTTTTATCAAACTACCTTAGATCAAACCCCCTTGGATAGAACCCCGCTAGTTTTAAACCATACCTATAACATAGTCTCATTTACACCTATCAAAATGTTGATAAAAAACCAATTTTGATTTACCTTTTGGGGGATCAAATGAATTCATTTAAAATTTATTTTTTATAAGTATGTAGTCCTTATTATAAGCTTCTCAAAAATTATAATTTTAAATAAATTTAATTTTATTATTATATTTATCTTTTATTTCTTGTGAATGTAGGTTTTTTCACTGAAAATCAAGCTCTTTGTTCTACACATGTGGAAAAATAGAATATTATCAAAAAATAAATTGAAAAATATGAGTGCACCAGAGATTGAAGTCCTTGATCCAACAAAAAAATGAATTTTTCTACATACAAAACAATTTGTGTTATAAAGTTTGCCTATGTCTGAATTGTAATTGGTTTGACTTAGAAACTTGATTAAGGAAAAAATATTCATTAAAACACTATGAAACTAATTGGAAGCACTAGATATCATAGTTACAAATCTAAATTTGAAAGAAATAGAATTGTACCCTTCATGAAAAAAAAGTTATGTGTTATATGATGAGCGTCACTCCTTAAAAATGGTGTTTAAAGGAAAAAACTAGTTCTTGAAGGAGATGGAAAAAGAAGTACAATCTAATTCCAAAAAAAATGAAAAAAAATATATTTAGAATCTACAAAAAAAATATCACAAATGTCTAGTTTGCATCATCTTCAAATTCCTCACGGTTTAGCCGTTATAGGTGCCTGAAAGTGAAGATTTAGTTAGAGAAAATTAGTCAAGTGTCTAGTTTGGCCAAAAATTGTAAATCAGTATTGTGGGATCACCCCCTTACTTATATAGGCAAGGAGTGAGATAAAATGTGCAACAGGATTGTGACATGTGTCTTAATCCTATAACATGTGACAACTAAATAGCTACCTAAGAAATCATGCAAAGATAAGATAAGTTCTAGGTAAGAGTTCTAGAATAACCTTATATCCTAAGTAAACATGTGAATATGTCTTATAATTACCTATTGAATGAATTAACTATGTACAAGACATTTATTCACATCAATAATATTTACCATACCACATTTATTAATAAAGGGGATTTAATAACCACTAAATATATAAGATAAATTATACTACATTGTATTAAGGGTTTAAAGGAATAATCTGATTAAGTTATAGTGTTTGATATTGTAGGTGTTCAATGTGGATATTGAAGGGTAGACTATATTGATATAATAGCTAGGTATTAATATTTATATTCTTTGGGAATGAACATGGGGAATGATTACCTAGTGTAGTGTAGTAAAATGCATACCCTTGCATTTTCACACTTGTTTGGGCCCTCCTTGCTTTATTTATGCTTCTTTATGGCTTAATTGGTCCTATTTTATGTCCAAAACCCCTATGAATGACATATTTTTCTAATTAATCTCGACATTCTCCAATGCATAATTGATAATTTAATGACTCCATCGGTGTGTCCCTAATTTTTAGGTTGAGACTAAAATTCCACCTAGAGCATCTTAGTCCCCCAAGGCTTTCGAGACCCTAATTTTGGCATCTCTAGAGTGGGCCCCTTTTTGGTGTCTGTGCCCCTAGTTTGTAAAAATTGGGACTAAGACACCACCTATGGTGTCTTAATCCTCCTTGAGTCATTTTTGAGGTTTAATTTCAAATTCTAGTTGGATTTAGCCTCCTTTATTCAATGAATTCATATGTCATTCTGGTGTGATATAATTTCAGGATATTAAGCATAGATAAGTATAAATACAAGGCTCCTTGATTCATTTCAACCCAAGTCTTTTGTGAGATCTTTTACCATAGCATAATTGAGTTCACAAGAGCATTCAAGAGTAGATTCATCAAGCATTTGAATCCATTTTCAAATTCAAGCATCATATCAAGGTGTTTTCTTGCATCATGTGTGTTGTGCTAACATTTGTGATGTAGGGTTTTTATTCAAGCAAGCCATTCAAGTCCAATCTATCAAGCATTCAAGATTGTATCCATTGCAACCATTACACACAAGTTTGCAGACTTCACAAAGGGTTTGGTGAGTTATAGCATTGCATGTTGTTCATTCATCATTTAGGTCCATTTCATTTCAAGGTTTAATTACCAATAAGGGGTTTGACCAAGGAAAACCCCCATTCACTAACAAACAACAAGTTTTTCCCCATCTTGCCCATTTGTGATTGTAGATCTAGATTGTGGACTTGAATATCACTTGGAGTGAAAAGTTGCAAAAGTTGCAAAGCTACACCAAAAAGTTGTCATATTCACAGAAACTGATTTGCAGGCCTTATTTGGAAGTTTTAGAACCTAAGACTGGAAGGGAAGCTTGTGCAGACCTAGGAGCTTAGGATCATGTTCAGAGTTGGCAGAAATTTAGAATGAGACTAATACGCCATCTTGGACATTTTAGTCCTCTAAGGCTAAATTTTCAAAGATTTTCAGAGATCTAGTTCCGAGATTCAAAGAATTTGCATTTTCCCTAAAAAATAGCAACAGGACTAATACACCATCCTGGGCGTCTTAGTCCTCTACAACATATTTTTGCAACCTTTTTGCATTTCCAAAATCATCACGACATCTCTAGATCACCTAGGTGAACACATACCATCTCCCTATTGCATAATTTCATCATTTGCATCCTTCATTTAGCTTACATTGTTAGTTTTAGGTCATTTTGCATATCACAACGTGTTTTCAAACATTTTCTTTTCCAAGCACCTGTTTAGTTGTGAACCCCTTAGAACTTAAGAAACCCTTCCTAGGATCATCTTAATTGTGAATTGGCTCACCTAGAGAGGTTGTTAGTCAATCCAATTAAGACTCTTTGGACATTAGTGAATGGTTGAATGAGAAAAGTGTGATATCCCAAAAAGGTATCCATTTTTCCTCTCCATCATTGTGGTGAACTCGATGCTTTGTCTTTCTGATTTGGAGTCTATTAATTCCTTATATCTAGATAGAATTCATTCTTGCATTTCATCTTGCATTATTGAAAGTGCATCTAGGTATCTTGCATCTTGCATTAGTGAAATGGCATTTAGGGTTTCCTATATTTGCATTAGTGAAAAGTGCATATAGGTTGCATATTTACTTTATTGCATCATTTCATTGAAAAAGTGAAAATTGCATTGTTCTTCATCTTCATTGCATTCTTATTACATTTAAAAATGAAAATTTGCATTCAATTGTTTATTTCTAGCTACTTTTTCTTGCACTGCATAGGCAATCTATAAACACTGTTGACATTCCATAATTCATTATTTTTTTGTGAAAAAAACTCTGCTAGGACTAAAACACCCTTCTTGGCATCTTAGTCCCTCTCATGATTTTTGCTTCAAAAATATCTATCTTTTGTTTGATGTTTGTTTCAACCTCTAGAACTTCATAATCTCATCAGGAGGACCAAGACGCCCTTCCTAGCATCTTAGTCCCTATTGACTTTGATTCTCAAGTTTTCAGGATCTGAAGTTTCTTTTATGTGCTTCTGTGGGCTACTTTTTGTTTTCTATTTTAGTTTCAAAATTTTTTGTTATTGCATTTTCTTTTATTTCAAGTGCATTTGTTCAATCTTGCATCATGGATATGTGCTTTGGAAAATTGTGGATGTCCTCGAAATATTTGGTAGATATGTCAAATTGTTCTTTTTGTAATGACCCTAATGAAATTGAACTCACCCATGCTCACTCAAATCCTAATGCATGTCCTCCTCATGATGTTGAAATCATTTGAGAAGATGATGATAGCATGTATCAATTCATAAATGATTGTCTTGATAACCTTGAAGCTAATGCATCCTTCTATCCTTCCATGAAACAACCAAATCCTCCCACAATACCACACCTTAAGATGTTTGATTACTTACATCTTGAAACTAAAGCAAAATTTGAACCCAAGTTCCCCACAATAGGTGAACCTAGTTCCTCTAAACAAGCAAACACTCAAACCTTTTATGAGGACAAAGTAATGTAAAAACTACAATCAACCTAGAAGAAACATATAGCATAGGCTTCACCATCTTGAGCAAACAAGGATGTGACACAAGAAGTGAACATGAAATTCATCAACTCTTAGAGAAAAAACCAACCGATGAAAACAAAAAAGGATTAGGATACCAAGATCCCTCTTATAATGAAAATCCTCCTACAAAATATTTAAGGCTCTGAAGTGATGGTACAGTGATCTTGGATTCTCCTCCTAACTTGAATATCCTTCTCCCTCAAGCACAACCAATAGATCATTACAAGGATGATAGGATAATCTCAAGACCTCCTACCTTAACCTCATCTATAGAAGTTGGTGAATCTAGCAAATGCAAAATACCATATAAATTACAAAAGTTGCAACTTCTGCATCCACCACCTGAAAGTGAAAGAAAATTACAAATCCTTCTCAACCAAGGGTTAATATTATTACCACCTATGAACTGACTTGTGCTATATCCTAAATATGCAAAAGTTCCACATTGTGTATATCATCGAATCCTTGGACATAGTACTGATGAGGGTCATACTTTAAGAGAAATATTGAGTAATTATCACTTTGATGGAAATTCTAGCTCTCCAGTGATCACATAACATATTCTCTACCTCTTTTTTCATGTAATGGTTGTAGAATACTCTATTCTCACTATTACATGACCCTTCACATCACCTACCTCATCCCATTCTTGTCTTGCACTATGTGGGGACAAGAAGTTGTTGGCCTTGTCCTAGTAAGGCGTTTGTTGTTGTACCTTTGGTCTGTTATCTACTTTCTTCTTATACAAACTGAGATTGGGGAGGTGGATGATTTACTTTAGGTTGACTCACCTATGACTTACTAGTCCTTTTCATTTTCTTTTTTTTGGCTTGCATGTGTGTAACATGATCCCTTGTGATGTTTTGTTTGATGTTTCTCTCTCTATGTGCATCCTCTATTTGTACTTTCATTCTTCTATATGTTGTACACTTTTTCCTTTTGATTAATCTTTTATAGATTCCATTTTCATTTCTTATTTTTTCCTTTTTGGGATGATGCAAGGCATCGAGACATTCATGTCTCCTTCATGTTGACCCAAAAGCTTTTATATTATCTTTTCTTTTCCTTTCATTTTCCTTTGCATTTGTCTTTTTTTTTCCTTTTGGGGATAACACAAGGCATCAAGACACCCTATGTCTCTTCCATGTTGACCCAAAAGGCTCTTTCTTTTCTTTTTTTTCACTCTCTTTGTGTCATTCTTCTAGTTTTGTGTATTTAGGGAATGATGACAGTTCCAAGCTCTATAATATTAGTGTAGAAAAGAAAATACTGACTCCAAATCCATAGATCCCTTATGTGTTTAGTGTTTTGATTTTGGGGGTATCCCCTTTCTTTTCCTTTCCTTTTGATGGTGTAGCTCTACTTGGAAACATATGACTTGGCATAGGGCTTTCCAAGTTGGCTCTCATGTCTTCTTTCTTGTTTGCATTTTCGTTTTTGCTACTTTAAAGTAATTTCTCACAACATGTGGTGTTAGAAATTCCTTTAAAGTGGGGACATACATTGGCATTATTTTGGCATGATTTCATTTGCATTGTTTTCCTTTTCATGTTCCTTGATGTGATTTTCTTTCTTTACATGCGATGTGTTTTTCCTCTTGGCGGTGTCTTTGGGTTTGACTTCCTTTGAGAGCATGATATTTTCTTGTCCTCTCTTGGAAACATTAGATACAATGTTCCCCAGGATGAGACCTAGCACCTGTCCTCTCTTGGAAAAAAGATGAGACCCTTTGTGCTTGCCCTCTCTTGGAAGCATTGGGTATGATGTTCCCTAGGATAAGAACTTGTATTTATCCTCTCTTGAAGATGTTAATCATGATGTACCCTAAGATTAAAACCTCAAAAGAACTAAGAAAAATCACATTGAGCATCCCTCTTTCTTATTGCATTTTATTTGTATTTTTGTGCCTTATTAAAGTCATGGAGGTATGGCTTTGATATGGACCGCCTTGGGGATCACCTAGTGAACACCTAGATTCACTAGCCCATGTGAGCATGTGTTTTTGTGCCTTATTAAATTCATGAAGGTATGGCTTTGATATGGTCCCTTGGGGCTCACCTAGTGAGCACCTAGCTTCACTAGCCCATGTGAGCATGCATTTTTGCGCCTTATTAAAATCATGGAGGTATGGCTTTAATATGGTCCCTTGGGGCTCACCTAGTAGACACCTAGCTCCCAATAGCCCTTGCGAGTGTGCTTTTTGTTTGCATAGTGGAAAATTCATTCCACTTGTAAACCTCTTTTGGATAAATAGCCTAGACCCAGTCCACCATGTTGGATGGACATTCAAAGCTTGATCTGCTATAGTTTTTCCTTTATTCTTTTCATTTTCCTTTATCTTTCCTTTGATGGTGTATGTTTGTGATTTGGTTATGGATTCATATATCATCTACAAGCATGTTCCTTTGTGCTTATGTTGGTTTTTCCATAGGATCTTGATCCTAGGGGCTTGGCCACCCTCTTGATTATTGTCATCCTATCTTGCTAACATTTGTACATTTGAACCTTTCTTGATTGTGTGGTTGGCTACTTTAGTGTGACTTTGAAGCAATTTCATCCTCTAACTAAACTGGGGGATAAATGTAGTGTATTAAAATGCATACCCTTGCATTTTCACACTTGTTTGGGCCCTCCTTGCTTTATTTATGCTTCTTTATGGCTTAATTGGTCCTATTTTATGTCCACAAGCCCTATGAATGACATATTTTTCTAGTTAATCCAGACATTCTCCAATTCATAAATGATAATTTAATGACTCCATCAGTGTGTCCCTAATTTTTGGATCGAGACTAAAATGCCACCTAGGGCGTCTTAGTCCCTCAAGGCTTTCAAGACCCTAATTTTGGCATCTCTAGATTGGGCCCCTTTTTGGTGTCTGTGCCCCAAGTTTGTAAAAATTGGGACTAAGATGCCACCTAGGGCGTCTTAGCCCTCCATGAGTCATTTCTGAGTTTTAATTTCAAATTCTTCTTGGATTTAGCCTCCTTTATTCAATGAATTCATATGTCAGCCTGGTGTGATATAATTTTGGGATATTAAGCATGGATAAGTATAAACACAAGGCTCCTTGATTCATTTCAACCCAAGTCTTTTGTGAGATATTTTATCATAGCATAATTGAGTTCATAAGAGCATTCAAGAGAAAATTCATCAAGCATTTGAAACCATTTTCAGATTCAAGTATCATATCAAGGTGTTTTCTTGCATCATGTGTGTTGTTTTGCTAACATTTGTGATGTAGGGTTTTGATTCAAGCAAGCCATTCAAATCTAATCTATCAAGCATTCAAGATCCATATCCATTTCAACTATTACACACAAGTTTGCAGACTTCACAATGGGTTTGGTGAGTTGTAGCATTGCATGTTGTTCATACATCATTCCTTTATTTCATTTCATTTCATTTCAAGGTTTAATTTCCAAGAAGGGGTTTGACCAAGGAAAACCCCCATTCACTAATAAAAAACAAGGTTTTCCCCATCTTTCCCATTTGTGATTGTAGATCTAGATTGTGGACTTGAAGATCACTTGGAGTGCATAGTTGCAAAAGTTGCAAAGTTTCATCACAAAATTGTCATCTTCACAGAAACTCATTTTTAGGTCTTATATGGAAGTTTCAAAACTTGAGATCAAAAGGGAAGCTTGTGTAGACCTAGAAGCTCAAGATCCTATTTAGAGTTGGCAGAAATTCAAAACAAGACTAATACACCAAGGTGTTGGCAAGAAGTTGAGTCCACTTTTTGGCCAAAAAGTGGAAGTGTTTTTCTTGATTTTCAGAATTTGACACATTTGACCTTAAAATTTGAAGCACTTAGAGATGGAATCTTCAAAAAAGTCACTAATCATAAAATGTAGTGCTCAGAGTCTAGTTTCCAAATATATAATTTATTTCAATACCGAGATTGTAAAAATTGAGTTTCAATAGGAATTTCTAAAAACTACTGTTTAAAAGTCACTCTTTTTACCATACCATGCACATGTACAACATCCATATTTTGACTTAAATTATCATATTTTTCTAAATCCTTTTGGGAAAAGATTTGTGACTCACTGAAGCTTGTTCTCAATATTTTTTTGTAATTTTTTAGTGAATTTTTTTTTTGTTAAATTTTTATTAGGCATATTTATCATTTTGAAAAATCATCGTGTACGACATGCATAAGATGACCTAAACTTATCATTTTTTTAGTTTTTTTTTAAATTGAAAAGAATTGTCTAAAGTTTGTTCTCATGCAATCCATTCGTCAAAATGTTATGTTGATCAAAAGTTTTTAAAATAGTAAAAAACCTTGATATTTAAAGTTTTTGGACCAATTTTATTAGAAATTAATTGAAAAATAGAAAACATAATCCAATTGTAAAAAAAATTGCATATTTGGAATCAAAATTGTCTCATCTAAAATGGGTTTTAATTTTGTCAAAAAAATTTGCAAAAATAGTCATCAACCATATGTCCAAAGTCGATATTTTTCTCTGACATTGTTAGGACCTTCAACTTGCAAATCAAACCAGGTTGAAGGTCTAGGTTTGGATTCCCAATGCTTTTCCCAAACCAAAATCCAAGGCAGAAACCCAACCACAAAGCTAATAGTAATTCAATTTTTTGAAAACGGGATCCTGCTTTATAAAAAAGGATCACATTTATTAAAAGTGGGATCCTGTTTTATAATTAGGATCCTATTCCCTAATATTTAATGTGTGGACCGTTGGAAGGGAAACAGGATCCCGTTTCCCTTCCAACGGTCCCCACATTAAATATTAGGGAACATGATCCTGATTATAAAATGGGATCTTGGTTTTTATAAGCGGGATCCTATTTCTTTTATTTAAATTTACTGCCAAAAATTACTGTGAAGTCTGCAACTTCACATGTATGGCCAAGAGCAGTAAAATTGAGCTATTTTTCATGAGCTATTGTCTTTATAGGTGGTGAAGTTGATTTTTGATTGATTTTTTCAAAGGAGGCATCATGTACACTATTTTTGAAGTGGAATTGTGTTAGTTTTGTACTTGTTTGGATTAACAAAAGGTCTTCAACTTGTAATATGGATTGAATTTTTCAAAGGAGGCATGAAGAAAACAATTTTTAAAGTGGCATTGTGCTAGTTTTCTACTTGTTTTGAGGAACACAAGAGGAAGAATTTTGTCCTAATAGGTCTTCAACTTCCAATTTGGATTGAATATTTTGAATAATTTCACTAATGACATTCATTTGTGCTTGAGAATTTTATAATCATGGGAGATAAAGCTCATAATAAGAGAAGGAAGACATTGACTCCTCAATAAGTTGAAGCAAAGAGAGAGAAGGAGAGACAAAGATGAAGAGAAAGAAGAATGAGAATTAAATCAATGAATGATGGTGGAGCATCCAATTCCACAACTATTGAAGATGAAAACATTGAGGATACCATGTTTGTAGATGAAGCTAATTTGCAAGGAGTCAATTTGGAGAAGAATATGATTATACAAACAAGTCCATCTATGTCTTCAAATCCCTCTTTGAATTCTATGGAGAATGTTTCAATATGCACAAATCTAGGTACGTCTTCAAATCCACATGTTAGTGAAATGGTAAATTTGTATGTAGAAGTTTTACAAGATGTTGGACTTAATGATGTTGACATTGATGATATTTAGAGAGATGAAACTTTTATAGAATTTGTTGAAAATGAAAAAGAAAAATATTTTGTTGCAAATGAAAATGAGAATGATCCTTTTGTTGAAAATGAAAATAAAACCTTTTTTTTATGAAAATGAAAATGAAAACCGTTTTCTTGATGAAAATGAAAATGAAAATGTAAATGAAGATGAAGATGAAGATGAAGATGAAAATCTAGAATGTGATGTTGAATTTAATAAAAATACTTTTTTTAAAATTGGAAGTGGTGCTTTTGATAATCTTCATAGTCAAATTTCTTGGAGGAAAATAAGAACACATGCAAATAGAATATACACCAAATTCTTTTATCGTAAAAAATTTGCATTTCAATGTCAACTAATGATGCTATTGATGAGAATGCAAAAAATGAGGAAAGTAATGAAAAGGTTAGGCTTTTATGTTAAACCAAAAAGAAAAGATCAATCATTAAAACATATTATGTCTATTGTTTCTAGTGCCATTCGATCTATTAGGAAAAATAATTGATTTAAAGATAAAAACGCAACAAGAAGAGCTATAACAACTGCTATAGTTAATAAAGCAACTTTGAATAAAAGAATGGTAAGCAATATTAGTGAAGTTGTAAAAATACATCCTAAAACATTGCTAAGAGTGGCAAAAAGAAGAGAAAGTATAGAAAATGATCCTATCAACCAATATTGGAGTTTCAGTGGTCAACTACTGAGGTCTGATATGAAATTGAATGTTGAAATCAAATCTTTGATTCAAAAAATATTGGCATGATAATACTAGGGTTTCATCTAATGCAAGAGATGTTTTAAAATTAAGGGTGGGGTCCAAAGTTTGCAATCCTCACCCAAAACACCTATTAGATACAACACAAACTAAATTTTATAGGAAATTTTGTAGTGATTCAGTGTTACCTAGTAATATTAAAATAAGTCAAAGGTCTTTTGAAAAATGTAAACTCTGGTATATAAAAATTAATAAGCGACAAATATCTTGTTGTAAAACTCATGTTCAATTTTGTTATTTTTATGATTTTTTTCGATATATATGTTGTACCTTGCATACTAACATGATTATATAGGAGTGTGGTATTGATATGCCACCTCAAGAAATAAGTGAGTTTATTTTAGGTTTTTTTTGTGAAAGATCTAATGATAAATTGTTTTATTTAAGTTCTTGTATTTTTGGACAATGCATTAACTTGGAAATCTTTCATTTTTAAGAATTTGTATGCATGAAAGTGTTGATAAGGATTTTGGACAACAATTAGTAGATGTTAAAATATTTAAGAATGGTCACTATTCTTTAAAAGATGGAAAAATAGGAAAGCATTGTGATTTAGTTACAGAAAAAGTTAGTGTGCATGCATTCATGAGTGAATTTAAGAATAAAATTGTACCAAAATATGTCATGCACTCTAAACATTCTTGATGGCTTGATGGCCAATTTTGCACATGTAGAAACACATTTCCAATTGGTAGTATACTTTTAGTGGTTGATTTTGCGGAGAATTATACTCTTGCTCCGCAAGAGGAAATTCATTCATAGTATTATAATTCAATGCAAGTAGCTATGTTTGTCCATATTGTTTATAGACATGTAGATGATAGCACTAAGGATGATAGAAATTTTTTTAGGGAGTATCACTTTTATTTGAGTGACAATCGATTACACTCATCAGAGTTTGTTCAATATTGTTTTAGTACATTTTATAGAAATTTAACAGAAAGAGGAATCTAGATGAAATAACACCTCATATGGTCAAATAATTGTATAGGGTAGTTCAAGAATACTCAAATGTTCTATTGGTTAAGTAGGGTTCACAAGGAACTTCATGTCCAACATATATGGATTTTTTTTTAAGCTGGTGTGTGTGTCAAAACAATTCTTAATATAGAACAATTAAAATTTGAGGATTCAGTAAAATTTAAAGATGCACGTGGGATTGTGGATTGGTGTAATACAATATTATATGCACCTAGTTCGAGTGAGTACTCTACAGTTCATCGATTCTTTTGGTTGGTTGAAGAAGATAACATTGTACCTAGAGTTGATTGTGAGACAATCAGTGGATCTAATAAATGGCATTCATTTAGGAGTGCAACAGCAAGCACATGGACTATTTGGACAAGGGAGCTTGCATGTTTTGGCCAATTTTGTATCTTAGGAGATTGGGAAGCATGTGAAAATATAGAATGGTTTAAACAGTGGGAGAAAAGATCATTGACGCCTACACAAGCACATGATCAATATGAAAGAACTATTGAAGAAAATGATCAAGTGTTTGCATCTGAAGATTATGATTGTGTTTCAGACCTTGTACAAGAAGGTAATTTTAATTCAATTTATTTCATTTTATTTCACTTTATTAAGTTATTTTGTAATACAAAATTATTTATATGGATATGTGCAAGTTATTAAATCAAATTTTGTTTGCAAGAAATGTATATATTGTTGTTGCACCTGAGGGGAATGAAGAGAAAATAGAATATTGGTTGGCTCATTCTGTGGAAACTAAACATAAGTTAATAGTACCTCGAGAAGATGATGATGGCTTTCATTATCCAAAAGGTATAGTGATCCCCTTAAGACATCCCCTTAAGCAAATTTTATAACAATTTTTTGATCCCCTTAAGCAATCTTTTAGAACAAGTCTTTGATCCCCTTAATAAAATTTTGAGAACTTCTCTGATGATGGTTTTCATGTTTTCCAATAGGATCAGTGGTGGTTGTTGGAAATTGGCTATGAAAATACTTGACAAGCAAGAATGGTCTACCTACATTCGAAGACTATGAAACACATAAAAAGATTATACATTATTCACATTTGGTGGTGGCATCAAATATAAAACTAGAGTGGTATTATGGAAGACCTTCAAAAAAAATGTTATGGTCAATTTCAATGGAAGAGCATGAGGAAATCATAGATGCATTACAAAAAAGAGAGGATACAGATGGTACAATGGAATAAGCAAATACAAGTAAATATAGTTTTAGTTTTAGTTTTATTTTATCCTTTTAAATGCATTAAATACATGTTTTGATATTGGTCAAGTGTGTTATTAGTTGAAATTGATATAAATTGTCCTTTTATAGATCCTTAAGGCATAATCACAAAAAGGATCTAGTCCATGCAAATTCAACCTAGACAACATGGAATACTTGGTTAAAACAGGTAATTATTAGTTAAATTATATTTAAATACATGTTTTGATTACATATTGATATTTCTTGTATATTAATAGTTAAAATTGATTTATTATCCTTTTTTGTATCCTTAACCCATCATTGCATTGATCTCATACTTTGAAACAAAAAGGAGAGGATGCCTAGATTCAACCTACACACATGTGTGGAATACTTTTAAATGCAGGTACTTGAGTTGTGTACATATAGATAGTTTTATATAAATTAAATATGTATGTTTTGATGATTTCATTGATATTGCTTGTACCTTTTTGATATCAAGTGGTGTCAAGACCTACTACATTCTAGGCACGAGTTTGAGATGTTCTTGAGATGGCATATCCAAATTTTGTAAACATTATTTTGAGATGACATATATGTACATACATACTTATAGAATTAAACATACTCTATGTAATTCTATGTATCAAAATCGATATTCTATATTTTTTTTTGTTAAATGTGCATGTTTTCCTACTTTGAAAGTTTATGTCTAATTGTATAATCACTAAATATCATGCATACATTATTGTTAAATCAATTATATCCTTAAGACATTGTATTATGACCCCTTAAGACATCCCCTTAAGAAATTCTATTATGACCCCTTAAGACATGCCCTTTAGATGTTGTATTATGACCCCTTAAGACATCCCCATAATGTTTTGTATTATGACCCCTTTAGACATCCCCTTAAGACCCCTTAAGACATCCCCTTAAGATGTTGCATTATGAACCCTTTAGACATCCCCTTAAGACCCCTTAAGATGTTGTATTATGACCCCTTAAGAAATCCCCTGAAGACTCCTCAAGACATCCCCTTAAGACATTGTATTATGACCCCTTGAGACATCCCCTTAAGACGTTGTGTTATGATGACTCACCCTAAAACTTATAATACTTGTTAATATCACTTAATATTTATACTCAATTATACTCTTCTTTGATCCCCTTAAGATGTTGTAGTATGACCCCTTAAGACATCCCCTTAAGACAACCTATAATTAGTGTTGGATGTTAATATTTGTCTTGATAGCTTATAGATTAGTATTTGATGCCATTATTTGTTTTGACTGCTTATAGATTAGTATTCAATGCCATTAGTATTGGATGCCATTATTTGTTTTGGCAGCTTATAAATTAGTATCGGATGTCATTATTTGTTTTGACAACTTATAAATTAGTGTTAGATGTTATTATTTATAAAATTTATTAATGCTTTTATTCTCTAATCTTCTATGGTATTGTTTATTTCTTAAATTTTTTATCCTTTTTGGTATATAAACGGATTGATTTTGTTTGTAAATTATGATTTATTAACTAATTATTGATTGACGTGAATTGAATAAGTTCATTGAGTAATTATCACTAATTATTGAATGTACATATCATATATATCATGTATGAGATCACTAAATTTCACATTAATGTCCTATATTAATGTCTTGACTATGAACATCAAATGCATAAATGTACATGTGTAAATTAAAATTTCAAACAATAATAAAGTCCACAATTTATGTAACATATTAAATACATGAAACCAACATAAATATTTCAAACATATATGTGATTCAATTATAAATTTAAAACTCAAGTTAAATTTATGATTTCATATATAATTTTAAAAATTGAAATCAAATTACCCCATAAGGGTTGCCGAGTATGACTGGTGTCAATGTATGTACTCGTGGAACAAATGATTGCCCCATCATTAATGTCATCTGTACACCAAATAGTTTGATTGTTAAAATGTATTGCAAACTTTTCTTTTATATATACATCCATCAAAATTCTTATAAAATGAGTGTACATAGATGCATATTTATACCTATGTCACAATTTCCTTAGGGTGATGGTCTATTGTAAGAAACTCTACAAATGAACTGATGTGACCAAATGAACCACCAAAATCTCCACGTCCACCTGAAATAGGTGTGGCTTGATCAGGTCCATAGCATACTTGATGAAAACTAGTACATATATGGGGGACGAGCCTCGACACTCCTATAGTAGTACTTAGACTAGCTCCATAAAAAACTCCTCCATCATCATTGTCTCTATACTACCCACCCACTATAGTAGAAGCGTGTTGATCAAGGTCTCCGGTGAGTGTACTAAGGGAACCTAATGTCGAGACCAGAGCTCGATGATGTATAGGTGGGAAAATGGGAGGACCAGGAGAAAAAACAAGGGGTTGCACATGCGCGGGGCATTGGGGATCAACTCTTGCCCCTAACCTCTATTGTGGCATGCCCCCACCAACACCTTGAAATGATTTAAAATAAAATTAATTGGGAATTTTCCCCATAACAAACTCTACATACAGTTTTCTCAAAAAATACAATAGGCACTCCTAATTAGCATGTGGGGGACTATCAAAAACCATATACCATCGATCCCATAAATGTGCACTCATTTGTGGATGTATACACCACCTCATGGATATTCTAGATTTGTTGGGTGGAATGGGTTGTCGAATAATGGGGTCAAGAAAGTAGGGGGCTAGGTGGGATTTCATTATTATAAGGTCTAATATTTGTTTGTACGAGAGACCATCAACATAAAATTGTCTCATTTTTTCTTTGTCTCATCAATGCCTATCTAGATTAAAATCGATCATCCTGATGGCATCCACAACGTTTTGCATCACAGATGCCAAACGTCTCACATGTGGTGGAATCAATGCTTGACTCTGTATAGCATTGATTTGATTTTGTAAGGATGCAACCTGATCATTTATACATGCTCACAAGCGAGCCTCGTCAGATGTGATAGGTGTTGGATGTGGCATATTAGGTGGAGGGGGAGGTGGAGGTGGAGTGGGAGGTGGAGGTGGAGGGGGAGGTGGATGTGGTTGTGGCTGAGGTGGTGGATTAATGATACATCAATGTTAAAATCATCCATGATATGAGATATAAATGTGCACCTGCATTAAATTATACAAAATTAACATACAAACTTAAAAAATTACAAGAAATAGTTAAGTTTGACACTTGCACATGCAAATTTGTTTAAATAGGATGTGCATACATATATTAAGATCATATATTTAATTGAAATGCACATATATACATTGATTGAACTTGAGCATGTGCATGCAAAATTCAAAATTTAACATGTACATACATTTAAAATAAAAAATATGATGCATAATTTGCATGCATACATCGTTAAACTAGACTATGTACATACATACAAATTTCAAAATTTAAGAACTATATGCAAATTTTTAATACATGTGTACATACTAAGGAAACTATGAGACAGGTATAAATATATAACACACACACACATATAATATGCATCTATCAAATAGATGCATATTGATACCTATGTCACAATTTCTTATCAAAGCTCATTTTATGTCTATAACACACACACACACACACACACACACACACACACACACACACACACACATATATATTACAATTTTCCAACAGGAGAAATCATGATCTAGTAGATAGTCATAAAATATATACTATTAGATATTGTTCATTATAAATTCATAAATTCCACCAAATTCATAAATTCATGTCACTAAAAATATCCATCTAGAACCAAAATCATAAATTCATGTCACTAAAAATATCCATCCAACCAAATTTATAAATTCATCACACAAAATATCCATCGTTCACCAAATTCATAAATTCATAACTATTTAAGATCATTGTCTTAATTTAGAAACTATTGTGGCTCTCTACTACATCTCTTCATTTCTTTGTGTTTTCCTTTTCAAAATCAAAATTTCTCCTCTCCTCTAGCCATTTTCGATGCCCATCTAAGATCCCATCCATAGCCCTGATAGCATCAACAAGGGTTTGCATCCTAGATGCAAACATCCTCACAGGTGGTGTGACACATTCTTCATTTTGAATAATGTTGATTTGATCTTGGATGGTTCTAACATTGGCATTGATTCATGCTTGCAAACGAGCACCATTGATTTCAAGTGGTGGAGGTGGGGGGTTACAAGGTGGAGTGGGTGTAGGTGGATATGAAAGTGGTGGAGATGGATGGCATGGAGGTGGATTGCAAATATTATCAAATCGATCCATGTGATCTTTAAGGTATGAGTGAACCAGGTATTAGATTTGTAATTTCAAAATGTAAGATACATGTTTAGGAAATACCTTTAAACCATTCAATATAAATGGCCTTTAATTGAATCAAATGATAAAATATGTAATCCTAATTTATGTCCAAGGCATGTTACTTGAATGAAAATACAATTAACTATTAATACAGGATAATTTATGAATGTTATAGGGTTTATGATTTAGAGTTTAAGATTTAGGTTTTAGGGTAATACGATGGATTAAGGAGATCTATGTAGTAAGGTCCTAATACAAAATGAAATGGATTTTAAGTGAATAAAATTTGGTGAAGAACTTATTTGATCCCCTTAAGAAATGTCATATTAGGACCCTTTAAGAAATTGATTTACGATTTAGGGTAACAGGATGGCTTAAGGGGATCTATGTCTAGTGAGATCCTAGGAGAAAATGACATGGATCAAGTGAATAAAATTTGGTGAATTTTCCCAAGGAAACCAAATTTCATTAAGAGCCTAAGAAAAAATGATGGATTTAGGGTTTAGGGTAATAGGATAGCTTAAGGGGATCTATGTAGTAAGATCCTACGACAAAATTACATGGATTAAGGGAACGAAATTTGGTGGAGTTGCCTAAGGCCCAACCAAATTTCATTTTAAAGTCCTAGGACAAAATGAATGCTTTAGTTTTTAGGGTTTAGATTTTAGAGTTCAAGGTTTAGGGTTTACAGAACTTAGGGTGAAGTTTTGGTGCCCCTTGGAATATAATGAACTTGCAAGTTAGTGAAGAGCATTTTATTGTGGAATAGTTGATTGAGATAGCTCTTATTTCAACTGACCAACCTAGATCATGAAATCTCATTCATATTATAATCTTGCACGATCTTATTATTGTTAAATTTGGTTGCCTTGGGCAACTTCACCAAATTTTGAGAACTTCTTTGATCCCCTTAAGAAATGTCATATTGGGACCCCTTAAGAAATCAATTTACAGTTTAGGGTGATAGGATGGCTTAAGGGGATCTAGATGTCTAGTGAGGTCCAAATTTAGTCATAGTGTGACCTCATTGATTCATAGCTCTAGGTCAAAAGTGTTTACACCTCTAATAAAAAAGAGTATCATGTTAAAAATGAATCAATCTATACATATCATAAAAATAATATACATGTATCAAAACAAGTAAAAACTTCCTCCTACATTAAGGGATATCAAAATAAATATAAAATATTTTAATAATTATACTTGTAATCACTTATTAATAAATTATATCATACATAATTTTAATCACATAATAAAGGAATAAATATACATATGTAGAATATACAAAAATAAAAAGAGGCTACTCACATGGACCTTGATCCTTCTAGGAAGTACCTAGATTGGTGTATTTCATGTAGGACTCTATGTAGGTGTTGGGACCTTCATAGGTCTCTCCTTGTGTATTTTCAACAATCCCACTCACTCCCTCTATAGAATTATTTCCTTTTTTTATTACAGTTCTTTTAATCTTCTAAATTGACCTCTTATTTATAGGATCATAATATGAATCCTCCTCTCTCTATTGTAATAATAGCCTAGTTCCTCCAACCTATCATCATGTACCTGCTCCCTTTCCCATGTAATAGGCAACTTAGGTGTTAAATGTTTCCATCTTGGTCTCCTTATTGATGCATTTCTTTCCTTCCACATAAATCTATATAGTATCAAAATATAGGTAATTTTATGGTTATCATCTCCCTTAATTTCTAAAGAACCCATTATGCTTGAGGATGGGTGGATTATTATCTTGGATCACATCTTAAAAATATTATAGAGGTCATAGTATGTGTTTCTTAATACATATATTCCCATACAAACCTCTTTCCATGTATTATCAACTCTCCTATATAATAGACACCTTACTATTTAAATTTCATATATGATATATACCCAAGTGTTTCCAATTGGAATTGCTATAATTATACTTTTATGGTATTCTAGATATTCATAATAGTTTTCATAAATCTACCAAATAGACCCATTCTTGACATTACATAATTTTAGGTATCTCCAATGAAAGAAGTTAACCATATTACTCTCACTCACGCTCTCCTATCTTGTGGATGTAATAGAATATTTTTTTCTTCGAATGATTTAGATCCCTATTGATCATGTCTAAGTGTCATAAAGAGTGATCATCCACTCTTCATAAACTTGTAGAAACCAAAAGGTTTTATACTTTGTGTTCAAATAAGTGAAAAAATTACAAAAATCTCTATTGGATGGTGAAAACAAAGGGTTTTTTAAGTCAACCAAATTTCATTTTAAGGTCCTAAGACAAAATTCAAATGCTTTAGTTTTGAGGGTTTAGATTTTACAGTTCAGGGTTTAGGGTTTAGCGAACTTAGGGTGAATTTTGGGTGGCCCTTGGAATAATTTGGACTTGCTAGTTAGTGCCAATTGGAAATCGATTATACATGGTTGGGTTTATGAATTTTCTATCTAAATTTGCAAACAAACATTGATAAAATTTATGAATTCTAACTATTCTTTAACATATTGTTTTCTAATCTAATTATAATTTAACATTGAAACTAAAGTTTAACATATCGTTTTCTCCATAAAATTCAAATGAAATTTAAAACATTCAAGCAATGCAAATGAATTCTCTTGAGCTTGAAATTACCTAGTTTTCAAAATCAAAATGATTTGTTCGATTTCAATTTAGGGTTTTAGGCAAAAAAAATTGTTCCAATCTAATTTAGGGTTTTAAATTTCTAAGCAATTAGGGTTTTAACGCAATTTTTCATTCTATTTCTAAATTAGGGTTTTCAAACCCATTTTTTTTCATTTGATTGGAATTGTGGTTTCAAAAAGCTTGATTAGCTCGAAACTAATTTTTTATTTCCCCATTCTTAATTCTAGGGCTCTTTGAAATGCACTTTTTTGTTCTCTGCTTCAATTAGGGTTTTATAAATTCACCTTTTGGTTCACCAAAACAATTTAGGTTTCAAAAGCTAAATTTTGATTCTAAAACACAATTCAAGGTTCATTTTTTCATTTCTATTCAAAAATCTTCAGGTTTCATTGCATTTTTTGATCTATTTCTACAATTACTCATTTCTACTATAATAGGAAATAAAATGCTTAAAACATCAAATAAATTAAAAAAAATGCTAAAATCAATTATTTTATTCACAATCTCAATAAAAAAATGAAAAAATGAAAAAAAATGAGGGTGGGCGAGTACCTGGAGCTATTTGTTTGTTTGTGGAGGTTGTTGTTGCCTGAACTAGGGATCCCATCCACTGCAAAATGTAGTTTATTCATTTTTAAAAAAAAAAAAATACCATTATAAAATAGGATCCCATTTTTAGTAAATCGTAATCTCAAGCTTTATACTTCACCGTGATCCCGTTTCATACTAATCGAGATCTGGTTCCTTGTTCGTTGGTTCAGAACCCTTTAACAAATGGGATCCCAATTTTTAAAAAGCGAGATCCTTTTTTTCATTTAGGCTCAAGATCCCGAAGCTAAATGGGATCCTAATTTTTAAAAATCAGGATTCCATTTATAAAAATTGGGATCCTGTTTTTGCAATGTCGATTTCATTTTATTGGCTAAGGCAAAAACTTCCATGTTTTGTGGACTCAACTTTGTGCACTTACCCACCATCTTGGGCATCTTAGTCCTCTAAGGCTCAATTTTTAGAGATTTTCAAAGATCCAGTTCTAAGATCCGAAGACTCTGCATTTGCTCTAAAAAACAACAGCAAGACTAATACACCATCTTGGCCATCTTAGTCCTCCACAAATATTTTGGTAGCCTGTTTACATTTCTAGAATCCTCACAACATCTCCAAATCTTCCAAGTGCACACATACCATCTCCCTATTGCATAATTTCATCATTTTCATCCTTCATTTAGCTTACATTATTATTTTTAGGTTATTTTGCATATCACAGTGTGTTTTCAAACATTTTATTTTCAAAGCATTTGCTTAGTGGTGAACCCCTTAGAACTTAGGAAACCCTTCCTAGGATCCTCCTCATTGTGAATTGTCTCACCTATAAAGGTTGTTAGTCAATCCAATTAGAACTCTTAGGACATTAGTGAATGGTTGAATGAGAAAAGTGTGACATCCCAATCCATTTTTCCTCTTCGTCACCTATCAATAGGTTTTATATTTTGTATGTATTAATAATATTTACTAATATTATGAACTTAAATTAAAGATATATATATTTGATATACATGATATATTAATTTTAAATATGGAACATACAAGAGGTAGAAATAAAAATGATATAATATTTATGCTAAGAAAATTGAGAAATTCATATAAAGGAAAAATAAGGGGCATTTTAAATTAGAAAAGTACATTTATAATAGTGTTAGTAATAAAATATGATAAATTAGAAATAGAAATAGAGATACTATTTAGCACCATACAA
Organism: Sequoia sempervirens; assembly: GCA_007258455.2. Taxonomy (NCBI): domain Eukaryota; kingdom Viridiplantae; phylum Streptophyta; class Pinopsida; order Cupressales; family Cupressaceae; genus Sequoia; species Sequoia sempervirens. Next base: position 28,772,808 of record VDFB02047144.1, on the reverse strand, counting down.
ATTAATGCGGTAAACACTAATTCTATATCATGAATCACCCATGGTAGTACGAAGGATTTCAATAAGGTAGTGGAATAAATTTTAGAAAAGTATATAATAGTAATACCAAAGATTAAAAATTTAAAAATTGACAACATTATAGGTATATCCCACCATTTCAACAAAAAAATTATTTTCAATTATGATTATCCCATTTGTTAGATGCAACTCTTTGAATTTAGTACATAGTATCCAACCTTAGACTTGCAATGAAACTCTAGTTGAATTAATAAGACTATTTTAATGAAAGATAAATGGAAATAGAGAATTTATATGAGAAGATATCATTAGTTGCATGTAATGAAGCTAGAGAGAAGAGAAGAAAAACCTCATGACATGATATAAATTATAAATTTAAATATAACTTGAACATGATAATAATGTGTTGTTAAATGTGATAGAAAGTTTTAAAAAAATAGTCAAGATGATATGACTAAGATCATATGAATTCAATTACATCTTGAAATATATAGGGGTGATCCCACAATACTGGTTTACAATTTTTGGTCAAACTGGACATTGAATTGAATTTTTTTAACTAAATCTTGACTTTCGGGCACCTATAGTGGCTAAACTATGAGGAATATGAAGATGATGAAAACTAATGCTTTGTGACATTTTTTCTATAGATTCTAAATATTATTTTTTCAAAAAATTTGGAATCAAATTATACTCAAAAACTAGTTTTTAACAGTAAACACCATTTTTAAAGAGTGATGTTACTGGCTAACACACAACTTTCTTTCTATGAAGGATAAATTTTATTTTATTTTAATTTAGATTTGTAACTATGATATCTAGTGCATGGAATTGGTTTCACAGTATTTCGTTGAATATTCTTTTCTTAATTAAGTTTCAAAGTCAAACCAGTTATAATATAGAAATGATTTACTAGCTAAAACATAACTTTTTTTTGTATGTATTAAAATTCAATTTTATCTTTTTTGTTGGGTCAAGGACATCAATATGTAGTGCATACATGTTTTTTAGATTTTCTTTTTGATAATCTTCTATTTTTCCACATGTGAAGTATAGATAGCTTGATTTTTGGTGAAAAACCTACATTCACAAGTAATAAAAAATAAATATAATAATCAAATTAAATTTATTGAAAATTATACTTTTTGGGAAGCTTATAATAAGGACTGCATACTTACAATAACTAAATTTTAAATGAATTCATTTGATCCCCCAAAAGTTAAATCAAAAGTGGTTTTTTATCATCATTTTGATATGTGTAAAGGATACTCCATTATAGGTATGGTTTAAAACTGTTGAAAATTGAGGTGTTTATATGTAGCTTAATACTTTGTAAGACTTTATGATTCTTGATCTAAATATGTATTCTTTGTTATATATTCTTTGTGGGTGATTAATCTGATTAATTAATTTTACCATTTGTAGAATGAAGATAGAAGGTTGTAGAAGAATTAGATATGATATTAGAAGATACACAACATATCTCATGGAGAAACCCTTTCAGGAAAAAACTCCACCAAGAATAAATGTATTATTTAATCTCAGAATAAGATTACAATAATTCCAATCCTTGCTTGAGATACTTCTTTTTCCTTCAACAAATATTCTTCACAACCTGCAATAAAAACTGCTACAAACTCTCTTAAACTTGCTTGAGATAAATAGGCAATAATCAACCTTGTAAACTCCAAAGAGTTGAAATTACAAAGCTCAATCCCTATCTCACAAAAGCTATGTCTATCTCTTGCAAGTAGAGTTCTACCATGAAGAAAAATTTCAAATCAACTCCTTCATCCATTTGGGCATCCCAAACTAAAGTCATAACTCAACCTTTATTCTGAAGATATCTTCAAAGATTATCCTAAAAGTTGGTGCCCAAGAATGGGCCCACTTAACTCATCCTTCTAAAATATCTTATCATGCAAAAGTGTTAACACCAAGAAGCCAACTTGGGTGCCCAAGGTGGGTCCAAGTCAATCTATGTTAACTGAAGCATATCTCTCCACCATTCATGCAAGAATGATCATCCCTTGTTAACTAAAAGTAGTCACCTATTATCTATCATGCAACTCAATTCATTAGTCATGCATTCCAAGTTAACTGAAGTCAACTAGCATTCAACTGAAACTAACTAAAGATAACTAAACCATAACTAAACTAAACTAAACTAAACTAAACTGATATTGAACTGAACTAAATTGAATTGAACTTCATGCATGTAAACATCAATCCCTAACTTCTAGGATCTTTGCATGCATTACAGAAGTGTTATATTTTTCTCCAAACAGTTAATTTAACTCAAGGTGGGTTCCACCTTCCATGTGGGTGCCCCATGTGCTCCTATTATTTAGAAACTCATCTTGGATGCCCTCACATGCTCCTATCATTTAGAATTAATTACAAATGTCAATTAGCATGATTATTTCATTCAAATTTAATCTCTTTCTAATCCTAGTGTTGGGGAACACTTTCCAAGGAATTAGGAGATACATGAAATAATGTTTAAGATTGCAATTAAATGGAATTCTATTCCCAACATTCTCCCACTTGACATTATACATTACAATTATTCTAAAAAAGGAATCATTATTATAAATCAAGTACATGGATCAAGGCCAATGGCCTTCTTGCACCAACTAATCAATCCATGTCAACTTCAAATGCAACCTGCATAATCATGAAGCTCCAAGCAAATGATTAAAACCAAGAGAACTTATCTCAGAGGGAACCGGGTTTCATAAGATAATCCTAAAACATTAATTAAAGTGTCAACTTTCTCAATTAATACTCTTCACTTCAACCATTTCGGCACAAATTGATAGGGTATGTGTAGGATCGCGATGGGCCAAAAAGGCACAAGGATGGGTATGTGGTCATGTAATTTCTTTTACCCAAAATTCGATGAAACCAAAAGGGTTTTAGAAGGAGATTCTTAGCTTTCCCACCAATATAAATTATGTTTTTCTTTGAATTTAATCAAGAATTATTATTGGCCCATTTCTATTTAAATTATGACTAAAGTCTCGATTGATAGACTGGATTGAAAAAACATCTATAGCTTTTAACGGTATCACATTTTGAATCCAAAACACAGGTCACATCTCTATGCTTCATATACTATAGGATTAAAAAAGAAAAAATAAATTTCATGAAGTTTTGACTCAAGCAGTGGTCAGCATATGAGTTTTAAATATTTTTTAAAAAGTTGTAATAAAAATTCATAATTAATTATTTACTTGGAAAAAAATTACAAAAAAGTATGCATCACATCAGGAAATGAGTCATCTACTTATATCTAAAATATTATAAAAAAATATTATCATTTTATTGTGGTTAGGGTGGTCAGATAGATACCTACTTCTTATTTTTTCCCTGAAATTTAAGTACTACTACATTGAAATTTCAAATTTTCACCAAATAGATTTTTTTTAAAACAAACCTAGTAGTGTAGAAATTGCATTCAATTTGCTATGGATTCTATTCTTACATATTTTTAAAATAATATAGATAAATTATTCAAAATTTTACGTCAAGTTGCCTAACTCTGATTTTTCTATTTTTTTGGCGCTTAAGAGCCTATTTTTTCCTTGATGATCCTACAAATACCCGATATTGAACATCAACATACTTAGTACAAGCATGATACATAGGGTTTTTGGCTAAACACTATATAGCAATCTAACTATCACATTCAAGTTTAATTTTTCTTGCAATAAAAAACCAATACCTTTCTAAAGTCTTTGTAAGCAAACAACCTCTTTGGAGGCATGTTAAACCATCGAGTGTGTTGAACTTATGTTCAACCAAGGTGTAGGCTCCTCGGTCTTTTTTGTTGAAAAAATATTTTCTTGCTAGTAACCATTCCAACACATGTCTCTAACCATAAGAGAACTCAAGCCTCACCTATGTCTCCAAGTACCCATGAGGACCTGTATCCAACCAATCTATGTCAAACTCTAAATGCAACATAGCACTATCATGAAGTAATCAAGCAAATGATTAATGTACCCAATACAAAGAGAACTACTACTATCAATGTGAAAGCTCCAATCTTGAAAATAAACATGAAATCCATGATCTAACCATCTCATCCTAGGAGATCACATGCACCATAATATAAACATCCTAGTCTCAAGAGAACAAGTATCATGCCAAACTCTAAATGCTACATAGAGTAAACCATGACATAATAGCAACCACTCTAGACCAAGAAAACATATCCCCAATCACCTCAAGATAACCTTACCAATGGTGCGTCCATGTCACTACCAAAAACTCCCACTGAACCATGGTACCGAGTCACACATGGCATCATGACTACCATCCTCTTCATGGAGATCACTCTGAAAAATCAAGCAAAGAGTTATCACAAACAATATTAGATGAAATAACCAATGCATCATTACTATCATCTAAGGATTCCTCTATAGAAGAATCAAAACTCTTTTTCTTGTTCTTACAATCCTTCTTCACATGTCTCAGTTTACCATAGTTCCAACGCTTTACCTTACTCCGTCCTTCTGACTTACCCTTCCCTCCCTTGTCTCCCTTAGGTTCCTTTTTCTCATGCCTACATTTTATAAACAAGGCATCTTGGATTTCCTTTTTAGACTTCCTCCTCATCTCCTTTGATAGGAGAGTAGGAATTATATTGTCCATCTTCGGATCTGCACCACTACCATTGATAGCAACAATTAGATTTTCCCAAGATTTTGGTAAAGAACAAAGTAACAAAATGCATTTATCTTCATATTTTGGCTTTACATCTATAGATGCTAATTGACTTAGAATCAAATTAAAAGCATTCAAATGATTTTCAACAAAATCACCATCTTTCATCTTTAAAGAATACAACTGTCTTTTTAGATATGCAAATTATTAGTAAGACTTTTAGTTTGATAAATATCACCTATTCTCTTCCACAATCTATATGTAGTAGTTTCTTCTGAAACATTCAAGAGAACAACATTATCAAGACATAATCTTATGGTCCCTCTTTCCTTCTTATCAAGCTTATCCCAATCCTCATCGGACATCATTGTAGGTGACTTTGTCTCATTATTAATAGCTAACCACCGATCTCTCTCTTCAAGGAGATCCTCCATTTTTAGTTTCCACATTTCATAATTAGATCCATTGAACCTTTCAATATCTAAATGAGAATTCATTGTAACAAATTTATTTTCCAAAATTAGCAATAACAAAAATAATAAAAGCTCCCACTACAGCCAAAAAACCTTTAATCTTTTAAGAGAAAGGTGTCCCAAACTCTACCCAACCTTGGCTCTGATGCCAAATGTTGAAAATTGAGGTGTTTGTGTAGCTTAATACTTTGTAAAAAATTATGATTGTTAATCTAAATATGTATTCTTTGTTACAGATTCTTCATGGGTAATTAATCTAATAATTCATTTTACCATTTGTAGAATGAATATAGAAGATTGTAGAAGAATTAGACAGGATATTAGAAGATACACAACATATACCGTGGAGAAGCCCTTTTGGGAAAAAACTTCACCAAGAATCAATGTATTAGTTAATCTCAAAATAAGATTACAATAATTCCAATCCTTGCTTGAGATGCTTCTTTTTCCTTCAACAAATATTCTTCACAACCTGCAATAAAAACTGATACAAACTCTCTTCAACTTTCTTGAGATGAATAGGCAATAATCAACCTTGTAAACTCCAAAGAGTTGCAATTACAAAGATCAATCCCTATCTAACAAAATCCATATCTATCTCTTGCAAGTAGATTTCTACCGTGAAGAAAAATGTCAAATCAACTCCTTCATCCATTTGGGCATCCCAAATTGAAGTCATAACTCAACCTTTATTCCAAAGATATCTTCAAAGCTTATCCTCAAAGTTGGCACCCAAGAATGGGCCCACTTAACTTAGCCTTCTAAAATATCTTATCATGCAAAAGAGTTAACTTCAAGAAGCCAACTTGGGTGCCTAAGGTGGGTCCAACTCAATCTCTGTTAACTGAAACATCTCTCCACCATTCATGCAAGAATGATTATCCCATGTTAACTAAAAATAGTCATCTATTATCTGTCATGCAACTCAAGTCATTAGTCATGCATTCCAAGTTAACTGAAGTCAACTAGCATTCAATTAAAACTAACTGAAGATAATTAAACCATAACTGACCTAAACTAAACTGAACTGAATTGAACTGAACTGAACTGATACTGAATTGAACTAAACTGAACTAAACTGATCTAAACTAATCTGAACTGAACTGAACTTAATGCATGTAAACATCAATCCCTAACTTCTAGGATCTTTACATGCATTATAGAAGTGTTGTCTTTTTCTCCAAATAGTTAACTTAACTCAAGGTGGGTTCCACCTTTGATGCAGGAGCATCTAGTGGTGTGAAGGAAATCTTGCATCACCCAAAAATATTCTTTCCATTTATGTTCCTTTTGTTTTATTTTTGTAAAAAAAAATTGCATTTTTGGATACCTTTTCATCGAATAAGAGTTCCCAACTTTCAGAACTGCGTTTCTGCTTTTTTTGCTCAACTGTTATTTTTAGCAGACTTGTGTGAATTTGAAAGTGTGGGAAGACAAAAATTTATGGGAAGGTTTGGGATGGAAAAATAAGCACTTCGGTGAAATAATTAAGTCAAGATCATTCATGGTTTGAAAGTTATTCAAGTTTCAATTTCTATTTTTTTGCCCTAAAAAACCTTTCAAGTCTAGTTTGAGGCACTAAACGGTCCCGTACGGGCCCATAAATCATCAAAATTGATGGAGTAGGTTCTTAGTGTGTTCTTCACTCTGAGACATTTCCGATGGTGCAAACGGTTCAAAAAACGGAGTCCCAAATCAAAACTTATAGCTTCCAGAAGTTGGCCGATTTTTGGAAAAATTGCCAATTTTTGAATTAGGATTCAGTTTTTTAATTTCAAATTGTAATATTTGGTGCCAAACTGCCAAAACTCTTATCTCGAATGTTGTTTTTGGCTCCAAACTGAAAAGAGGCTATTTATGGGCTAGTTTCTAATTTTTGGGTACCTTTTTGGGAAAAAGAGTTTGCATGCTGTGAAAGGGGATTTTTCTATAGTTTTTTGTAATTTTTCTGAAACTTCTGTAGCTTGCATGTATTGCAAAGCTCGAGGATTTGGGATCATCTGCATGTAATATTTTCATTATAGAATAATAATTAAGTTTGATAGTTGTGTGCATTATTTTTTTGTCTCAGGTTTGCTCCCTCGTCAGGTGGTATCAGAGCAGGTTTTCTTGAGCATATGGACAGATCACCGAACATGAGGCCGTTTGCACCAGGACCGTGGTTGTGGGTTCAAGATCTTCAGGATGCCTCCAAGAGTGATGCCTAGTAGGCCTGGTGGTGCCAGAGGTGGAAGAGGTGGTAGAAATGCTGGTGGAAGAGATCCATTGGTGGTTGAGGGTTTCAAAGCCCTCCAGAGACAAATTGATGCATTGCATGAACAAATGAGAAGAAGGTTAAACCCGGGAAGGAGATGAGAAAGCGAGCATGAAGAAGAGGTGGAAGATTCATATGTAGAAGAGGAAGAAGAAATGATTGATCATGATTAGATGCAGCTGATAAGGGCCATTTCAAAAATTAGAAAAAGACCTAGAATAGAAGTTCCTAGTTATTCCGGAAGTCTAAACCCGAAAGAGTTGATCAACTGGATCAATGAGCTAGAAGAGAATTTTGAGTATGAAGAAGTAGAGGACCTAGATTAGGTTAATTTTGAAAAAATGAAGCTGAAGGGACATGCCAATATTTGCTAGAAAGAGGTCCAGTTGGAGAGAAATCGAAGAGGAAAAGGAAAGATCAATAGTTGGGATCGCATGGTGGAGAAACTGAAGAAGTAGTTTATACCAGTGGACTACAAGTTAGATCCGGTGAAGAAACTGCAAGGGTTGAAGCAAGGAAGTAGATCTGTGAAAGAATACATAGAATATTTTCACAAGATGATCATTAGAATGGGCCATGTAGAGGCCAACAAGGAGAAGGTAGCCTGTTATCTTAATGGGTTACGACCGAGCATTCAAGAGGAGCTAAACCTGGTCAGAATGACCGCCATTGAGGATGCATACCAGTTTTCTCTGAAAGTTGAGGAGAAGTTGAACAAAAGATTTGACTGCAAGCAAAAAGGATGAGGAGGTCAAAGTGGAAGGGGTAGTGGAAGATCCTCTGCGAGCCAAAATTAGGATGAAAGGAAGAATGAAGATGTGGGTACCAGTCGAGGCCAGAAGAATGGTAACTTCTACCGCCCTCATAATCAAAACAGTGATGATCAAAGAGGTAGAGGATGAGGAAGATCTGGACTAGGGCTCGAAAGGGGTGGTTTTAGAGGAACTTGTTTCCATTGTGGTGAAGAAGGACATCAAGCCTATGAATGTCCACAACACCAAGGAAGGACAAATAGAAGGTCGAAAGGTCATGGAAGGTTTGCACATGTAGATGAGGAGGCTCAATCCGAGCATTCAGATGATGTTGAAAGGGGAGAATCCCTAGTGGTTAGAAGAGCCCTGGTGATTGAAGAGAAGGAGACAGAACAGAGGAAAAGTTTGTTCCGCACAAGGTGCAAGTGTGAAGAAAAATGTTGCAATGTCATTATTGACAGTGGCAGCACTGATAATCTGGTGTTAGAAGAGATGGTTATGAAGTTGAAGTTGAAAAGGGAAATGCATCCACATCCATATCGGATTGTCTAGTTGCAGAAAGACCACAAATTTTTGGTCAATGAGTAGTGCCTGGTGAAGTTCAAGATCGGAAGCTATCATGATGAGGTACTATGTGATATCATCCCCATGGATGCATGTCACATGTTGTTTGGGAGGTTGTGGCAGTTCAATAGGCGAGTTGTATATGATGGCCATACAAACACTTATTCCCTGATGAAGGATGGAGTCCGTCATAAGTTGAAACCCTTAAAGAAGGATGAAGAAAAGGTATACAATAGTGCTAGAATTTGTTTTCTTGATGGAAGGAAATTTTTAGAAGGCATGAAGCATGAGCATATGTGTTATGCATTGACTCCTAGAATGGAAAAAAAAGATAGTGAGAAGGTGCCAGTAGATTTTTCTGGACTATTGGATGAGTTTCAGGAGACTATCTATGATAATGTACTTGAGGGTTTACCACCAATGAGGAAGATCAGTCATCAGATTGACTTCATCCCTAGAGTTAGTTTTCCAAATAAGGCAGCTCATAGAATGACTCCTACAAAAAATGAGGAGTTGAACTGACAAGTTCAGGAGTTGTTGAGAAAGGGTTTGATTCGAGAGAGTCTAAGCCCATGTGCAGTACCTGCAGTACTAGCACCGAAGAAGGATGGGGAGTGAAGGATGTGTACAGACTCTCGGGCCATCAACAAGATAACTATCAAGTACAAATTTCCCCTACCAAAGATGGATGACCTGATGGACTGTTTGAGTGGAGCACAATACTTCACAAAGATTGATCTAAAGAGCAGATATCACTAGATCTGGATTCATGAGGGAGATGAATGGAAGATCACCTTCAAGACCAATGAGGGCCTGTACAAGTGGTTAGTCATGCCCTTTGGGCTAACCAATGCATCGAGCACATTCATGCGGCTCATGAACGAGGTATTGAAAGAGTTTCTGGGAAGTTTTGTTATTGTATATCTAGATGATATTTTGATTTTCAGTAAGACCTTGGATGAGAATTTAATGCATATTCATAGAGCTTTTGAGAAGTTGAGAGAAGAGCAATTGTTGATTAATCTGAAGAAGTGTAGTTTTGTGAAGGAGTTAGTGTACTTGGGGTTTGTTGTCTCAGCAGAAGGTCTCAAGATGGACCCAGAGAAGGTGAAGGCTATTCTAGAATGGCCCACCCCAAGAACTGATACTGGGGTGAGATCTTTCCATGGTTTGGCTAGTTTTTATAGAAAGTTCATTAGAAACTTTAGTAGTATTTGTGCACCCTTGACTGAAATAATGAGAGGGGATAGAAAAGAGTTCAAGTGGAGAACTAGAGCAGCAAAGAGTTTTAATCTATTGAAGCAGAAGGTGACAAAGCAACCAATTTTATCCCTCCCAGAATTCAATAGGGTGTTTCAAGTGGATTCTGATGCCAGTGATTGTGCCATTGGAGCAGTGATGAGCCAAGAAGGTAAGCACATTGCCTATTTCAGTGAAAAGCTAAATGATGCAAAGAGAAAGTACTCTATATATGATCAGGAATTTTATGCAATAGTTCAAGCATTAAAGAAACAGAGACATTATTTGTTACCAAAGGAATTTGTTATGTTTACTGATCATCAAGCATTACAGTATCTGAATAGCCAAGGAAAATTAAATCAGAGGCATATGAAATGGGTAGAATTTTTGTAAAGTTATACCTTTGTTTTAAAGCATAGGAGTGGGAAGTCGAATAGGGTTGCAGATTTCTTAAGTAGGAGGAAAAAATTGTTGATAGAGATGTAGATTGAAGTGGTTGGGTTCAATGAACTCAAGACATTGTACCCTAACGATCATGATTTTGCATAAGCTTGGAAAGCTTGCAAGGAGCCTATTACAGTTGACAGGATGAAGTGGATGGATTTCATAATCCAAGATGGCATGTTGTTTAAGGGAAGTCAATTGTGTATTCCATGGAGTTCCATGAGGGAGAACCTAATAAAGGAGAAGCATAGTGGAGGAATGGCAGGACATTTTGGTTGAGATAAGACCATTACCATTATTAGTTAGCATTATTATTGGCCCCAATTATCACAAGATGTGAAGAACTTTGTGTAGAGTTGCAGGGTATGTTAGATGGCTAAAGGAGTGAGCCAGAATGTTGGGTTGTATCGGCCCTTACCTATACCAGAGAGGTCATGGGAGGATATAAATATGGAATTTGTTATTGGTTTGCCAAGGACACAAAAAGGGAATGATTCAGTATTTGTGGTAGTTGATAGGTTTTCAAAGATGGCACATTTCATCCCATGCCAGAAGACCCATGATGCAATCCACATTGCTGACTTGTTCTTCAGAGAGTTCGTCAGGCTACATGGTCTGCCAAAGAGTATAGTATCAGATTGTGACACAAAATTTGTTGGATATTTTTGGAGGACCTTGTGGAAGAAGTTGAAAATAGAATTGAAGTTCAATTCTGCACACCATCCATAAACTGATGGGCAGACTGAGGTTTTGAATAGAAGTCTGGGTAACCTACTGAGATGCTTGGTAGGAGATAAACCCAAGGGATGGGAATTGATCTTACCCCAGGAAGAATTTGCTTACAAAAATTCTATCAATAGAAGGACTAGTAGATCACCATTCCAGATTGTGTATGGAGGCGGTCCCAGAACTGCTCTAGAACTAAGAAAGATGGACCAAGAGAAGAAGACAAGTTCCGAAGCTGAAGACTTTGCAGAGCACGTCAAGAATATACATGAGAAGGTAAGAGAACATATTAATAAGATGAATATGCAGTATAAGGCTAAGGAAGATCAAAATAGGAGGTATAAGGAGTTTCAGATTGGTGATGAAGTGATGGTCCACCTAAGAAAAACAAGTTTTCAATGGGAACCTATAACAAATTGAAGATGAAGAAGTTCGGTCCCTATAAAATTTTGAAGAGGCATGATTCAAGGAATGCATATGAGGTAGATTTTCCAGATGGAGTCAACATTTCCCCTATGTTCAATATTTCAAATTTGACAGAGTATCATGAAGGTGGTGCAGAGGAAGTACCAATAATAGAACAGTGTGGCATTCTAGCACCTACTTCAGAGAATGAGGAGACTGAAGAAATCCTGGATAGTCATGTGGGAAGGAGTACTAGAAACATGCAGTATGAAGAATATTTGGTGAAGTGGAGAGGAAGACCTATGGAAGATTCATCCTAGCTATCTAAGGCAGAGGTTGACCGTTTGGGTTTTCCTCAACCATCTAAGACGTGATGGGGTCACTTCTCAAATTACCCTGGGTGTCTGATGCAGGAGCATCTAGTGGTGTGAGGGAAATCTTGCATCACCCAAAAATATGCTTTCCATTTATGTTCCTTTTGTTTTCTTTTTGTAGATTTTTTTTCATATTTGGATACTCTTTTCGTCGAATAAGAGTTCCCAACTTTTAGAACTATTTTTCTACTTTTTTTGCTCAATTGTTATTTTTAGCAGGTGTGAATTTGAAGGCATGGAATGACAAAAATTTATGGAAAGGTTCAGGATGGAAAAATAAGCACTTTGGTGAAAGAATCGGGTCAAGATCATTCACAGTTTGAAAGTTATTCAAGTTTTAGTTTCTGCTTTTTGCTCTAAAAAATCTTCTGAGTCTAATTTGAGGCACTAAACGGTCTCATATGGGCCCAAAAATCATTGGAACTAGTAGAGCGGGTTTGTAGTGCGTTCTTCACTCGGTGACCTTTCGACGGTGCAAACAATTCGAAAAATGAAGTCTCGAATCAAAAGTTATGGCTTCCGAAAGTTGGCCGATTTTTGGAAAATTGCCATTTTTTGAATTAAGACTTAGTTTTTTAATTTCAAATTGTAATTTTTGGCACCAAACCACCAAAAATCTTATCTCAAATTTTTTTTTGGCTCCAAACTGAAAAGGGGCTATTTATGGGCTAGTTTCTGATTTTTGGGTAGCTTTTTGGGAAAAAGAGTGTGCATGCTGCGAAAGGGGATTTTTCTGTAGTTTCTATAATTTTTATGAAACTTTTGTAGCTTGCATGTATCGTAGAGCTCGAGGATTTTGGATCCTTTGCATGTAAGATTTTCATTATTGAAAAATAATTAAGTTTGATAGTTGTGCACATTATTTATGTGTCTCGGGTTTGCTCCCTCATCAACCTTCCATGTGGGTGCCCCATGTGATCCAATTTTTTAGGAACTCATATTGGACGCCATTGCATGCTCCTATCATTTAGAATTAATTACAAATATCAATTAACATGATTATTTCATTCAAATTTAATCTCTTTTTAATCCTAGTGTTGGGGAACACTTTCCAAGGAATTAGGAGATACATGAAATAATGTTTAGGATTGCTATTAAATGGCATCTTATTCCCAACAAAAACTAGTATGGTTTTATCCAAGGGGGTTTGATCTAAGGTGGTTTGATCAAACCCTCTTCAATTGGAATCCTTTAAATGGAACTTTTCAAGGCTTAAATCATTATATTTTCTAAAAATATGAGATTTTAGCAAAAATCAAGATCTCCTAGAAAGTGTAAACTACTATTTTGGGATCACCCATAGATGTCAAGTTAAATAACCACTAAGTGGTGAACTCTAAAGTTGTTTTAATGGGGATATATAGAAAATTTAAGCCAAAGGATGATAATCAAATAAATTGTATACCTTAATTATCTTGAGGGTAGAACAAGGTTTCAAGTTTGAGGATAATTGTAACACCCCTCCATTTTGCTCTTTGATCAAACGGTGTTCTTCTATGATATGTTTTATTTATGTTGCATTGTGACTATGGAACTTGGTTATTTTAACCGCTATCTATTAAGCGAAGTAAAGATTATGCTTTGATGTGATGGTACTTTATTCAGATGTTATTATTATTTCATGTTATGGATTAAATTAGCATGTATGTGAATTACCGATGCTTTATGCTTTGATTATATCATTGATGATTAGAGGCGTCAATTAGCGATATTGTATTGGTGAAGGGGGCGGGATCACATCACTCGCATGCAAGTGCCCTATGATTCCACGATTTCCTCTTCACAGTGTGTTTTAATATATATATATATATGCATGTTTTGACACTCGTATTGTGTGTAGGATGCAGGTACAAGACATTGACTCCACCTAGGTCCACAGGTCTGAGTGTGTCCTTTGTCCAACAGAATACGATTGGGAGATAATAGCTAGGTTTTTTGTGTTGTGACCTAGCCATAGTGTGTCGTCGGGTTGTTAGTTGGGATAAGTTATTTTGTGGTCTCTTCTCCCCTTGCCCTTGTATTTAAATTTGCAATTTAAATCGGTGCTTGTTTTATTTAATTGCGTTGTCAAAACAAATAAATGAGTGACTATTAATTAATTAGTTAATTTAGTTCAATCAATAAAATAATCTAATCATGGATTAGATTTATTTATTGATAAATTAAATTAAAATATTTTTGTTAGCATTATTAATATTGAGATTTAATCAAAAAGAAAAAAAAGAAAAAAGAACTATGCCTTATATTTCTTCTTTTTTTATAAAGTTGAGAGAATGATTTAAATGTGAATTGGTAAATTCAATTTTATTAAAAAGGAAAATTTAATTATCATGTGGTTGCAAAAATAGATCTTTGTTTTAAAATAACATTATGCAAATTACAATGGGAAATAGAAATTGTTTTATTAATTTGCAAAAATAAAATATCTAGTTTTAGCAATAAATTTTGGTGGGTGAGTTCAAAATTAGGGGTTTGACAAATTTGGAGAAGGGATTGCATAAGGTAATTCATTTTTATTTTATTTTTGAATTTTCAATTTGGAATTTTGGTGGAGAATTGGAAAATTGGAGAGCAAGCTTGGATGGGATTTTTGAAAAATTAGCGAAGGGAAGATTGAAGATTGGAAAAGCTAAATTGCAAAGCAAAGGAAAAACCTCCATTAAAAGACTTCAAGCTTGGAGAAAACACAAGGTTTTTTGTTTAAATTTTGTGCAATTCTTATTTTGAAAATCATTTAGAAGTTGTTTAAATTTCTTAAAGGATTCAAAATTTTGTAGTAGAAGAAAAAACCATCAAGAAACTCCATTCAAACTTGAATCAAAAATTCTCAAAAGATATTGTGAAAATTTAGTGAATTAAAATTTTATCATCAAACTTTGCAATAGAAAAATTTGATCAAAACATGGTGCTTCAAATGGGAATTCTTGTGAAATTTTGTGTGCTCGTGATGGCCTTCATTTAAATTTGGAAAAGAAGGAGAAATCTTCATATAGCTGGGTTAAGTTATGTGTTTTCAATGATAATTTATTTTGTTTTAAGAATGAGCATTTTCCCAATCTGGGTATGAGGAAATTTTGTATATTTGATTCTTTTAGTTGAAAATTTAGATATATATATACATACCCAATTGTATATATACATATATACATATATATATATATATATATATATATATATATATATATATATATATATATATTTGTGTGTGTGTGTGTGTGTGTGTGTGTGTGTGTTGAATCTGTTTCTTTTTAAGTTTATGAGAAGTTAAATTTGAAATTTTGTTTTCTGGTTTTTACCAGAAACTATTTTTTACCAGTCAAAATTTATGTGAACCTCATGAAATGGAATCGCCCTTTTTTTTGGGCGACAGAATGGGGAACGGGTTTCCACCCCAAGGCAGCCCCATTGGTGGCATCGGCGGCCTGTGGAGGTAGCGCCGACGCTACCCACATAGGCCGCCACCCCCATCAATGGGGGCTGCGTCCCCTGTTAGGGCAGGGCGCGGCCCAAACCCTACATTGACTTCGTTGTGGGTTTTAAAAATGCATTTTTTTTATATACTATATATATTAAATATAAGATATAAGATATATGTTATATTATATATTTTATATTTAATATATATTAGTATAAAATTTGTAATTATTGTTTTATTTTTAATAATTAAAATATAATTAATATATATATTTAATATATTATAATATATTTATATTATATTTTAATGAGTGCTTAAGTCATTATTATTTTATATTTAAATATTAATTATATATGTATTTTTAAATATATGTGTAATTATATATATATATAAATATCAAGTATATATATGTATATTTGATTACATAAATATTTAATATATATATATATATATATTTAAATGTGTTTTTTTTTAAAGAGAAGAAGTATTTGTAAAAGATTAGATGAAAAAGAAATGATTTGAAATAAAATGTTTGTTTCATTTAAAGTCATTGTATTTAAATCCATTTGTTTGATTGATCAAATGAAAATTAAATGTTTAGTTTGAGATTTTGTAATGTTTCACAACATGATTTGAATTCTCGTTCATGTGAGTGCGAAAAGAATATGACTTAATTAATTAGTTACATGCACCATGTTGATGAGTGAATTGGATTTACGAAATCCTAATATTTGTTGTTTTTCTAAAGTTGCCTGTAATACTTCCTTAGTGTTGTTTCTGGTATTCCTGATGTTGGGCCTTTAAATCATCTGTTTATTTAAGCCTTCCATTGAGGTTGTCATTTTAAAAGTAAGGGTTGTCAATATGTTAGTCAACCTTATGATTGTTTTGGGTAGTGCACGTGGTGGTAGTTGTGTCATCACCCGGTTATCATAAACAAGATAGGTGGTATGTCATGGATACCCGTGTACTACGAATGGGTTGTTTAACCTTATGTGTTAAGGTGGGAAATTGGTCATCAGTTTGTGCATGTCGTCTACCCTTAGATTGGGGGTTTTGTATCCCATTGTTGTCAGTAGGAGAGTGGCCCTTTGTGGGGGTGCAACGCCCAAAGTGGTGTTAGGGTAACTTACCTAGGGTTTAATCAAGTGATAATTTAAAAGAATTAATGGGGAACTTCACACTAATAAGTTAAAGAATGCCTCTCTCATGGAACATGCATTTTTAAGACTTGAGATGAGATGAGACGCATAGTTTTGCATGAGGGTCCGGCGCCAGTAGAGGCAAGCTAGGGTAACCCATGATGGGGGTTCGGTAGCCTAGGAAGGTTGAGCTAGGGTAACTCATGGCAATTTATGTATGACACTCTTCCTACATCAACAGTTAGTCAGTTAGTGTGTGTTGTACAATGGTGTACATGACCTATGTAACCTGGAAGCAATGTTTTGTCCTGTGAGTTTATTGTACTGTGTTAAGTGGCGTTATGTTGGTATGTGAGTCAGTTCAGTTATGTTTAGCCTTTGTCTAGAGGTTGTTGGTCTTGACCAGAAATCCTTGTTACTATCTCCTAGCACGGGGGGTGAGCCTTTGGGTTTCACTTGGTTGGGTGGAACGTGCACCTTACACAGTTGGCTTTGTTCGTGATCGTGTGGATGAGACTTTCATGTTGGAGAGCTCGTTGGATCCAGTTGCTCCTCTAGTTTCTTTCATTTCTATTATTCTTGTATTTCATTACCCCTCATTTGTATCAAGGTGGAAATTGTAATATATTGTCATGTTTCTTTGATTTACCTCATTCGGGGAATGAGTGTTGTAATTATAATGTAAACAATTGTTATTGGATATCGTGGTGTATCGATTTGTCTTTGATGTTATATCATGTATGGAATGTATGCACCCTCATTTCCTTAAGTAATTAAATGTTATGATTCATTTCATGTATGTGGTTTTGTGGGTTTATAGTAATCTCAACCTCATAGCCTTAGGGGATGTTGGCAAAGTATAGTGAACTTGTATGTTAATGTACTTAAACAAAAAAAAAAATTGTTGCATTTGGTTAGTGAATTGCAACTTCCCCTAGGGTTGCGTGGCGAGGCATTACAATATTTTTGGTATGTTCATATACCTTAAAGGAATTTTTGTAAACTATCATAGAACATATCTCATTGATAATTGATAGCAATAGGAGATATAAATAGTTAATGTTAAACCACACAAGTACAAAGCTAAGAAGGGATATATTTGAACACCATTTCTTAAGCAAGATATATATCTATGCAATAAATTAAATTAGGATAGATAAAAATCAATAAGTTAGTGAATAAGAGGACTATGTAAAGTATGAAAAATTATATTATATGATATAATATAAGAGTTCTATGAATTATATAGATTTATCTATTTATTATGCATACATGAACACAATATAATGTTATTAAAATAATGAGAATCAACATATATTATCCCCTAATTAATATAGTGCATTCAAATATTTTTCAATAGAATACCATTGGTTTTTTTTTTTGTTCTTATATAAATATTTTCTTTAATTTTATATATAGGTTTCTTGTTTGGATGATTGTTTTGGTTTTTTTTTGCTTTTTTTATTTCCTTGGTTTGTGCTTTTTTGTTTGGTCTCTTTTGCTTTTGGTTGTTTCTTGTAGATTTTCATTTTTGTGGGTAGTTGTTTAATTTTGTATAGGTTCTTTGATGTTCAATTTCTTTGTTCATTTAATTTCAGTGTTTTTGTCTTTGTATTGGTCTTTATGTTTATATGTTTGTGGTTTTAATTGTTTTTTTTATTTTGTTTTTTTATTTTTGTTAGTTGTTTCTTTTCTTTCTTTCTTTTCTTTTTTTTCTGTATTAGTATATTTTTTGGTTGTTCTTATATTTAATTTATTTAATTCTATATATAGGTTCTTGTGTAGGTTTTTTGTTTGGATGTTTGTATATGGTTGTTTTAGTGCTCTTTTGTATATCTTAAATCCACTTTATTGTATTTATTATATTTAATTTAATTTTTATTTGTATGTTTGGTTGTTCTTATATTTAATTTCTTTAATTTTATATGTAGGTTCTTCTATAGGTTTCTTGTTTGGATGTTTGTATTTGGTTGTTTTTGTTCTCTTTTGTATTTCCTTGGTTTATGTTTTTTGTTTGGTTTCTTTTGGTTTTGTTTGTTCTTTATTGATTTTTGATTTTGTGGGTAGTTGTTTAATTTTGCAATTTTGCATAGGTTCTTTGATGTTCAATTGCTTTGGTTGTCTTAGGTATTATTTTGTTTGATTTTGTATGTTTTTATACATTTTTGGAAGTATGTTTAGGTTTCTTATGTTTTTTTTTTCATTATGTTCTTAGTTTTTCTTTTATATTTGCATTGTTTTGTGTTTATTTACCTATTTTCCTTTGGTTGATTTTGGTGTTCTTATGATATTGTTGGTATTTGTTTTATTTAATCTTGTAACTATTCTTTGGTTAGTTTGTAAGTTTGGGAGTAGGTATAGACTTATTTTTTAATTTTATTTGTCTTGTCTTTCTTGTCAGGCTCTTACATCCTTCTTCCCCTTCTTCCTCTAGTCTATTTAAGATAGTATTGGTCTACAACTATCCATTTTTCTTTGGGTTCATTGTTTTTCATCTTGATGATGGATCATGGAGTGTGATCTGAAACGTTGATGCAAAAATTATTACGCAATTAAATCCAGAAATCAAAGAAATTAATATTTTGAATTGTGGAAACTTGATATCTTTAATTAAAGATACCATTAGTCAATAGGCCTAATATTTCTTCTAAAAAACATCATGACATTATGCATTGATGTAAAATTGATTTTTCTATAATATTTAGTTTCTTTTATTTTATAAAAATCATTGAAAATTAGAAGAAAAATATTGCTCAGTTATGAATCAAATAAATAGGGATATAGGTATTAATCCCATAATAATAATAAATAGAGCATAAATAAATATGTATGCATTGCACTATGAAACTTGTCAATAATTAAATATTTATATTGATATGTAATCTTGCATAGTGTATTGAATCTTCATAAACATTTAAGATTTAATACATAAAATTACCTATCTATTTGAACCTTCTGAAAGTTAGAAGATATCATTATAGTTCTAGTAGCATAGTCTACCAAATAACAAATATGGATCAGTTAAACAAAAATAAAAAAATTATATATTACTCAAATAAGTAAAAAGCTATGTTTTATAACTCTTAAAATGTTTATATTGTATTGCAAATTCTAACTATAAATAGTGATTTATAATTATTCACTATACTTGTAATAAAATTTAATGCAATTATAAACAAGGATGGCAATATTTAAAATATAATATTATTTCAACTAAAATGTATGTTGTTAGGGATGACAAATCCACAATTTTCTTAAATTATTATAGGTGTGATATCATCAAATTCTAAAGATTTCACTGAAAGGTGAGTGGTAAAACATTAAAATATATAAAAAAATTATTTAAATAATATTGACAAGTAGGAGGTCTTTCTTATAGTACATGTCGAATTGTACTATTTGTATTAGGATTTGATTGTGCATTTTTTGAGTTAAACTCATTGACTCATATTTCATGAGTGGTTGTTCACATGAAACCATCTTTGATGAGTAGTGATTTACATGAATCATTCCCTCATGTGAATGGATGATCCACTTAGCACTCATTATATCTAGGTGATGCTCTCAAGGGTGAATCATCAAGGTGTCTTAGGAGGTCACCAATCCTAGCATTACTCCAACTCAAATACATTTAGTCACAGAGTTGCCTTAATTTTAAACCCACTTAAATTATCACTCCATTTGAACTTTTATCTTGACAAAAATCCCATGATTAAATATGCTTGAATTGAAATAGTAATGAGATAGGTGACCTCCCAAAAAATAATGATACTTTACACTTTTAAATATCACCTAAATGCAATAAATACTAAGAGATAGATTCATTGATGTAATAGTCACTTCCAAATTTTCTCTAAATTTTCCCTCAAATGTTAAATAACAATTTAAAATTTGTTGCTTGTTAGCCATTGGCGGTTTGGTAATCTTTTCCACTTTCCAAAATTTTGTGTCGATTTACAGTCGCCATAATTGTATCGGCATCTTCTTTCAAATTCAGAATAGAATAGAATAAAAGACTTTTAATGTCCAAGAGACCAAAAGAAGGCCTATGGGACAGAACAATCTTTTGTAGATCTATTCAACTCTGACGTTTCTATTGGATGTTTAACAGAAAAATCATTTGATGCAATGATAAACGTGTTTCAACAAGCCTTCCTTTGGTTACTCCTAAGAGTGCTAATTTCAGCTCTGCTTTTAAACAAGAGACATACACAAATCCAAAACTTGCAAGTACTGTGGAGTTTAGAAATACATTTTCATTTCTTTTATTCCCTTTCTATTTTAAGGGGATAAAACCTATTTCTTCCTTCTCGGTTAATAAGATTACTTACGTGGTACCCCCACCCAAATCAAAGATCTACATTGAATATTGACTTTAAACAGATATTTGTTTATCATTTCTCTTTTCGTTTTACTTTAGTTCTCTTCATAGGAGCTTTATTGTAATTATTTTTCAATAAGGAGAAAAACAAAAATGTTTTCTAGATTAGTTAAGTCAATGTAATTAAATAGTAAAATTAGTTTAGATTAATTGAATGTGGAGAGTTGGTAGTTTACAATAGTAAATTAGGTAATGTATTTTAGAAATTAAAAAATGGTAAGATGATACTTAGTTTGATAATTAAAGAATGAAAATCAAATGGATGAAATTCTAGAATGCATATGATGTTACACTTAGAAAATGTGTCTATCTATCAATGAATTATGTGAAAGTCTACATTATATCTACCTTTTGTTAGAGGACAAGATCAAAGGTTTGGAATGAATTTGTGGTTACAAATTTCTACTTCATCTTTGGATTATGTTAGCCAATGGTTTTCTCATTTGCAACTTCAAATGGTATGGAATATTTTATTTATTTATTTATATATGCTTGGGGACTAGGTAGTACTCAAAAATACATTAAAGGATTATTGTTGTCACAAGGATCTTCAATCTAGATCAATCTCCAAAACTTGAACAAGATAAAAAGCAACAAGTAAGCACCCAAGTATGTAAATTCAATACTCTCTATTGTACCAAATTGAAATATGTTGCTATTGATTACTCAAATAGTTGAATGCTTGAACAATTGATTATACTTGATGACTAGAATCAAAGCACTAAATATATTTAAATTCTAGCACATGGTAGCAAATTGTGTTAGGTGTGTTTTTAGTTAGATTAAGGTAGAGTTGGGTGAAAGTGGTCAATTGACCAAATTTAAATTTTGAACTTAAAACTAGAAATGGAAAATTTTGGAATAACAAGGCCACCCTCATGATCATTGATCTATCCTAGAATAGAATAATAGTTGGATCTAAGTGAAAAATAGCTAAAGGGAAGTCGGTGTATAGGTAAGTGTGATAAGTAGGTGAATAAGGTAAATATACAAGAGTGTGTAAATGGATAGGGTAGGGTTAGATGTACATAGGGATATATATGTGTGTAGATGGAAAAAAAAGCTAGGATAATTTTCACCACTATTTTCTTGAAAGAAATTATGAAGTTTGAATTATAGAATTATGTAGATAACATAATCCCACAATAATTAGTCCCACTTTTTTCAACATTTTTAACTAGATCTTCACTTTTCAAGATTTGAACATCATATGAACTATGATTTGTGATGATTTAAATCTAATATATATTTTAATGGCTCAATTAACTGGTGCGGATAAGATGCATATTAAAATTTCAATCCAAATCTTGAAGCGAACTAAACTTTCGATATGAGGATCCAGAGAAATTATTGCAGTGAATAATGGCATTGTCCAATGGGTAAAGGCTCAAACGTATACTGACATAGCAGCAGTAGTGTTGGAATAAACAAACAATCTCTAATTCAATTGTTAATCACCAAATCACCAAGATATGATACCAATTGGTGAGATACAAGGCTTTGACTACTACAATATAGAAATCTGAAAATTGTATGCAAATCTGTAAATAACTTTTCTTAATCCTTGAAATACCATGAAGAGATTCAACTTCTTTATGATGCTAAAATCAGCCACTCTAACATGCTTGATAAAACCACCTTAGATGAACTTATAACAGCAATAACATCACCATAAGATAGCAGCAACAAAGAGGCACAAATCAGCAACATAAGAATGCAAGATTTCACAACACAAGGTAGCAATGGAACAAAAGAATAAACTCATAACACAGTGTTTACGTGGAGAAACCCTTGCGGGAAAAAACTCCACCAAGAAGAGAGACCCAAGTTGTATTATCTTCAAACAAGATTACAATACATCCACTTCCAATCTCCTCTTGAGTCTTCAATCCTGCAGCACCCTATTACTCTTGTTACTATCTCTCTCCCTCTCATAAACTTCACTCTCAAGTCTCATATTTATACAAAATGAGTACCCACCAAAGGAATTCGTGGGAGATGGATAAAATCCAATATTTCTATCTTGGGATACACCAAAATCATCTTCTTACATATTCCCTTACACTTGTCATAGGCATCTTCCCAATATAGGTGCCTAGAACCAAGAATAGGAACTTACAAGATAATAATAGCTGTCATATGTTGTCATAGAATCTCTTACACCTTATGACAGTTGTAAGTTGTCATAGATGCTCTTACAAACTTATGACATGCGTCATAATAGCCCAAAAATACATTTCCCTAAGATAGGCACCAAGATTCTCCACCTCACCTCATTTACTATTTACCAAGATTCCTTGAGTAGTAAAAGTAACTCTGTAATAAACTGTCCGGTGAAACTTATTCATCCCTTATGGGTAATTACAAATTAAGAATAATAAATGGAATAAATACAATATTGGGATTTACAAGGTTAATGGCACCTTATCCCAACATTCTCCCACTTGACATTATACATTGTAAATCAACCCATAGGAAATCTCAACAAGGGAATAAACATCCCTTAGCCAACCATGTACCATTGATTCTTCAACATGCTTTTGTGCTCCAACAAGATACCTGCAGAAGGAACCATGATAACCACCATCTCAAGCAAGAAATCCTCACATCATATTACCCATGATAGGACAAGGAATATGCCATGGTGAAACATATCAACTGTCACTGAAACCTGCACCAATCTATACATGAACACAAGCATCAAATTCAAATGATAACAAAAGACTCTGAGTGACTGCCACACTCATACCAAAATTGGAATAGCAACCACAACAAGTTGCTAGCTCATCCAAAACTATCCATACCACAAACTAGGGTAAACAAACTATCATAGGTAGAACTTCATGCTATCAACATAACAACCCAAATCTGCAAACAAGTCCCTGTATATCCACCATCCTGCAAAAGAAGACTCCAAGGTAATAACACACATAGACATGCGATAAAAAACCTCTGAAGTAACTCACTGCAGTAAAGTGTAACCAGTCCAAGAGAGGTGCCCCTCTCATACAGAACACATATACCTTCTGGAACTCCCACTGCACAGGTAATGTCAAATCTGAAAACAAGATCACAACATTAACAAGTCCTCCTATAGCACTTCACATAGAGGATGTGGCTAACTCCTCTATCATAGTGTCAAAGAAGCATACAATGATATGCAAAATACATCTCTCATTACTAATCCAAATAACTCTCCCAAGTCCTCCAACCAATGAAGAAAGAGATCAAGGAGCTACCAAACTGTTGCCAAAAAATAATGAAGTACAAACAACAACTCATAACTCCATTCATGAACCTCAATTCCATAAACATAAGAACCTTCAAGAAGAAGACAATATTCCCATAAAGAGAGAACTTGCAAATCAAACCATCTCCTTATACCACACTAACATGTGCCAAACTATGTAAAGTAAGGTCTCCTTCAACACTCCCAAACTGAAAGGATATCAACATCTAACCATTCAACTTATAATGAAACATGGCAGAACTTAGATGTAAACCTCTCACAGAAAGTAGATCAAACTTAGCCAATCATTCCCACAACATAAGGGAATATGCCCAAAGCCACTAACCATCTCCTGTACTT
This sequence comes from Sequoia sempervirens, assembly GCA_007258455.2. NCBI lineage: Eukaryota > Viridiplantae > Streptophyta > Pinopsida > Cupressales > Cupressaceae > Sequoia > Sequoia sempervirens. Next base: position 28,748,361 of record VDFB02047144.1, on the reverse strand, counting down.
CTCCTACCAAATCCAAAGTTCAATATTGCAAGGAGAACAACGGAAATACATAAAATCATGCATCTACTTCTCAACAATCCCTCATAACTCAACTTTCAAGATTAATGCATAAGAGAAGAAAAGATACATATAAATAATGCATCTAATAATCAAGTGGGCAACACATCTTAGATCATTTACCTGCCGAGTAGACCAAGAGTAGGATACAAGAATGTCATGTGCATATAACACCAAGCAATATAGGCTTTCAATAAAGACAACCTTCTCATTAGGTCTATGATGGACTCACATCCATTTCCAGGTGTAGGCTCCCCGGTCTTTACTGTTGAGAAACTTTTTATAACAAGTAACCATTCCAACACATATCTCTTAACATAAGAAATATCCAACCTAACCCAAGTCTCTCTGGTATCCATGAGCACCCACTAATCAATCCATGCCAACTTCAAATACAACCTGCAAAATCATGAAGCTCCAAGAAAATGATTAATACTCAAAACCAAAGAGAACTACATCCTCTCCAAAGGAAGAACAATAACACCTTTACCAAAGACTCTAAAGGTCCTCCATGAAACAAGATGTTAAAACCTCTTCAAATCACATGAAGATAACCATATCCTACCAAAGCTCCCACTGAACTGTGATACTAAGCTATACATGGCAACAAGATAAACATCAAACCATCACTTTCAAAAGCTCCCACCGAAACATGTAACCAAGCTATCCATGACATCGTGATAACCATCTCCTAAATGAAGATCATCCATGGCCTCAACACAATCAAAGAATTTGTTGTAAATGACACAACTCCCCAAAGGTCAAGAAACCATAATCTCCAAACCAAGAAGATAGAATACACTGTAACTGCACAAAACTCCCACTGAATGTGATATAGAGTTGTATACATGGTATCATGATAGACATCATTACCAAAACTCCACTAAAAGTGAATAGAGATTTTCATGCACCATAACTTACTCTTATAGATTCTAGTGAATAACTATATCAAGTACTCTAAACCATCCTTCTATCTCACTACAATAAATATACCAATGTAATCAAGGTGACCAACCAAATACAATCCTCATCAGACAATTTACAAGATCTGCACTCATGCAATATCTCAAAGGAGAAAAACATGGTCAGTGCTCCAATCTCAAATAACTGAAAAATAGATTCAACCCCACATCAGTAACATGCAGAATAGAAGTAGCCAAGGAATAACATGTAGATTTCCAAGACTCAAACACCAGGATCAACGGTAGACCTGATTTTCCAAACAAATCCACATAAGAGTATCCATAGATCATAAGAACCTGTCAAGCAGCCCTGCAAATCTGAAATTGTTTTCATCCAGAATACTCTAAGAGTCTGAATACAATCTTTCCACATATCTACAAACCACAGATTTTGTTAACATGTAAAACCTATAAAACCATCTCTCTGTAAATCTGAAATCACTTAAATATCTAGATATTCACACCATACATGTCATCTGAAAAAATGAAATATCACAGATCTTCAAATCCACAGCTTTTTGTAACAGGAAAACTGTAAAACCTACATATCCAAAATAACATGAATATGAAAAAGGAGGAACCAGGTTGTCCAAGAGTTTCCATATCACTAAAATACCAACTCCACAACCCACATGCAACCAGTGGCAAATCATCTAATGCTTTCATGTAACCAAGGGCTAAACTCATGAATCCAACATAAGCACTCCATATTATAGTCCAAAAAATAAATGTTCTTCCATGTAACCAGGGCACCAAAATCATCCACCCAACATGAAAACCAATTCACTTCACATGACCACAAGGTAAAGGAACATAACCACCATGCAAGAGGATACTCACATATTGCCAAACCGGAGCTCCAGATCACTACCACAAGATCAACTCCATGAAGATACATAACCCTGAGCCTCAAAAGCCCACTGTAGATCTCATTGACAATATCCTTCAGAGAGTTAGATACCATGGCTTCCAATCTCACAAATCTGCAAAGCAATGTCAACATACAGAACATCCACTGCAGCCCAAAAGCCTCCAACATTCTACAATTCCTTCCAATAGATTCACAAGCTTTACAAGCTAAATTCAAAAAAGAAGGAATACCCAGAACCAAATTACCATGAATCCATCACATGCAAGCACATGCAAGCAACATGCAAGTCCATGCAAGTACATGCAACTCACATGCAAACACATGCAAGCTCATGGAAGCAACATGCAAGTACATGCAAGCACATACAAGCACATGCAAGCCATGAAACAACCTTAAGCTCTGATACCAATTGTTGGAATAAACGAACAATCTCTAATCCAATTGTTAATCACCAAATCACCAAGATATGATACCAATTGGTGAGATACAAGGCTTTGACTACTACAATATAGAAATCTGAAAATTGTATGCAAATCTGTAAATAACTTTTCTTAATCCTTGAAATACCATGAAGAGATTCAACTTCTTTATGATGCTAAAATCAGCCACTCTAACATGCTTGATAAAACCACCTTAGATGAACTTATAACAGCAATAACATCACCATAAGATAGCAGCAACAAAGAGGCACAAATCAGCAACATAAGAATGCAAGATTTCACAACACAAGGTAGCAATGGAACAGAAGAATAAACTCATAACACAGTGTTTACGTGGAGAAACCCCTGTGGGAAAAAACTCCACCAAGAAGAGAGGCCCAAGTTGTATTATCTTCAAACAAGATTACAATACATCCACTTCCAATCTCCTCTTGATTCTTCAATCCTGCAGCACCCTGTTACTCTTGTTACTCACTCTCTCATTTTCAAACTTCACTCTCAAGTCTCATATTTATACAAAATGAGAACCCACCAAAGAAATTTGTGGGATATGGATAAAATCCAATATTTCTATCTTGGGATACACCAAAATCATCTTCTTACATATTCCCTTACACTTGTCATAGGCATCTTCCCAATATAGGTGCCTAGAACCAAGAATAGGATCTTACAAGATAATAATAGCTGTCATATGTTGTCATAGAATCTCTTACACCTTATGACAGTTGTAAGTTGTCAGAGATGCTCTTACAAACTTATGGCATGTGTCATAACAGCCCAAAAATACATTTCCCTAAGATAGGCACCAAGATTCTCCACTTCACCTCATTTACTATTTACCAAGATTCCTTGAGTAGTAAAAGTAACTCTGTAATAAACTGCCAGTGAAACTTATTCATCCCTTATGGGTAATTACAAATTAAGAATAATAAATGGAATAAATACAATATTGGGATTTACAAGGTTAATGGCACCTTATCCCAACAAGTAGAACTAAACAGGAAATCAGAAGATAGTAAAACCCATATCGAAATAGGGTCGTTGAGATCAGGCCTGGAATTTGATGGTCTATTTGACTGTTTTTTCAATTTTAGACCATATATTACAGCTATAAAATTTATTAGACCGTATAGTTTAACTTGCTATATTTTTATTAAATCGTAAAAAATTATTATAAGCAAAATATAATATAGTATTTTAATTTATAATATATATCATTTTATAATTTTTATTATAAAATGATAAATTAGTTTAGAATAGAATATAACTTTTTTGAATACTTTCTAATATGAATTTAGAAACTTTGACATTTTTATAATGATTATCATTTTTTTATATTAATATATGCGATTTATAATATTATTATAAAAATACATATTAATTTAGAATCTTTTCAAAATAGAATATAATTATTTTTAACTTTTAATATATTTAACAAGATTTGTTTTTAATATAAACTTAGAAACTTTTGTTAATTGTTAATTATAACAATGGATTTTTTATATTTATTACTAATAATTATCATTGTTTTCTGATTTTTCAAGATATTGCGTTTATAAAAGATTTTATATAAAAAATTATAAATTAAACAATTTTTTACAGGCATTTAAATGACCAAACCGTCATAAAATTTTCATATGACAGGTAGGGGTGACCGTCAAATTCCAGGCCTGGTTGAGATACGATGGAACACACACTTAGTCAGAGTTGAACACAGCTTGACAACGAGATTGAACAGAGAAACCTGACTCATCTGTGCTGGGAAATATGGAATTCCACTTTCCAAAATTTTGGACCGGGCTTAACCGGCACACTCTAAGTGTTGACTGGTTAGGTGGTCGGGCCCACAACTCCCTTAAACTGGATCTTTTTCGTTCTCGTAGCATTCCATCTGATTTCACACTTTCCGTTCCCGTTCTCGTAGCTGTTCACATTTGCCATTTCCACCGTAGGGTTTAACACACTCTTGTTTCCTACCTCAAAAATCCCGCGCACTATTTTAGAATTTGAAATCCTGCTGTAATCCCAGTCAACCTTGAGTTAAAGGTGTATCTAATCATTTCATCTACACTTACGCTGTTTAAAAACAATATATTTTATGTGTTTTAATTCTCTGTCAATGGAAGGAATGGATTAGGGTAGAGGACCCAGTAGCTGTGCACCCTAACTTCGCGCTTCTAATTATTCTATTTGGAAATTTCAAATGACTCCCAATTTTTTACAACAGCTTACTTGGCAAGTCCCCTACTTATAACTAAGGTTTCAGGGCCACATCATCAAATATGATGCCACATCAACATGCTTTTTGTCAAGGTGTCCAAAAAGGCCCAAAAAAAAAGTGAGACCAATACTTGTGCATTCACAGCATGTTTTATTGAGCGCTGATGTGGAAACACATAATTGGTTGCTTTTTAGATCAAAGGAATACATTTTGTTTAATTATGGGTAGTCATCATCAACACTAACAACTTTAAAGTCACAACTATTGGTCCAAAATTGATAAAAATATTGGGCATTATATAAACAACTAATATCACAACTATTGAAACATGCTTAGGTACTGGATCCTCTCCCCTACCAGTTTTCTACTTTGTTTTCTAAATGAGAGTTTTATATGCAATGAAATTAACTTGCAAAGTAAAAGCCAATTTATCTGGTTGTTGACTCTCTCATTGACAGCGACGAAGGTATTGTGAACAATCATCATCTGCTGAAACCCCTGATTGTCTGCTACAGTTGCTTTGGCTTACTACAGATCTCTTCAAGTACTCCCAGCCTATCCCAAAATGGGAGATTTGGAACATGGTTTCAGCATCCATAAAAGAATAAAGGATAGGGGGTTTTTGTTAGATGTAGCTGGAAATGATCTGGTAGACAAGCAAACAAAATGTGGAAGCATATTCATAGCGCGCGAGCCATTTGACCGAATGCCTCAAAGAAATCTGGTTTCATGGAATGCCATGATTGCAGGATATGCACAAAATAGATTTGTTGAAAAAGCTATAGAAACTAAGCAAATGCAATTGGCAGGTGTGAAGCAAGTCTATGCAACCTTCGCCAGCATCCTCCCTGCCTAGGCTAAAATGGGAGCTTTCGAACAGGGTAGGGACATACATCAGAGACTGGACATACATCATGAGAAATTTTACAAATGTGAGACTTGATTTATAAAATAATCTACAATTAGTATGATTATTATTTTGCTTGAGCTTACAAATGTAGATAGGCACATCAAGGTAGAGAGATGTATAAATATTTAAATTATTACAAATTCAATCTTCTTTGAAGTTTCAAATAGTACAATTCTTTCTCTAAACTTTTATGTCCATCCTTCACCAAAAGATCTAGATATAAAATACGACATATATATTTATACTTATACCTATCCAAAAGAGTGTTAATTTTATTATTATTGAAATAAATGCATGCTAAAAATCAGCACAATTGAATAAAATTGTATTAAAAAAAGTAGTTTAGAAGGAAGAAATCAACATACACTTTCATCTTCAACACTCCAGTAATGTTGACCCATTCGAGAGGTATCTTTGTGAATCATATCCAACAAATCTGAAAACTTTTCTTTATTGTACCTAATCTATTTCTAGCCAATGGTATAATGACAAACGTGTGTTAATTTTGTCATTTCTATGAAGAGAATCATGGTGCCAACTATTTCTTTTGTGCATCTTTATATGCTTTAAATGCTCCTTTTTATTAGTGGCCATACAAGTGCTCAAGTATAAAAATTGAGCAATAGGGCAACTCCTTAGGGTTGTTAGATTGGCAACCTTTTGGTAGACATGTATATTGTTATCTTACAAAATGATCACTAGTGTCATAAATAAAAAATTAAAGCATTATTTTATTTGATCAAAAACAAAATGAGCCCACCTCATTATATGTCATGTCATCAATTAGCTAATACCACAAGGGTAATTACCTATTGCATTGACATATTTTGGAAAAGCACTATGAACAAATATATCACTTGGTATTGACTCTTTTCTCTTACTTTTCTCTCGAAAGATAGAAGACTTGGGATGCCTGTCCTTGCTCGCTCACTATATTATATCCAAGTTGCAAGACATAACAATTGAAATGTCGTTTATGACATTAGTTCAATGAGAGCAATATTGAAAGCTTTGTGGTCATTTAGACTTGACAAATTGGGGCCCTTATGTTGATGTGTCCATTGATTGACCAATAATGCACTAGAGAAGAGTGTCAAAATTATCAACTTCAAAACTTTACACTTCCTAAATTACATCTTCAAATGATCAATGGTGTGAACATACTTGATAATATCATCAAAACTAAAACCTATGAAGTATTTGAAAATTTTACAACTTACATAGAACTAAGTAAATTGAAAGGAAAATTATGATCTTGTCACTTGGTGATCAAATACATTGAAGAAGAATGGGAAGAAATCTAAAATATTTATCCCAAAAATTGTCCTGAAGGGGTAGACAAAGAGAAAATCTCTACAAATTGAGTAACTCGTAAGGGATTCTCAAATGTGAGGGAGAATAGAAGCTTGCATGGGTATGCTAAAAATATATATATTTTTATTTTTTGAAATAGTACTGAACAATAGAATACTTAGATTTTCTCCAAGGTTGATTGTAAAAACTCCCTTTTTATATTAGTTGGACACTCATTTATTTTGAAGTCCTAAAAGGGTTTATCTAGTACAATGATATCTTGATGGGATATATCTTTGAGTCTTTCCACAATAACCTTTTCTTGGAATTAAAAAACTACGCAAGTAGATAAATGATTATTTGATTCTTGACATATGTGCTCATGCCCTAAAATTTGTTTATGAATATTGCTTTCAATTATTCTTCTTGGAGTAGTATTTCATTATCTAACAATTAGGAGAGCAACCCTTGTTGAACCAAAGATATTATGTGCCCCCTCAATCCTTTCATAACCTACTCTATGTGGCTGACTAGGTCTATCACTTTAGAGTGTCCTTATTCTTGCTTAGCACCTCATTGGCCTTCTCTATTGTTGCTCTCTTATTTTGCATATTGAAATATTGTCATTAGCTTCTCATTTGGAAGATCATAGAATCTTTTTCAACTGGAGATTTACCTTGAGGAAACTTGGAGGTTAAGGATAGGATCACTTCATCCACTTCATCCTTCATTTTATGTTTAGGGCTTGAGTGGAGAAAATGAACTTCAATATAAAACTTATCTCCACCATCATTTCCACAAGCTTGGCCCAAAAAGATGAGTACAATTTTTTAACAAGGGGTGTTAGCCCTAACAATTTCTTAGTGAGTTGAAGCTATATCTATAATTAATTAATTACCTATAATTATTGAGAATCATTATCCCTTAGCTAGCTCCATTAATTATTTTTGTAGCTTAGTATCTTCAGCTATCCTCCCCCTCTATGATTCCTCAAGATTCTCTAGTTGTTTTCAATGTCCTATTATCAACTTGGCCTTTTCTAGCTTAGTTTATACTACATTGTACTAATTTTGTTTATTATTATATCTTTTATACATCAACTCTACTCTATCCTCTAGAAAAGTTTCTAATAAATGCATTCCCCTACATGGATTGAGTAGTCCTGTAGTTGTATAAATCCTTGTACCTTATCCCTATTTGGTGTCATATGTGCAACCATTAATTATTTATTGTGCATGATCATATGTGGACCTAACAGAGGTAGGAGTAGGGGAACTATTCTCCTTTTTCTTGTATCTAGTCATTTTGGACTCATAGGCTTGCTTGACCATGCTCATTTGTTGATGGAGATCAAATTGGGAGAGGATGAGTTTTCCAACAAATAGAGAGCCCTAGGGAAGATATTTCTTCATTTTTCTAGGAAGGATATTTCTTGTTGGTATATTATTACTAGAGGAGAAAGAGATCCATCTATCAATTATAATGGAGTATCTAGTTGCTTGATATATGCTTACAAATTTTCTATCAAATTCTTTAATTCTTTCTTTATCTTCTCATATTTATTCATCCTTGAGGCCATAATGGAAACTACTAATTGAACCTATTTTTCTTGATCTTCGGTTGGTTGTCCCATGTTTCTAATAGTAATTTTATAATCCTCTACTCTTAATTCCTTATCATCTGTATACACTAATGGAGGAGCTATTTCAGCAATCTTAGATCTTGAAACATATTTAGATATGGTAGAGAGGACTCTGGGCTCCTTCATATCTTTATGTGTCTCCATCTTATTTTTAATACTAGGAATATCTATTGATAAAGTTCTTATCCTTCTATTTTTATATAAGTGAATTTAGGAAATCAAATGAACCAATCACCATATTGGCTAATAGCCTAAAAAAATAATATTTCATTTGTCTCACTTTCTAACATTTTAACTATGTACAATTTTATTAGTATTATCTTTTTTCATGATTGTTTAATGTAAGAGTTGGTATAAAATGCTCTATACAATGAAATATTGGGCTAAAGATGTAGCCACCCAAGATCTAGGGGCTTCAATGAAATCACAAGAGAGATCAAATATGAGAGAATGATGTTATTCTATCAAAGGATGTAAATATTCAATGAGGATGAATTAATAATACAAAGAGAACTACTTGGTTATATAGACTAAGGTAAGACATAGGATTACATAAGATTATGACATTTATCTTAATATTATGAATTGAGACATAAAGTAATAAATATCATACGTGTTTCCTAAGTAAACTTAAGTAACTAGTGTGAATAGGACCTAGGTGATGAACCAATTAGGTAAAACACCCCATTCGCATCAACATTTCATTTCTATTGTAGGTTCAAAATATATCATGTCTATCATAATAAATATATGCAATTATTAAACTCATAAATTTATAAATAAATGCATCTAAATGTATAGGATATAATATGGTGAAACATAACTATATTAGTTTAATGTAGGCACTCTTATATACCTTAGAAATTAATTTATTTCCTTTCAAATGGAAATCATAGGACTTCTTGTTTTGAATTAACCTTAGTTCTAATTTCTTTGGATTTTGTATTGACACAATGACCAATAATTGTAGAGATATGCTTCACTTTATTCTTTTACTTTTGTTGTTGTTGATTTCACCCATGAAATCCCTTTCAATGATCTTATCTCACTTTATTGTGTGGCATAGAGACCAAAGTCAAGGCTTATGTTTCTAGATTAATTTACTAAGCCTAATCATTATAGGGGTATTCTTGGGTTGTTTGTGTCATTTATTAACCCATTTTTATATTTGCTTGTTTAAATACCAATCATAACATCAAACTACTGATGTGTGGGTTGTAGTTTCATTTGACCAAGAAATAATTTTACATCCCTTTTATGTGCTTTTGATTATTTTGATTAAAATAAATGAACTTTTTTGCTTTCCTTGTGTGTCCAAGGGTGTATTTTCTCTTCCCTCACATTGTAAGGTGGCCTTGGGAATCAAAAGTATCCCTTGCACACACATGTCTCCATATCTAACAGTTTCATTTCTAAGGTTGATGAACTTTCTTTTCATGTTTGCATGAGATAGAAGTGTGTATGCTCTTCCCTTACACCCAAGGAAAACTTAGGAATCAAATTCATCCCTTTAATAAAGTTGTGTTCCCCCCCAAAAGGATATTTAGCCATATATGTACTCTTCCCTCATGTTGCAAGTGGTTAGTCCTTTGAGTTTCTTTTTGGTAGGCCTGGCTTAGGTTTCATCACCTAGTGGCAACCGAGAACCCTTATGTTATAATGAGGTATATAAATTAGAGAATGGAATGAATCCCCCTTTGAGGTATATTTTTTATTAGGCTAAGGTTGCAAGAAATTTAATATATTTCAATGTGATGGAAATGAGAGTTATATTCTTACACCAAGTCATTAGGCATGCACCAAGTCTAGATACATTTTAGAATGATGAGACTATCATTAAATTCATGGGGATCTACAATAATATCCCTATAGAAGATCACAAGAAATGATTTTAAATTGATAAAAACTTCTGTGAGACATGAATCATTGAAGAAATTGACCTACTACCAACATCTTTGCAGTGATAGTGTTAGTCAATAATTCTAGTTGAAGATACACATGAGCTTAAAATATTTGGCCTCTAGCTAATTCAAAGATCACTTACATTGCAACAACCTTGGGACCCATAAAATAGGAAACTATCAATTATATCCTCTAAAATTATACTATACATCTTTGCCTAGTCATATGTAGATATCCTTGGCTTTTATCTACCTCTAATAATTCATCACCTTATGGTACATATTGATGCCAAACAAGTCAAACAAAAGTTTAGGAAGATCAATCCCCAAATTACTCTCTTGATCAAAGAAAACTAGATAGAAACTACTAGAGGTATGTTTCATCCAACTCATTGACTATAAGAATGACTTTTCCTTACCTATCATCAACATGATCATTAGCCTCATGATATGTTATGAAATTATATCTCATGTATGTATTTTTTGGTTACAAATAGATATAGATTGCTCCTAAAGATTGGCATAAAATTTCTTCTAAATATTTGAATTTGATATTAGAAGTTCTATCTTGACTTATATTGGATATCACCTACAACAACTACCTTTGTTAACTTAGGGAAGGATAGAGCCTTAATGGTAGCATGACCAATTACATCCTTAAGGTTAGATTTTTCCTTATTCATCTCCCTCCTCATTAGGCACTCAACTATAAGAAGTCAAATTTACCTACAAATCCCCTATCAAGATATTGAGTTTTCATTGACGATAAATCAATCCTTAACCGATCCTACACATTCTTTAGAGGCTTTTTACTTATTTTGTTATTTCTTACTATTTATTTTAGAGAATGAAGGCCAATTTTGAAGTGCTTTTAAATTGGGGAACTCATGGATATCAAATCCATGAAGTATCATCGTGTAGGCTTGGCTCATCAAATGGTCAATGAGCACCCATAAGCATTGAACTTCTCAAGAATTATTTTAACTCCCACAAGCTATTAGATTTTTTAGTTATGGTTTATAATGTGTTAAGTACAATACCACCTCATGCAATTTTCCATTGATGATCCATCCAAAGACAATTGAAATTCTGTGTCACACCTTGGGATCTTGTTATTGCATTAAATATGAAACTTTCCAATTGCTCAAAGAGATTAATGAAAATGCATATCATTGTGAAGTGGCCGACTATATTGTTGTAATTAAATGGTTAACCTAACATAGACAAAAGATAACATAATTAATCCAAACAAAAGAACTATAAAAAATGACAAATGCGATTGTGAGCACCCCTCTCCCATTTCCTACTAGTCAAGCATCTTTCCATTTACTTTAAGCATTCCTCACCTTTTATTTTTTACTTGTTCTCACCTCCTCCATTTTTTCATATTATATATGTTGATTTTATGAAAAAAATCATTAAATATCCATGTTATCATAAAACTAATCTTTGATAGATACCTCAATAGCATATATAAGTAGTGATCTGCATTGCATCCTATGCATATAATTTTACAACTTGTCAATGGCATAGTCTATAATGCCAAATTCTCAAAATAAAAAAGAAAAGAAAAATAATTTTCTAGAAACTAAAAAAAAGCTTCTTCCTTCAATATTTCTTTAGATATGACACAATGCACATTATTATAGTGTGAGCCTATTTTTCATATCACTTCAAGAACTACCTCCATGAAAATAGTTCTCGAAGCCCCTCCATATAAATCTCTCTACCTTGGTGTGCTTATCTATGGTTCTTGTCTTCATTTTCTTTCAAATTGTTTTATGCCTTAATTCATATATGTGAACATTTGTAAGCTCAAGCAAAATAATAATCATGCTAATTTTATTTTATTTTATAAATCAAGTCTCACATTTAAAATTTCTCGTGTTGGTATAGGGATACATGAAAGGGAAAATCTCATTATCAACATGATGCATAATATGTCTATCAAAATGTGCACAAAAGAACCTATTCACCTTTATCATTTTTATACTTGAATAAATCAGATGGTCTTTAAGGACAACTGATAGGGACAAGGTTGGATTGACACAATTACAATCTCAATGCTCCGGGTCTCACCTTTGGTAACCCCTTGGTGTCACTTCCTCCACCACTCAACCTATAGGTCCTCTGCTATTTAGGCACCCCTGGTTCATTTGCCAACCCTGCTATCATCTACAATGCTTTCAACCAACCAAATCTTGGTGCTCTTCCTCTTGTTCACTCACTAGCCCTTATTCCCCCTAAAGACTAGTTGATAATCCAAACGCCTCCCAACTTGTTGCAGGGGCGTATAAAGCTTCCATGGCTTCAAAACCATCTTACAAAAGATCCTGATCAACCTCCTTGTTCTGATTCTCCATCGCTATCACAAAATCCCTATTTTAGGGTTTGGGCAGGGCTACAAGCTTTGAGCCCCTTTTAGGCCTCCTTGCACAAGAAAACTGCTTACAAATCCTCTCCTTCAACTGCTTAGGAAAAACTCCCTTCTGACACCCTAGCTCAAATTCCAAACACTAAAATATTTTTAAGGTTTGGGCCCCTCTCTGTCCGTACACAAGCAGAACACAGATTTTACAAGAAACTAGGGTTTTTAGACATTTCTTGGTCTATTTTGCTTTGTTCCAACCTCAATTGCACTAATGAAACTTCTATCTTCTTTCCCATGCATTCTCAAAGCTTCCTGCATTCACCATACATCTTTGAATGTTAAATATATCACACCCCTACTACGTTAGGGTTTTTTCTTTGACTGTCTTTCCTTGCCGAGCTTTCAAGCTCGCCTAGGAACAACCTTCTAGCATGCTTCCTGAACACTTACTGACCCCTATGTTTACATTATGTACAAGAATTTAGTTTATCCTTGTTTCCACAAAACCCATACTTCTTGGTACAGACAGAAAACAATCTAAAACTCCATTTTTCTTAGATTTACCAGTCAAAACAGAAAAATGGAAAAAAACACAGTATTTACAAAATAGATGAAAGCGATGAGAAAAATAGTTTAATGTTTCAAAAAAGAACTTTTAGAGGCCTCAATACATGCTATCAACCCTACAAAAAACCTCCTCTAATCCATTTAGCAGCAGTCCCGCGGCCAAGAATAGAAAAATAGAACTTTTCACACACAAATCACTGTATTTTTATTATTTGCCTATATCTTCCAATGTTCCCAATGCTTCCAACCTTCATCTAAGGTCAAGAGCTACCTTTTTACAATGCTTTGAAATGGTTATGTTTCCTTCTTTGAGCCTAAGAACGGCCAAAAACTAGTTGTTGTAAAACACAGTGTGTTTTGCAACTTTTATCTATAGCTTAGGAAACAACCACAAAAGGACTCCAAACTTATTCAACATCTAACCTAAGAACCAAAAGGTCCCCAAAAACCAATAAGATGATCCAAAAGACCCTACCAAAAACAACAAAAAGGATTTTAAAACAAAAACTTCAAAATAAGCTTGCACTTTGGCACTTTGGCAGGTGCTCCTACACCATTCTCCCCCTCTTAGCACAAATATCAAGGAATTTAAGGTGATATCAGTGATAGATCAATGCCTAGCTTCTTAAAGTTATCTCCCTCAACCCAGGTAGCCTCAGATTCATGTTTGTTCCTCCACTTGACAAGGTGCTCCATGTACACCTTGTGTCTTGTAGCCTTCTTCACCTTGGACTCCAAGATCTTCTCTTCCTGAGGCTTCTCTTGATTAGGAAAGGGTATATTACTGATATCCTTAAAGATTTCCTGACTATTCTGAACTTCATCACTGACTGTCCCCTTATACATAATCAAATCAGCAACATTAAATACTAGAGATATGCCCAAATCTGATGGTAGTTCTACCTTGTAAGCATTCTTCCCATACTTGGCTAACACCTTGCATGGTCCCACTCATTCATCTTCATTTTGGTTGACATTCCCTTCTGCAACCTTGATTTGTTAAGATGGACCATAACATAGTCACCTACTGCAAATTGCACATCTCTCCTTGACACATCAACTTTATCTTTCAATTTTTGTGTTGCTCCTGTGATTGTCTTCTTAACCTGCTCATGGATCTCCTTCATGGTCTGAGTGAAGTCTTCTACATGTCCACTCCTATTCTCCATGGATTCCAAATCTCTAAGCTCACATATGCCTCTTGGGTGCATCCCATACACCACTTCAAATGAACTTTTCCCTGTAGTTTTGTTTACACTGTCATTATAAGCATACTCAGGTTGAGAAATCACCACATACCATGTCTGTCCATATTCCTTTGTCAAGCACCTCAAAAGATTACCTAGCACTCTGTTAACCAGCTTTGTTTGACCATCAGTCTAAGGATCGTAAGCTAATCCAAAAGATAGATTTGTTCCCAATCTGCTCCATAGAGTCTTCCAAAAGTGACTCATGAACTTCACATCTCTGTCAGAAACAATGCTTAGAGGAAATCCATGGATCCTAACAACTTCCCTGAAGAAAAGATGAGCTATGTAGCTTGCATCATGGGTAGTTTTGCAAGGAATGAAGTGACTCATCTTGCTGAATCTATCTACTACTACATACACACTATCAAAACTAGTCTTGGTCTTAGGAAGACCTACCACAAAATCCATGCTCACACACTCCCATGGTCTGTTAGGAATAGGCAGGGGTTGATACAAACCAGCATTGCTAGCTCCTCCCTTAGCTTTCATGCATACAACACACTGTTCCACATATTTTCTGACATCTCTTGCTAACTTGGCCAGTAATAGAACCTTTGAACTAGCTCTAAAGTTTTGTTAATACCAAAATTCCCACTAAGACTGCCATTATGCTTTTCTTGAATCAGATTTTCCCTCATTGATCCTCTTGGGACACATAACAGATTACCCTTAAATAACAATCCATTTTTGCAATGTATACTCAGCATGCGACTATGAAAATGATTCTCCAAACTCCAGGCATACCTTGTAGGCTTCAAAGCTTCATCTCATCACCATAGGGTCTTTGAAACTCTCTAATCCAATGCTCTTTAACATTTCTACCAGCATCCAACATTCTCCTTAATGCACATCACGCCACCTTATTCATTTGTCCCTTCTTATTGCTTGAAGGTAAAAGTAGAAAGCTTGGATGCTGTTCTTCCATTTCCAGTATATACTTCGACTTCTGCCGTATTAATGTAACTTCGCAAGTGCACAGTTGTCGGTGAAAACCACAAACTCTTGGGCAGCAAATAATGCCTCGCGCATCTCCACTTCCTGAGGGACTGCATAAAACATATAACTCAGATCATAGGTAGAGGTACTTTTGCTTGGCTTCATTGAGCTTTTCACTAAAGAAGGCTACAGGCCTACCTTCTTAACTAAGTACTCCTCCTACTGCTACTCCACTTGCATCACACTCAACTGTGAATAACTTATCAAAACTAGGCAATAACAAAATTGGTTGAGTTTCACTTCTTGTTTAGTTTTTCAAACCTTTATCAGCTCTTAGTCCCTTAAACTTTTTAGACCATACGCCCATTGGTATCTAGGCGGTGCCTGCCTAAAATTCTGATGAATTTCTATAAAGCCCAGGCGGCTAAAACCATGAAATATACCTGTGTTGTGGTTGGTGTAGGCCCGGTTGCGGGATGAAACTTCCACCTTGCTTGGATCCATCTTCCAACATTCCTTGGGATACTACAAAGCCCTAGATACACAAGCTCACCTTGAAGAACTCACACTTCTCAAGGTTAATTACCAACTATTCTTCTTGCAACCTTTTGAGAACCATCTCCACATTCTTCAAGTGTTCTTATGCTGTCTTATTGAAAATCAGTATGTCATCAAGATAGACTACCACAAATATTCCTGTGAAATCCTTAAGCACCTCATTCATTAGTCTCATGAATGTGCTAGGGGCATTTGAGAGGCCAAATGGCATCACTTTCCATTCATATAAGCCATCATTTGTCTTAAAAGTTTTCTTCCATTCATCACCTTCCTTAATTCTAATTTGATGGTAGCCACTCTTGAGGTCCAACTTAGTGTAATACTGTGCTCCTCCAAGGCAATCCATTAAATCTTCAATTCTAGGTATTGTGAACCTATACCTAATGGTGATCCTATTAATTGCTCTAGAATCAGTACAAAGTGTCCACTTACCTCCTTTCTTAGTTTCCAAAACCACCAGAACTGCACATGGGCTGATGGTCTTTTGAATTAGACCTTGATTCAACAATTCTTCCACTTGCCTAGCTACCTCTAGGTTCTGATCTAGTGTAAGCTTGTATGCTGCTTTGTTAGGTAATAAGGCTCTAGGTATGAAGTCAATTTGATGACTTATTTCTCTCCTTGGTGGTAGAGTTGCTGGTGTACCATCACTCAATATGCTCTTGTACTTATCAAGTAACCTTTGGACTACTTCTGGTAAGATTGTCCTTTCAGCCTTTTCTTCCTCTTTGGACTGCATTAAAACCACATATCCTTCACCTCCTTGATGTAGATTGCTGATAAACTCTTTACCACTACTCAACATGATGTTTGGTACCTTGGACTGCCCTTCATCTTCTTCTATCAATGACTGCAGCTTGAAGGTTCTTCCATCCTTCTTGAATGAGATGGTGTTCTCTTTCCCATCATAAACAACACTCCTGTCATACTTCCATGGTCTTCCCAATAGCAGATGGCATGCATCCATGGGTAGCACATCACAAACCAGCTTTCTTTATAGCCTCCAATTGAAAATTCCACTGTTACTTGCTCATTCACCAAAACACTCTGCCCTTTATTCAGCCATGTGACCTTGTAGGGGTTAGTATGAGGTACCTTCTACAATTTTAGCTTAGTTACTGCCTCCTCTAAGATTATATTGTCTGTAGAACTAGAATCTACTATAACCTTGCACACTTTACCAAGTATCTTACACCTTACTCTAAAAAGAGCTCTTCTTTGCTTAGGTTCCTCTTTGACTGGTTGTCTGATCAGCACTCTGTTAAACATCAGACTCTCTCCAATTTCAGATTCTATATGACTGATCTCAGTTGCCTTAGGACTCATGGTGTCCTCTTGTGCATAAGCCAATCTCTTTTCATTGCTTGAAGAAGAAGCTTTCTACGGGCACCTATAAGTTGGATGACCCATTTGATTGCAATGATAACACTTCATGGTGGCAAAGTAAGAGTTACTTCTGCCTGCTCCTCTTCCTCTATTTGAACCTCCTTGAGGTCCTCTTCCTTTATTAAATCCTCCTCTTGAAGATGTTTCACCTCCATGCTCAGTGAGTTTTGATTCTCCTTGGTTTCTTTGGTCACTACCTCTTCCTTGGTAACCACCACACTGTCCTCTTTGATCTCTTTGATCTCTGCCTTTGCCTCTGCCTCTAGAAGACCAATCTTGCCTCCTCTTGTTCCTTTCCTCTATCTTGATAGCCAACTAATAACATTGTTGTACTGTCTTGGGACTTAGTAAGGCCATTTCCTCTTGGATATTCCACTTCAAACCATTGAGATACCTAGCCACTTTGAGGCTCTCATCCTCTGTCACATTAGACCTCATACAAATATTTTGAAACTCCTCAGTGTAAGTGCTCACATCTTGGTCTTTCTGCCTTAGGCTTTGCCTCTTTTTGTGCAATTGAATCTCATAGTCATCTGGCATGTAAGCTTCTTTCACTTTAGCAACCATGCCTTTCTAAGTTGCTATGGGCTATTTGCCTTCTTTCTCCCTTTCAGTCTGGATGAACTTCCACCATGTCAAGGCTGATCTCTCAACCTTGATTTAGCTACCTTCACCTTCTAAGCTTTAGTGACTCCATCACACTCAAAGTGATTCTCCATGCCTTCTATCCAGTCCATGACTAGGTCAGGTTCCATCTTTCCACTGAACAGTGGTATGCCTTCAAGTGCTTTTCCACTCAAGGCTTTCAATGCCTTCAAGAAAGGATCCTCCTTCAAAATAGGATCAGGTACCGGGGTCTTGTCCTCCTCTGCTATCTCTTCTTCTTTTGGCATTCTTCCCTCAAACAGTGCACTTCTTACTGCTGTCTCCAGTTGGGCTATTCTTTCCCTCAACTGCTTATTATCTTCTTCTTGCTCCTCAACCATCTTTTCCAGTTTTGTATTGGTCACCATGGTGGAAGAATCACTTGACTCAATGTCTGACATGCAAGATTTCTTTCCCAAATCTTTCACTTGCTCTGATACCAATCTGATAGGGACATGGTTGGATTAAGACAATCACAATCTTAATGCTCCGGGTCTCACCTTTGGTAACCCCTTGGTGTCACTTCCTCCACCACTCAACCTATAGTTCCTCTGCTATTTAGGCACCCCTGGTTCATTTTCCAACCCTTCTATCATCTACAATGCTTTCAACCAACCAAATCTTGGTGCTCTTCCTCTTGTTCACTCACTAGCCCTTATTCCCCCTAAAGACTAGTTGATACTCCAAACTCCTCCCAACTTGATGCAGGGGTGTATAAAGTTTCCATGGCTTCAAAACCATCTTACAAAATATCTTTATCAACCTCCTTGTTCTAATTCTCCATCGCTATCAAAAAATCCTTGTTTTAGGGTTTGGGTAGGGCTACAAGCCTTGAGCCCCTTTTAGGCCTCCTTGCACAAGAAAACTGCTTAGAACTCCTCTCCTTCAACTAGTTAGGACAAACTCCCTTCTGAAACCCTAGCTCAAATTCCAAACACTAAAATATTTT
>VDFB02047144.1:28676545-28729302 GCA_007258455.2 Sequoia sempervirens | reverse complement strand
TTTTTTAAAAATAGTATTCATTGGAAGATGAATTTAGTCGATTTCTTTAATGCAGATTTAGTTAGTATTTATATATATATATATTTAGATAATTTTATTTTAAAATTTGTATGTATATTTTTAACATATATGTATATACGCACGAAAAACGTATATATGTATATATATATATATATATATAATGGATTTATTATGCAAAGATTTGGAATTTATGAGACAATTTTTACAAATCATAATGTTATAGTTTAATTGGGTAAATTGAAATTAAGCTATGCGATTGTAATTAAATTGATTAGTAAAAATAAAAGATGCAATGTTATAGTGTGATTGTGTGAAGTAGAAATAAATTATGCTTTGAATGTAGTCAAATACTCTCGAGTTGTTGATCCATTTATTTGATGAAACTTGTTATTCATTGTAAATTGTTTTGTGGCGTTGTTGATGTGCCGGTTACTCTCGTGGTTATTCATTTTATTTAATTTGAGTTTCTTTAATTTGGGTTTGGGTCATGTAGAAAACCCTAAAGTTAACTCATCCTGTCATAGCAACCTAAGTTGTGTTTAGGACTTCCAGAGGTGGGATTATTGTTATTACGTTGATTTTGGTCTGTTTGGGTCTATGGTTGTAAATAGTGTTACATGTGGAATTGTTTTGATTGTGGTTGTGTTTATTATGTCTTGGCGAGATGGTTATGCCTCGCGGATGATCTATTTGATTTGGTTTAGTACTTATTGTAATACAATCCTGTTGTGTTGAATATTTTGTGTTGAGTGTCTAGAGAGAGTGGCTCTAGTAGGGGTCGGTGCACAAAGGGGCTGTTAGGGTAACCCACGTAGAGTTGTATTAATCAGTGATAACCTAAGTAATAAACCACGGGTGGGGTTTAAACATTAACAAGATAATTGTGATGCCTATCCACCTGTTAGTGATATCATAGGCTAAAGGGGACCGAGAAGGCCGTGGTTGGCAAGGTCATTGCCTTATCTTCATGAAAGATTAACGACTCCGCATGAGTAACCCTATGGAGCAGTGCCTTGAGATAGGCTATCAGGAGAACCATAGATGGAGGCGACACCTTAACTTGGTTGTCTGGAGAATCCATGTAGAGATGGAGGCAGCACCTTGTGATAGGATGTCTAGATAATCCATGTTAAGCCATGCGATGACACTCTCCTCTAACATTCTATTTGTGTTGATTTACTGAAGTTCTCTGGAAGTGGCTTATTGATTTGTCTTTGGTTAGTTTTGGAAGTAGTATTTGATATTATGTCTTGAGTTTTATTGATGTTGTGTTCGTGACTAGTTATTTCAGAAAGTGGTTTATTGCTTTGTTCAGAAGTGGTTTGTTGTTATGCCTTTTGGTTTTATCATTGCTTGGTCTTTTATGTGGTCTTTGATGTTAAGTTGTCTATTTGGAGTTAGTCTTTGTTATTGTTAGACATGCTTGGTCGGGGATCCTTCCTTGTCTACTCCCAACAGGGGGGTGCTTGGGTGGAACGTGCTTCACACCCCGTTGGGTTCCCTTTTGGTTGGAGATGTATCTTTTATTGTAGGGTTTTGGCAGATTTTGATGATTCAATAATTCTTTGTACCAGATGTATGTTACACTTCAGATGTAATGTATTCATTGATGTATTGTCTCCCACGTGTGTTGGGATGACCTTGATGTAATTTGTACATGTGGTTATTAAGAAGTATTTTCAGATAGTTGTATTGTACTACCATATTGATGTAATGTTTGTTCTGATCATGTAATCATTCAGGAACGATCATTTGTAATAGTTGTTTATGTAGTGTTATATCTGTGGAAATATAAATGCTTCATATCTTTATAATTGCTTTCGTTGTCATATGTACATATGTTATGAATATGGTTATTGTTTAATAGATATTTTAAATGATGAAATGGGACTGAATAGATTTATGTAATTATTTAATTATTGTTATCTTATTATCTTTGTTATGGATTAGTGTAGTAATGTCCTCGTGTACCCCAAGGGATTTAGTTGTGTAACTTCGAACAATGTAATATTGGAATACTTAAGTAAGTTATTATCTTCTTTAAAAAAAAAAAAAATTTGTTGTTAGTAGTTCCTTTGGGGTTCGCATGGTGGGGCGTTACAACTTGGTATCGGAGCCAAGGTTGCTAATGCTGGGTCCTCTAGGTAGTTTGTTTCCATTAGGCAACCTTTGTGTAACTCTTGTCCTCGTGTACCCCAAGGGATTTAGTTGTGTAACTTCGAACAATGTAATATTGGAATACTTAAGTAAGTTATTATCTTCTTTAAAAAAAAAAAAAATTTGTTGTTAGTAGTTCCTTTGGGGTTCGCATGGTGGGGCGTTACAACTTGGTATCGGAGCCAAGGTTGCTAATGCTGGGTCCTCTAGGTAGTTTGTTTCCATTAGGCAACCTTTGTGTAACTCTTGATCTTACATAACTTTAATCATTGTGCAGGATCATGCCTCGAGGTAGAGGTCGTGGCCAAAGAAGAGGCCGAGGTGGTGGCCGTAGGGGCAACCACCAAAGTCCATCACTGCCAAGTATCCACGGTTCAGTACACGAGGAACGACTAAGTCCTCAACACAATGCATCAGGCAGTGGACAGAATCAGGGACAACCTAGTTTGGATGGAAAATTGCAGCACATTCTTGGAGAGATCCTTGGCTGATTGGGACCCAGGCCAGAGGAGGTGCAACAGGTTGAGAGAGAAAGAGAGAGGTCGCCAAGGCGAAGGGAAATAATTACAGATCAGGATGCAGTGATAGTAGGCCATATGAGAGATTTGATGAGAGCACACCCTCCTACTTTTGATGGTTCTAGAGGAGGTTTGGAAGCTGAGACATGGTTAATTGACTTAGAGTGATGCTTCGCGATGCACCCCTACGATAGCAATACCAAAGCTCGGTGTGCAGTTATGCACCTGCGAGGTTTCACATCTACTTGGTTGCATCTTGAAGAACAAAAGCTACACCTTGATATCAGTATGGTCACATGGGAGTTTTTTCTAGACAGGTTCAGGGCTCGTTTCCTTTCAGATCATTGGAGGCAATGTAGGGTTGCTGAGTTTCATGACCTTAAGTAGTTGTCGATGTCAATAGAGCAGTATGAGCGACGCTTCTATGAGCTGAAGCAGTATGCAGGTATCAGCCACGATGAAGGGATGTTAGTACAACATTTTGTTCAAGGCTTAAATTCCTGAAATAGTGGTGGCATGAGAGTCTTCAAGCCGAAGACAATGGAGGTAGCAGTTGAGAAGGCTCGGTTGGTAGAAGAAAATCTAGCTATGGCATTGGGAGGACATATAGGAGTTCAGGTCAACAGTGCACTGTCATTGGGTGTTGTTTCTCATGGAGGTCTAGTCGTAGTTGCAGGGCCCTCTAAAGGTCATCAAGAACCCACTAAGGGTGAGCAACAACAGCGCTCTTAGTCTCAGCAGGGAGATAGATCTTAGAACAGGAAGTTTCAGAGTTGGCAGCGTAATTTAGATCTGATCATTTTGTGCAACTGGTACAAAGTATACAGTCAGCATCGACACGAGGCAACTTTCAACAATCGAGTGCACCAGTTGGAGTCAGAGGCTTTGGGCGGAGCACAGGTTGCTTCTCATGTGGGCAGCAGGGACATATTGCGAGGAAGTGCACTCAAGGGAACACTATAGGGTATAGTCACGCACCAACCGCCTCTGAGCTGACGGTAGGTGATGCGGGTAGAGCATATCATGTGTTTGCAGGTTTTACGAGACCCAAGTGATGAGACTTCGGTGATGTGGGAGAATGCATCCCATATTAGAGAGGATTATCTATTTTATTTAGTTACTGGCTTCCAGGAGTAAGCCATATTCTATGGGGGGAGGATGTAATACCCCCATGTTTCTGATACTATTTGCTACTATTGGTTGCTTTTATATGTTAGTGTGATACTGAATTGTGATGGTGATTGCTTCACCGACCTGGTGTGTGCGGATGCGTAGTTTAGTTGTTTGCTTCTTGTGACATTATTAGTATGATTTATGATACTCTGTGTGTTGATTGGATTATTGTTTATTCAAATAGTTTTTCATTAATGTTTTATATGTCGATGTGATGATTCTATGGTGATCATGTTATTGGAATTCAGTATTATTTTATAATGCAATGGTTTAATAATTAGTTATGATGCAGTAGTTAAGTAATCATGTTATCTTATGATCAATTTGGTTAGAAATGTTAGTTCGTCATTGATATTGTAATTATTAGAATAGCTTAGGTGAGAGGATAGTGTAGCATCACTCGTTCACGAGTGCCCTGCTACACTACAATTCCTTCTCATGATATCATGTTTTTGATTATATATACATGTGCAACTTGACGTATATTTGGATGCAGGATTGCAGAAATAATTCTCGATTCTACCTGCTTCGACAGGAGAGGGCGAGCATTAAATTAACCCAATGGGTAAATGTTGAAAAAAGGAGTAGGTTTGGAAGTGTCCTCGTCCCAAGTCCGTCGTCCTGTTGTAAGTTGTGGTGTCATGACTGAAGTTTTGTCCTTGTCTTTATGTAGTTTGACTATTGAGTATTTATTTAATTCATGGTTAGTGTTTAAATAATTAATCTTATTTCATAAAATAATTAATTAATGTTGCATTGTTACTTGATTTAATTGTGAGTTAGTTAAAAGTTAAATTTAAATATATTGTAAATTAAAAAGTATTTAATTAATCAAAATTTAAGAAATTAAATTAAATGAACATTGTTGAAGATAATTAAATATTATCTTTTTATTAATATTAAATTAGAAAATCATGTGCAAATAATATCTTGATTAAATAAATTATTTTAATTAAAATTGTAGATAAGTTGTGCTTTTAAAAGCTGGAAAAGGGACCAATAAGGGAGAGGCTTTTTGAGAAAAGAAAGCGGAAGAGCTTTATTGATTCTTTTTATTTATTTATTATTTTTATGAGAGAGTTAATCATAGATAGAGGTTTTTCTCTGTTGGTTGGATCTGTAAAAAAGAAAAATAGTTCTAGTTTTGTGTTTTTGGGGAAAATTTATTTGTGGTTGAAGAAAAGATAGATTCAGAAGTGAGCTAAAGACAGGAATTGGAAAAGAAGCTACAGAGGGGTTGCACGTTTGAAAGAAGAGTACTGTGTTGGATTCTTCACTAGACGAAGGACTCCAGGTTTTCTTTTGTTATTTATTATTATTTCTGTTGTGCTTTGAACAATATCTGTTGGCTGCGTTTTGAAAAATTTATAGAAAGAAGTTCTCTTATTTGAAAATTTATTCGTATGAAACCCTTGTATCTTCTGTTGAAAACATTAGTAAATCTTTTTGAAATTCTTTAGCTTAGTAGTAAAAATTATTGTTTTTGAAATAAAAATAGTTTTAGATTGAAGGTTGAATTTGC
Organism: Sequoia sempervirens; assembly: GCA_007258455.2. Classification (NCBI taxonomy): domain Eukaryota; kingdom Viridiplantae; phylum Streptophyta; class Pinopsida; order Cupressales; family Cupressaceae; genus Sequoia; species Sequoia sempervirens. The sequence continues at coordinate 28,723,911 of VDFB02047144.1, read as the reverse complement.
ATGTTAGATCTGTATTGGTTTATTGAAAATCTGTTATTATATTGTTGTTCTAAATTTCTGGATTAAATATATAGTTATATGTACATTTATACAAAATTTAAATATACATATGTTATTATTTGTCTGAATCATTGGAATGGATATGTTTATAAATTTATGAACTTTAATAGCTTCGTTTATACAAATATTAAATAAAATATAATAAATTTATTGCATAGTTTGTATTTGAGAATACTGAATAAAATATACCTAATTGATTTTGTATTTTTTTTTCTTATGAAATTTTGTTTATTCAAATTAAAAGTTAATGTATAAAAAATATATATATTTATATACTTTAAAATATTTTGGCAAATTTTATTTTAAAATTCATTTTTCGTCAAGTACAAATTTCATATAAAATTAAAATAAATATAATAAACAAAATTAAATTAGAATAAAATAAAACAAAATATAAAAAAAAATATTATAAAAATTTTGGGATGGGGGTCGGCTGAGGCCATACCCCCACGGCCCACGGAGGCTGGCTGTACGCAGCCACCATCAGCTGGGCACAACAGTCTAGGCTGCTGGGCGCAGCCAATGGGGCTGCGTACTGCGGCCCTGCCAACCTGTGGTACTGTGTACTACAGGCTGGGTGGGCAGCGCTCATTATTTAAATTTCATTTTTTTTTAAATAGTATTCATTGGCAGATGAATTTAGTTGATTTCTTTAATGCGGATTTAGTTAGTATTTATATATATATACTATGTATATATTAATATATATATATTTGGATAATTTAATTTTAAAATTTGTATGTATATTTTTAACATATATGTATATATATTTATGTATATATGTATATACGCATGAAAAACATATATATGTATATATATTTATATATAATTGATTTATTATGCAAAGATTTGGAATTTATGAGACAATTTTACAAATCATAATGTTATAGTTTAATTGGGTAAATTGAAATTAAGCTATGCGATTTCAATTAAATTGATTAGTAAAAATAAAAGATGCAATGTTATAGTGTGATTGTGTGAAGTAGAAATAAATTGTGCTTTGAATGTAGTCGAATACTCTCGAGTTGTTGATCCATTTATTTGATGAAACTTGTTATTCATTGTAAATTGTTTTGTGGCATTGTTGATGTGTCAGTTACTCTCGTGGTTATTCATTTTATTTAATTTGAGTTTCTTTAATTTGGGTTTGGGTCATGTAGAAAACCCTAGAGTTAACTCATCCTGTCATAGCAACCTAAGTTGTGTTTAGGACTTCCAAAAGTGGGATTATTGTTATTACGTTGATTTTGGTCTGTTTGGGTCTATGGTTGTAAATAGTGTTACATGTGGAAATGTTTTGATTGTGGTTGTGTTTATTATGTCTTGGCGAGATGGTTATGCCTCGCGGATGATCTATTTGATTTGGTTTAGTACTTATTGTAATACAATCCTGTTGTGTTGAATATTTTGTGTTGAGTGTCTAGAGAGAGTGGCTCTAGCGGGGGCTAGCACACAAAGGGGCTGTTAGGGTAACCCACGTAGAGTTATATTAATCAGTGATAACCTAAGTAATAAACCACGGGTGGGGTTTAAACATTAACAAGATAATTGTGATGCCTCGTTCGTTTGTTAGTGATATCATAGGCTAAAGGGGACCAAGAAGGCCGTGGTTGGCAAGGTTGTTGCCTTGTCTTCATGAAAGGTTAACGACTCCGCATGAGTAACCCTATGGAGCGACACCTTGAGATAGGCTATTAGGAGAACCATAGATGGAGGTGACACCTTAACTTGGTTGTCTGGAGAATCCATGTAGAGATGGAGGCGGCACCTTGTGATAGGATGTCTGAATAATCTATGTTAAGCCATGCGATGACACTCTCCTCTAACATTCTATTTGTGTTGATTTACTGAAGTCCTCTGGAAGTGGCTTATTGATTTGTCTTTGGTTAGTTTTGGATGTAGTCTTTGATATTATGTCTTGAGTTTTATTGATGTTGTGTTTGTGACTAGTTATTTCGGAAAGTGGTTTATTGCTTTATTCAGAAGTGGTTTGTTGTTATGCCTTTTGGTTTTATCGTTGCTTGGTCTTTTATGTGGTATTTGATGCTAAATTGTCTATTTGGAGTTAGTCTTTGTTATTGTTAGACGTGCTTGGTCGGGGATCCTTCCTTGTCTACTCCCAGCATGGGGGTGGTTGGGTGGAACATGCTTCGCACCCCATTGGGTTCCCTTTTGGTTGCAGATGTATCTTTTATTGCAGGGTTTTGGCGTATGTTGATGATTTAGTAATTCTTTGTACCAGATGTATTTTATACTTCAGATGTAATGTATTCATTGATGTATTGTCTCCCACGTGTGTTGGGATGACCTTGATGTAATTTGTACGTGTGGTTATTGAGAAGTATTTTCAGATAGTTGTATTGTACTACCATATTGATGTAATGTTTGTTCTGATCATGTAATCATTTAGGAACGATTATTTTTAATAGTTGTTTATGTAGTATTATATCTGTGGAAATATAAATGCTTCATATCTTTATAATTGCTTTCGTTGTCATATGTACATATGTTATGAATATGGTTATTGTTTAATAGATATTTTAAATGATGAAATGGGAATGAATAGATTTACATAATTATTTAATTATTGTTATCTTATTATCTTTGTTATGGGTTAGTGTAGTAATGTCCTCATGTACCCCAAGGGATTTAGTTTTGCAACTTAGAACAATGTAATATTGGAATACTTAAGTAAGTTATTATCTTCTTTTAAAAAAAAAATTGCGTTGTTAGTAGTTCCTTTGGGGTTCGCACAGCGGGGTGTTACACCAACAAAGTTTGTTTCTTCTGACCGAGCGATGACTATCTATGTGGCTGGTATTCGGCCAATCAGAGGAGCCGAATTGGAACCATTTGGAGTTTTTTCGTTGTGATGATTCTGTGAGGAAGCTTGACAGACGGAGATCGACATGGATATACTCGGTGATTGCAGTTTGTGATCGGTTGGTTGGATCGACGAATTGGTGGGTGATTAATTGATCAGTAGATGTATTATGTTCTGTAAAGTTTGTAACTTGAAGGTTCCTGTACAAGATTGTTCATGGTGAATGCTGCTGTAAACATACATCAGAAAGATAAGTCTAAAAATTATATGTAATCATTATTACTGTAATACAAAGTGACTTCTCTTGGTGTGGTGGGTTTCTCTCCCGTAAGGGTTTTCCCACGTATATCTGGTGTTCATGTGTTATTGTGAAATACTCTATTTCTGTTATCTATTTCATAGTGTATCTTAATTGGACTATAATTGTAAAATTTAAAAGTATATCTACATTCTTTCCCGAGGTATTGACGTTAGGAGAATTGTTTTCCGCATCTATTTTTCCTTACAGTAATTACATGGGTTGTTGGTGATGGAGTTGGTGTCCTCAATACAGAGAAGCTGAAATGTAAGTGTTTACTTACGCACAGGTTCATGCATTCTCCTGCTGTTGTGTGGCGAGGTTTGGAAAAGCAAATGCATTCAGACGAAGTAGATGGAATATTGAATGTGGTAGTTTGGGAAAGTATACTTTGATTAGGTTGCATTGTTGAAACAACCATTGTGGTATTGGTTTCATAGTATTTTGCATAGGTTATTATGCTCTTCTATTTTCCATGTTTTCACTATGATATTCTTTCCCCATTTATCTGTTACTTGTGTCTGCTTCTTAAGTGTTTTCCTAACATCTCTTGCAACTATTTAATAGACTACTTATCTTGTGCTAATATGTTTTGTGGATTTGTTTCTCCCTGCCCTGTTTGGACCTACTTATAATAAAGCATTAATAGTTGTGGTTATTTTGTTTGTATTCAACATGTTGAATGTCTTATATCACTATGTCTCATGATATTCATTCTTTCGTACCTATTCGAAGTTCATGATAGCAAACTCTTTTTCATGATATTATTTTGTATGGTTAGTTTGCTCATTGTTTAAATTGAATATTATCTCTATGAATTTGTTGTTGCACTTTGTGGCATTGTTTGATATATGTATATACATATGCATATGCATATGTATATACATATATGTATATGTATATATGCATATACAATCAAAAAAAGTGAAACTCTTTGAGATGGAGGCTGCAATGAGCGAAGGAACGATGCATACACATAAGCAGTGACAACATCACACTCTCTGGCAAAGGGAAAAATGCACCGTACCATCCATTTATTACACTCTCCACTAAGAATGCATTGCATATGCATAGATATATGTACATATGGATATGCATGTATGTATATACAAATGAATATGCATATGCATATAGATATATGCATATGTACATTCAACCTAATTAGATGTATGGTTTCTTGGTTCTTCAATTGAGTTTTCTCTATATTAGTTTAGTGGTTCATAAGTGTTATTGTTAATTGCGTTATAAAATTGCTCTATTTTTCTTCAATATAGATATTTGTATATGTATCTATGTATATTTCAAAGCATTGATTTCCACATACCATTCACAATCTACACCATCCTCTTTGGAAGGATTTGTCAAAGTGAAATCAATTAGAAAGATACCAAGGAACTAACTGTACAAAATGTGAATAGCACCAAAGATGGACAAAGTATATATATGTATCTATATATGTATATGTGTGTGTGTGTGTGTGTGTGTGTGCGTGTGTGTGTGTTGGAAAACATAGTCTGAAATGTGCAACAAAATATATTGACTAAGTTGCATTGTCAAAAGAGGCATTGTTGTACTAGTTTCATAATAGAGTACTTGACGAATAGTTAGCTCCATGTTTGTTTTATAGTAGGTTAGAGGGTTTTAAAATTGTTGTGCTCTAGAATCTGTGTTGTACACATATATACATACATACATATGGGTATGTGCAGGATCACGATGGGCCAAAAAGTGGCGATATGATGGGTATGTAGCTAACAACTATTTTTTTACCCAAAATTAATGAAACGAAAAGGGTTTTTAAAGGAGATTCTCAGCTTTCCACCAATATAAATTATGTTTTACTTTGAATTTAATAAATAATTATTATTCATTTTCTATTTGAATTACTACTAAAGTCCTAATTGATAGGCTGATTGAAAAACATCTATAGCTTTCAAACAATATCACATTTTTTGAATCCAAAACATGTGTCACATTCTATGCTTCGCATACTATAGGATTAAAAAAGAGGAATTGAATTTCATGAAGTTTTGACCAAAATAAGGTGGTCAAACATACAAATTTTTATATATTTTAAAAGTTGTAATAAAAAAATAATAATTAATTATTTACTTGGAAAAAAATTACAAAAAAATATGTATCACATTGGGACATGAGTCCTCTACTTATATCTAAAATATTATAAAAAAATATTATCATTTTATTGTGGTTAGGGTGACCAGACAAACACCTACTTATTTTCCCCTAAAATTTAAGTACTACTCCATTGAAATTTCAAATTTTCACTTCCATTTCCATTTTTTTTCCATTCCATTATATACTTTTCCAACCTAATCCTCTGTCCATATACATGTCATATATATATATATATATATATATATATATATATATATATATATATATATATATATATATATATATATATATATATATATATATATATATATATATATATATATATATATATATATATATGCATGTGTATGTGTTTATGTATATAGACATGTATATATATGTATGTATGTTTTTTGAAACAATTTCCCTATTTGTCTATAATCTTTAGTGCCAAATAATGTGGATTTAATTTAGAATTGATAAGCCAATTGTTACATAGATTGCTTTTGTTGTATGAATATGTTTTATGATATTATTTCCTCTTGTTTAAAAGTTCTATTTAATGTTGGGTTTCAATCATCTGTCATTTTTCTGTGGTTCTTTAGTGTTTTCCTAAGAGTTCTTTTACAATTTACCTATTTGTCTATAATATTTAGTCCCAAATAATGCAGCTCCAGTTTATAATATATGTATGTATATATGTATATATAAGTATGTATATATATATGTGTGTATATATATGTATCTATACATACATATATATATATATACATATGTATGTATGTATGTATGTATGTATGTATATGCATACATATATATGTATATATGTGTATATATATATATATATATATATATATATGGGAAAGTATGCTATGAAATGTGTGAGAAAATATATTGATTAGCTTGCATTGTTGAAAGAGCCATTGTGGTGTTGGTTTGATACTAGACTATTGTAAGAATTTGAGTTGTATTCTTTGACAATAAACCCACATTAAATAGAACTTGTCAATGCAATGGGTGGCAATAATATGTACAAAATGGCCATAAGGCCATAGAGTTATTTGGGAATTTGAGCTACATTACTTGACACTAAATATTCTAGAGAAATAGACAAGACTTGCTCAAAGTTTTAAATGATGATGTGGTACTTTCATGTTCAACAAAGGATGTTCATAAATGTTTCTCATTGGTCAATAAGGATTGCAAAATAATTAATAATTTAGAATTGACAAGGCAACTATTACATAGCTTGGTTGTCTTGTATCAATATGTTTCATGATATTCATTTCCCCTCATCTATTTGAGTATCAATATGTTTCATGATATTCTTTTCCACTCATCTGATTGAAGCTACCTATAACATATTATTCTATTGTTCTTGTAACAAGGATTGTTTTCAATTTTTAAAATTTTGGAATTTTTGTCATGGTTAATTTGTTTGGATGGAACTTGTTATATGTCTTGTATCAATATGTTTCATGATGTTCTTTTTATCTCAACTATTTGAAGTGAATTTGAAGTTGCTTGTAACAAATTATTCTATTGTTCTTGTAACATTCATTGTTCTCAATTTTTAGAATTTTGTAATTTTTGTTGAGGTTATTTTGTTTGGATGGAACACGTTATATTTCTTGTATCGATATGTTTCACTATATTTTTTAGCCTCGTCTATTTCAAGCTCCCTGTAACAAAGTGTTGATTGCCATGGTTTGGCTCTTGTAAATTCTAAAATTTTGTACACTGCTAGAAACTACAACCATGGTGTTGATTTGTGCCTCTGGGCTTCTTGCAACTTTTACATAGATAGCTACTAATCCAATTACACAAAGTGTCTCAAGTAGTCTTCGAACACTTCATTGATTCACTCAGTTTGACCATTGGTTTAGGGGTGATTGAAATTTGACATGAGAAGCTTGGTTCCCATTAACTTGAACAACTCACTTAAAAATTTAGATGTGAAACGAGCATCCCTGTCACTGACTATACTTAAGGGGACTCCCCAATACTTCACTACATTTCTATAAAAGTAGTTGGCCGCTTCCTCTGCACTACAAGGTGCCTTGCATGGGACAAAGGCACCATACTTGGAGAAACAGTCGACCACCACCATTATACTTGTGCACCCATCCACATTGGGAAAACTTGTTATGAAATCCATAGACACACTAGCCCAAGGTCTGATTGGTACAGGTAAGGGTTGCAACAAGCCTTCTAGAGACTTGGTCTCTACCTTGTCCTGTTGACAAAGGAGACATGTTTTAACATACTCATCAATATCTTATCTCATACTAGGCCAGTAGAAGCCCCTTTCAAGGAGGGCAAGGGTTCTTTTCTATCTAGGGTGTCCTGCCCACAAACTATCATGACACTCTTGTATTAAATCCCTCCTCAGACTCCTCCATTTTAGCACATAGACTCGATTTTTGGTGAACAACATTAGTCAATCCTTCTCTATGAATTTCTGAGTCTTGCCTTGTGTACACTACTTCCACAGTTTGGCTGCTTGTGGATCTTGCACCAATCCTTCCTTGATGTTGTCTACCATCTCTGCCGAGAGGGTGAATTGACTCACTCCCTGAGTAGTCTCATCATCACCTCCCTCCACAGCCAGTAACTATGCCTTTCTACTAAGAGCATTTGCAACCACATTGGCCTTGTCGAGGTTGTAGAAAATCTCATAGTTGAATTCAGTAAGGAATTCTTGCCACCTTGCTTGCTTGGGGGTAAGTTTGGTGTGAGTCTTAAAATAGGATGATGAGATGTTAGTAGTTTTGACAATAATGGGGACTCTGAGTAGATAGTGCCTACATGTCTTAAGGCAGTGAATAATACCCGTCATCTCCTTCTCATGAGAAAGATAGATATTCTCTCTATCCTTAAGTTTTCTTGACTCATATGCTACGGGGTGCCCATCTTCCATGAGCACACCCCCAATTACATAATTTGATGCATCACTCTGGACTTCAAATGGCCTACTGAAATCGAGTAGTGCAAGAATAGGTTGTGTGGTGAGCTTCTCCTTGAGACTCTCAAATGTTGACTTACACTTATCCAACCAAAACCACTTTTGGTCCTTCTTTAGGAGATCTGTCAATGGGGAGGCCCACTTGGATTACCCAACAACAAATTTCCTATAGTAATTGGCAAGACCCAAAAATTGGCGCACCTCATGCACATTTTGGAGAGGTTCCCACTCCTTGATTGCCCTCAATTTCTCTGGATCTGGTCTTATCTAATCTCCACTGATGATGTGTCCAAGGAAGTGGACTTTTGTTTGTGCAAAGGAACATTTTTATTTCTTGACATAGAGTAGATGCTCCCTAAGCAACTCGAACACCTTTTCCAAGTGAACTTTGGGCTCGTCAAGTGTCTTGCTGTAAATCAAGATGTCGTCAAGGTAGATCACTACTGACTTATCAAAGAGTGGGTAGAACACATCATTCATTAGAGTGCAAAGCATTGCAAGTGCATTGTACAAGCCAAACGACATGACCATAAACTCAAAAGATCCATATTGGGACACATAGTTTGCTTTCTCTTCATCTCCAGCTACTATTCTGACTTGGTAGTAACCTTGTTTCAAGTCAAGCTTTGTGAAATACTTTTCCCCAGATAGGTGGTTGAAGCAGTTTTCTATGAGAGGAAAAGGTAACTTATTCTTGATGGTGAGTTTTTTGAGTGCCAATAAATCTACACATAGTCTCAGTGTTCCATCCTTCTTCTTTTGGAATAGAACGGGCGCAACATATGGAGAGCGAGATGGCTGTACATATCTTGCTTCCATTAATTCCTCAAGTTGTTTCTTCAACTCAACCATCTCAGGTCTAGGCAATCTGTAAGGTGCCTGGGTAGGATTCCTTGCTCCTGGGATCGTCTCGATCCAATGATCCACTACTCTTTTAGGTGGTAGTTGGGCAGGAAGTTTGAGAGGCATTCTGTCTTCATACTCCAAAATGATTTCATCGATCTTTGGTGAGATGGGTTCCTTAGACACACCTTCTTCATCATCCCATCCTTTGAGTAGGGCTGCAAGGAATAGTGGCTCCTTTCCTGACTTGTTTACTCTCCTCTTCATACTCAGAGCTGAAACCACTTGGATTTTCCCACTCTATCATCTATCAAATGTCTTGACCATGCCACTTTGCATAGGATCCATAAACATGAGTGCTTCTAAGTGGGGAATGAATGCTACTTTTCCCAATCTCAAAAACTCCTAACCCAGTATCAAATCAGAGTCATCCATTACAATTGCAGTGAGATCCTTCTTGTTCTGCCAAATCCCAACTGTGGTAGGCACATCCTTGACAATGCCAACAATCTTTTAGCTAGGGAGTTGATATCCTTGAATGAAGTAGTGCCTAGTTGCACCTTCATTCCCATGTCCATGACTCTCTTGGTTGAAATGTAATTGTGCATGGCCCTGAGTCCACTAGGCCCGTTATGCTCTTTCCATAGAACTAGACATTGACGAAGCAAAACTTTGTATCTTTGCTAGGCATTGCTGGTGTATCCTTGATGGTTGGTGTTGCCTTTTTTTCATTGGCTTGCTTTAATGCATTGACAAAACCCACTGCTTGAAGTACTCCCATACTAGAAGCAAATTCATTTTGGCCTACCCTTGCATCTATTGTGGAGTTGATCCTTTTCCGCTCAAGACAATCATGTGCCCAATGCGCTGAACTACCACAAACAAAGAATGCACTAGTCTTTTTAAGAGATTCCTTGGACTCGACATCCTTTAGCTTACCACTAGTTGATCCTTCACTAGGGGAAGTCTTCTTGGTGTTCCCACTAGACTTTGTTGACAAAGGAGTCCCAGGTTTCTCTTTACCTTTATCCTTTTGTGGGAACTTCTTCTTATCCTTTGTTGCACCTCTGGCTTCCTTTGATGATTCACCTTTGAAATCAAGAAGCTAGTTTGCAGCAGCCACCAGGGTAGATGAGGTTTGGACATTATAGTGCCTAAGCTCATTCTGAGCCCATGGCAATAAACCTCTCATGAACTGAAAGAGTTGGTCCTGCTCAAACATGTATTTTATTTCCAACATCAAGGTTGTGAAAGACTTGATGTAGTCCCTCATCCATCCGTTGTGTTTTAGTTCCATGAGGTGCACTCGATTCATCCAAGCCAAGTTATTTGGCTTGAACTAAGTCCTTAGTGTGGCTTGTAGTTGTGACCAAGTATCCACTACGCCTACCTACTTTCCCGATTTCAAGTCCTCCACCCTGGTCCTCCACTAGAGCTTCACGCTACCTGAAAGATAGGTTGTAGTTGTTCTAAATTTTTCCTTCTTAGTGGTAGAGTTGAACGTGTCCAGGTACTACTCCATATCCCAGAAGTAATTTTCAAAAATATTGTCTTCCCTCTAACCATCGTACATGTCAGGAGGCTTGGCCTTGTGGCCATTTCCTGAGCCACCTAGAGCTATGAAAATTTTGAGGAGTTTGATGTCATCCTCAAGGTGCAAGTTGTCTTTTTAACTAGCGCTCAACTAGTTCTGCAAATCCATTACAAACAGTCCTATAGAAAAGAGTTGGTTGTTGGGCTCTAGGTCTTCTACACTCCAAATTCGTAACACGATCCTTCGTCCTTTGGGTGGAATGGTTGGTATTTACATTCCTCTCAGAATTACCTAGGCTCAGGCTGATCCTCTTCCTGGGATTTTCGTTCCTCCTTCAGGTTGTCAAGGGGGTTAGGAGAGCTATGATGCATTGTGAACTAGTAAACTGAACCCTAATATCTAAGCCTCACCGAGAGGTATAGTGCCCTTGTGGCACAAACTCAGGTGTATCAAAGAGCCTTGTGCTCTGATACCAACTATCATAGGGTCAATCTGTGTGGCACCCAAAAGCTCTATACTCAGGTTGGACCAAGTACTAATCCACACCCTTTCTAACTTCTGGGACTACACCTTTCACAAACTGATTTATCAAATAGCTGAGAAACTATCAAGCAGCAAAACTTTAAAAACAAGAATATAAAACTTGACATAGAATGTAGGGTGAAAGTAGATTAGCTTTTATTGATTCAATGACTCCAAGTTAGGTTACAATAAAATTGCACTGGTGCAGGACACACTTCACTAGCCCAAGTTGCTCCTTGAGAACTCTTACAAAACACCCACCCCTGAACCTTGTTGACACTCTCCAAAGACTATTACGATAAATTTTTCCCTTGGAAGACTCACTTCATGTGGCTTTAAGATCCTGAACTCCCTGAGAACTTTGTTGCTTGGTTTCCAATAGAAGGTGTGACATGTTCTCCCAATCGAGCTACAAGTTGACTTACCCTATCCACGACCCTGGCCTCACTTCAAGACAGGGTCGACCTCAACAATGAATTGTGAAATCGATGTGTGCATGGGTTGAACTTCTTTGAAGAGAGAACAATGCTCCAATGTAGTTCTTCGCTTTGAGGGCTTGTATGTGTTTGTTTGCTTGATGTTGTGTTTCAACAACTTCAAGTATTTATGTTCCCCTATATAAGCTATTTGTCTGATTCCCAGATAGTGCTAGGATGACACTCAAAGTTGGGGTAGACCCCAAACTTTGAAATTTTGCATTGTCCTCCTTACATGCCTGCTGGGAACTAGTCCCTAGTGTAATCTACACATACATTGATTCGCCTAACACCCCAACTCTAGAATTTAAGAGTTTGCAACCTCTTTTGCATCCTTCCTTGAGATCGTGGCAATTGGGGACTTGTCCAAGTCAATGAAAGGAGTAGCTTCCTTGTGAAACTAACTCCTAGTGCAAGACTACACCTTACCCTTGGCTTGTTGGTGTGAAACTACTCCTTCGTCTTGGCTTGGTACGAAGTCACTCCTTGACCCTGGCTTGGTGCAAAGTCATTCCTTGACTCCGATTTGGACCCTTGCAAGTCTTGTTCAGACTTGTCGTCCCCCTAAGGGTCTGGCTTGGTGCACACCTAGTTAAGGGTGTGACTTGTGGTGCACCATATTAGTGGTGCAAACATTGCGTCCCCTTACATGTCCGACTTAGCACTCAACTTGTGGGGAGTGGCACACTGTTTTATGAGTGTGGCTTGGGATTGTTCCTAAGTCCCCCGGGACAATCCAACTCAATGAATCCAACTCATAGAATGGGACATCCAAATTACACTTGCACCTAAGTTCAAGGCAACCTACTGACTGATCCTCTTCGTGCACCTTGGCCTTCGATGCACAAGAGGTGCTTAGTCTGAGAGTCAGACCCAGACATTGCACCTTGGGTGTCGGATGACTTTCAATACCACTACATTGGATTCATGCATGTCTCTCATTTAAAAGAAAAGCTTAAATTAACACTCTTAGCAGTAACCAAATGAATGTTAGCCCCAAAATCGCACATGACATAAACTTAATGAGTAATAGTTAAAATTATGGTGATAGTAAATCACCCCAAAATTTTGGGCCAGCCTAACCGACACACTCTAAGCGTTGAATGCTTAGGTGGTCGGTCCCACAACTCCCTCAACCCGAATCTTTCCGTTCAATGTAGCACTATCCTTTTTCACATTTTTCATTCTTGTTTTGTTCATTTCTACTGTAAGGTTTAAATGCTCCTGTTTCCTGCCTCAAAATACCGTGCACTATTTTTTCTTTCAAAAATTTGTTGTTTGCACATTGAAGGTTGTTTATTACTGTGCAGTATTAAGATGTCTGAACACAGTGGCTATGTTAGAATTATAAAATTTTGAAAATTTAATGGTTGCACATACCTGTTAGTTACCAAAAAATTCCATACCATAAGCATAAAAATCCGCTTTGCATAACAAATTTTCCCATATTTTGTCATGTGGTCCCATAGAATTCACCTGGCCCTGAGCATTTGAATGTATAAACCATATCAAAATAACATGATGCAAGTCTCACCAATCCATAAAGCATTTTATACTAACATATGTCTTTTTGCAGTCTATCGGCAAGAGATCATGATTGTCTTACCAATAAAATTTCATTTGGTAATACACATTGGCCAGACATAGTTCACTATCTTAGTGACAGCAGGGTCCTATTGGTAAGACAACAATTATCAAAATAAGTCATATCAAGCTCATTTGTGTCTTACCAATCGAGGCATAAATTGACTGTCAGTGAGACAAGAGCCATTGGAGTAGCATCCTGCAGCATTCATTCAGTCTCGCCGATAAAGCATAGGTAGATCCTATCGGTAGTATAATGTCATCGGGGTGAGTTTGAGGAAGTCTTGCCGACTTACCATATCGTATAACGGAAATACATCGGTAGGTGGAGTTAGCGATATTCATGGTCTCACCGATAATGAAATTCATCGGCTAGACTTAAGTCATCGGTGTGATATCCCAGAGCATTCATTTGGTCTCGCCGATAATGCCAGAGGAAGATTCCGTTGTTGTCATTGGGATGAGCTCATGGAGTACTATCGACCCCCTATGTCACAGTGACAGGATTTCATTGGCAAAAGACTTGGCGATATATTTGGACATAATGGATTCGGCGAGACTAGCTTCAACGGGAAGAGATAGGAAGCTCATGCCGAATGAAGTTCCATCAACAAGAAACTATTATGTCTCGGTGATCAAAAAGAAAACTGAAGGTAAGATCTTGGTAAGACTTGAGTAGTCAGAGGAATATTTGCCGACCCCTAAAGTCACAATGATACTAAAGATTGATGACTCAGAGTGTCGGGGAGACTTGAAACATCGGTAGGACTGCAGGACAATGTAGTGATATATAATCTATTGACAATCGAAGAGACTCAAGACGTCGGCGGAACTACATGATGTCTTAGCGGGTGTCTGATAAACGTTTGTAAAGGCCCGAACAAATGGATTGCCATAGATTTGAATACAAAAGGATGCATCCTTTCAGATACTGATGTATAAATGTTCATTTTCGATTGTGAAACAAGGATATAGAAGAAAGCGAATAAAAAATACAGTAGGATACAAAATGTAATAATTTTTGGAGACTATGATGCATGTTTGAAACAATGGAGATTTAAATTGAATTCATTTGATGTGGTGACATTTTTCTGGTATCAATTGTTTGTTGTGTTAATTGAAAGTATTGCTGAAGTTGTCTCCAAGGTTGATGTTTTCTAATTGTTTAAATTGATATATCAACGAAATTTTTCAGTTTATCAATGCACATTTGTTGTATCTATATGATTGGATTAATTGGTTCTTTCAAGGAAAGATTAAGTCATTTTACTCAATCATAGTAATTAGGGAATCTCATTTGGATCACTAAGAAGAGCTTGGTAATCACATTCCTACATGTTTATACAAGTTATAAACTTAAACCTATATGCCAAACAATTTGAGTTTCTTCCAGAAAGAAGTTACTCATTTCATATTTTCATTTGACTCCGTACACCCAATAAGGCACTAGTCTCTACCATTTCATTGTTTAATTTCAATCATTTTTACATATGAACACATTATATTTTTCTTTGATATTGCTTATACAATTTATACCAATATAAAACTCATTTATCCACTCCCATTTGCCAGTGTGGGTAAATTGCTTTAGGAAATGAACAAAGGTCAAGTCTGCTTTATTCAAATAGGTATACCTACCTAGGTCTAGCAACACCTAAAGAGAAGAAGGTTCAAATCATTTGGCCATGTCTATTACCCTGAAATGTTGTGAGAGCTTGGCAACCTCTTGTGGTTCAAACCTGCATTTTTGAGAGCTAACAAATTGGTGACTCTACTGGGAAACTATTTGCAGGATATCCAGTTGAAGATCATCATATAGAGTCATTGAAGAAAGATTCATAGTTTGAGAAGTTTTAGAAAGAGTGATTCCGCTGGGGATACAATCAAGAATAAATTCATTTTTCTCACTTTTAACAAAGTGAGTGGTGACTCTGACAAGAATATTGCATCAATTCAACATGAATGGTAGAAGATTCAAATACAAAGGAGGTCCTACTGGAGGTCCTGCTAGCAACAGTAAGTGGACACATAAGGATGATAAGGTCGATAAGGGTAAGAAGATAAATGAGGGCATGTGCATAACGAACAAAGACAAAGCATCAAGACCACATTTGTGAGACACATGACTGTTATGATACATGGAGATATAATTCAAGTGGAGAAACTTATACCCCTAAAGAACAAAGAAATCCTTTCTATAATCCTCAAAAATAGGCAGAGTTTGATGCTAAACTCAAAGCTGAAGGAATTAGATATCAACAGGAAAATGATCAAAGAATGGAGGGTAATCAAAATGAGCCTACTGATCATGTAACTCCTCAAGAAAATTATGAGTTCTCAACTCGCAAAGAAATAGAATAACAATTTGTGTTTCATAAACAAGAAGTAGAAAGAGAAAAAGCTGAATAGGAAAAGGCCCAAATGATAAAAGCAATCCAAGACTTCAAATTGTAGAAAGCCCAAATTGATGCTCAGATAGCTGGTTTTTCAAAGTATATATTGCCTCATAGGTAGGGAAATAATAATGCAGGGCTTTTAGACCCATCAAAAGCTCCTTAGAATCATATGGGAGATCAATACAAGCAACCAAACCATCCACCGTATATTGCATCACAACATACAAATGTACAACCACCTCATGGTCAAAAACATGTGCCATATCTTCATACACAATACAATAATCCAGTGTACTAGTATCAACACTTGCATAATCCTCCCCCTCAACAATTTATAATAATGATCAGACAATTTTATTTGACAGGGTTTCAATTATACCCTTACCCTATGGATAACAGTTGGAGAAGTCTTGTTCCTAAGTTTACAGGGAGTAGTGCAATTACCGCTGAAGATCATTTGAGGAATTTTAATACTTTTATCCAAGACTTGGATATATCATATGAAGATTTACATATGAGGTTGTTCATGATGTCACTCACCGAAGAAGCTAGGGATTGGTTCAATAGCTTGCCAATAGCCTCTATTGATTTTGTCCAAGAATTTCAGGATCGATTCCTCGAGCAATATGGGAATCTAAGTGCACCAGATGCTGCTCTTCATGAATTAGTACAGATTCAGAAAAATCATAATGGCTCAATTTATGATTTTAACCGGAGATTCAACAAATTGCAGAATAAGATACCACCAGGATCAAAGTTGCCAGACTTTGTAGCATTGAGTGTTTATTTGAATGCATTCGATCCAAAAATAGGGTATGAACTAAGAAATAGGTTCCCAAGAGATTTAGCTGAAGCCCAAAAGATAGCATTAACTATTGAAAACAATAAGAAAGCTGTTGGGATAATCAGTAAGAGAGACAACCCTAGGGCTCCTCAACAAGTCAATAATTATCAATACAAATAGGAGAATACATACATAAATGAGAGGCCTAGGTTACATGACATGCCCTACGATACAAATTGGAAGGATGGAAAACCTGTAATAGATAGGCCTAGAAACAAAGAAACTTATGATCCATTAAGAAAGAAGGGAGTGTATATGGTCAATAACAGTTGTTGGTGTGAAAGCTGTGATGGGCCACATTCCCTAGATCATTGTGTTGTAGCCCAAAGAATGCAAGAAGAAGGAATGTTAGTGGGTAATAGTGGAGAGGATCACACAGTGTATTTGAATTCAAATCATTTTTACCGTGTTGAGGAGAAATACTCATCTTCAAAAGATGAAGGTTGAGTACAAAGTTTCAAATCAAAGGTGCAATGTCCACATCGCTGAACAACAAGTTTTTTCCGATCTTGAAGAAGATTATATAGAACCACACTCTGTTGAGGTGCCTACTCAATGCAATATGAGGAAACTCACCGAAGAGGAAATAAAGAGATTAACCATTACTGTAGTTGAACAAGCAAAGAGCAAGTATTGGTTAAGAAATAGGACAGTGAATGAAAAGGAAGGTGCTCCCAGTGGAATATTTATGAAAGACAGAGAAGTAACACCAAGAGTTTTGAAGAAGGTAGAAAATAAGCAACATGATGAACAAAAGCCTATCCAGAAGGAAGAAAACAAAGGAGAAACATTAGAGCAAAAGAAAATGACTAAGGCAGAGGGTTCTTCATTCAACTTTTCTCAGGCTTTATCTTAGGTAAAAATGTCTGTTCCACTACTTGAGATGATGAGAATTAAGGAGTATAGGGATAGTGCAATTCAATTTATATCAAATGAAAATGAGAAAAGTACGAGTTCTAAAAATTAGATGGTCACTAAAATGGTTAACAAGCAAGAGAAGATGATTGTCCCATAAGTGTGTCTAAATGATGCATTGGTAAATTCCCTACAAGTTGAACCTTTTTTCACCATGCTGCTTATAAACAACAAACTATTGAGGAATTACATGATAGACTCTGGCGCTGCTATCAATATCATGCCTGTTGGAGTTATGAAACAACTTGGTATGTGGGTGGATATTAATGGAAGGAAGTGTTATGCAATTGATAGCAGGCTTGTTCTGGTAGTAGGTGTTATGAAAGATGTTGAAATTAAATTAGCCACTTATCCTCAGGTGGCCTATAATATAGATATAATTGTAATCGATACCCCTCCTCAGTTCGGGATGCTTCTATCAAGACAATGGACAACAACGGTTGGGGGAAATGTCCAATTTGATTTGTCTTATGTAACAATTCCAGTGAATGGTCAGGAAGTTAAGCTGTAAAGGGATCCAAGGATGAACCCAATTGTAGATTGTGTACCTCAAGATCAAGTCAATTGCTTTTGTGATATGGATATTGGAAGTTTTAAGATAGAACCAACCCAGTTAGAGTTAGTCAATGGTGATCCAATTGATAAACATGTTGCAAAAAATTTTGTTGGTGTGTGGAAAATGTACTTTGATGGAGCAAGAATAGTGTTTGTTTCACTTGAAGGAGTCACATTTAAATATTCATTTTTTCTGGCATTTGAATGCACGAACAATGTAGCAGAGTATGAAGCTTTACTAATAGGATTGAATATGGTTGTAAAACATAAGATCAAGCTACTAGCTATTCTAGGGGATTTTAACCTAGTTGTTTCTCAAGTTAAATCAAAATATGTAGCAAAACACAAGAGGCTGAAGCAATAGAAGAATCCTGTATGGGACACAATTCAGTTGTTTGATGCTTTCTCCATTGAATGGATTGAGAGGTCGAAAAACATAATGGAAGACTTTTTAGCCAATGTAGCATTGAGAAGAGATGATATCACACTGGCTAGAGTGTCTCAAATTGAGTTCAAAACAAGACCCATTAGTCATGACAATATATACAATTGGTAGGTTTTTAATGATGATGCTGACCTCTTGAAATTTCTTCACTGTATACATCAATATGAAGCTTAAGAAGTTGATTTCAATGCCTTTGTTGAAGAAGTAGATGGAAAGCAGATAGTATTCAGGAAAGAGGTCTTACAACTTAAAATAATAAGCTTCCCAAAGGGCTAGTAGCATTGGAAAGGGTATATGATGGAAATGATCAGTCCCTCATGAAACACATACCAGTCAAGAGAGAGGATATTGAAGAGGTCAATTTAGGGACTGAACTAGCACCAAAAAAGGTATACATTGGAAAGAAAATAAGCCCGACAATTCAAAGAATGTTGATTGCACTATTGAGAAAATATAAACATGTGTTTGCATGGTCTTATGAAGATCTCAAAGCATAAAGGGAAGATTTGTTTCAACATGAAATCCCGTTGAAGCCAGATGCAAAGCCATTTAGGCAAAGACAAAGACCTATCAACCCAACATTGGAACCAAAATGGTAGGAGGAATTGGTAAAGCTTAGAGATGGGGGTATTATTAAACCAATCAGGCATTCAACATGGGTTTCAAACCTGGTTCCTGTGAGGAAGAAAAATGGGGATATCGGATTATGCGTGGACTTTAGAAATCTAAACGTGGCATCTCTCAAGGATAATTATCCTCTACCTAATATGGAGGTTGTACTACATAAAGTAATAGGGTGTGAGTTGTTATCTATGATGGATGGGTTCTCTGGTTACAACCAGGTCAAAGTCAAAGAATCTGAGTATTACAAGACAACTTTTACAACCCCATGGGGAACATATGTTTATGTGAGAATGCCATTCGGTCTCACAAATGTAGGTGCAACCTTTCAAAGAGCTATGGACATAGCATTTGTAGACTTGATTAATGCTATCATGGTGGTATATCAAGATGACCTTACTGCTTATTCAAAAAGGGTTGAAGATCATGTAGAACATCTGGAAAAGGTATTTATTAAAGCTTTAGAATATGGTATTAGTCTGAATCGTAAAAAATGTCATTTTGTAGTCACAGAAGGTAAACTCTTAGGACATATTGTGTCAAAGGAGGGGATTAGAATAGATCCTGAGAGGGTTGAGGCCATAGATAAAGTTCCTATTCCTAAAACTGTCAAGGCCATCCAGTCATTTTTTGGACAGATCAACTTTGTTAGGAGATTTGTGTCTAATTTTGCTGAAATTGTTAAGCCCATATCAAAGATGTTGAGGAAGGGACA
This sequence comes from Sequoia sempervirens, assembly GCA_007258455.2. NCBI lineage: Eukaryota > Viridiplantae > Streptophyta > Pinopsida > Cupressales > Cupressaceae > Sequoia > Sequoia sempervirens. The sequence continues at coordinate 28,704,199 of VDFB02047144.1, read as the reverse complement.
AAAGGTAGATTGGACTACAGAAGCATTAGAAGCTTTTATATCAATCAAAAAGGCCATCAAGGAAGCCCCTATCCTTAAGTCTCTAGATTTTTCAAAACCCTTTCAAATATTTTCATTTGCTTTGTTGCATACTATAGTTGTTGTTATGTTACAGAAGAATGAGGAAGGTCATGAGCAGCCTGTGTCTTTTTTCAACAAGTCATTGTAGGGGTCAGAATTGAAATATGATATAATGGAGAAACAAGCATTTGCATTGGTGAAAGCCATAAAAGCTTTTAGACCATATCTTGTTGGAGCCAAAGTGATAGCTTATGTCCCTCATGCAGCTGTTAAAGATATTTTGAAACAGTCAGAGGTAACTGGAAAGAGATGCAGGTGGATTAATAAAATTCAAGAATTTGATATGGAAATACAAATCACCAAATTAGTAAGAGGTCAAGGTTTGGCCAAGTTAATGGCAGAAACAAATATTGAAGCAAATCAAATTTCTAATGTAGAAGATGAAGGAAATGCAATTGCAAGTATTGAGCATACTCCTTGGTATACAAACATCATGTATTACCTCATATACATGAAGTGTCTTGAAGGATTAAGTGATAATCAGAGAAGAACCTTGACGCTGCAAGTGTCCAAATATGTGTTCATGGAAGGTGATTTATTTTGGAAAAATAGGGACGGGATGTTGTTGCTATGTCTAGATGAGTCACAGGCCAAGCACGTTATAAGAGAAATGCATGAAGGGGTCTGTGGAGGCCATTCTTCTGCAAAGACAACTGCACACAAGATTCTCATGGCAGGTTATTACTGGCCAAAAGTATTTAATGATTCTTTTTCATATATAAGAAGATGTGAAGCATGTCAAAAGTTCTCAGGGAAAATGAAGTATCAGGGAGCTTTACCACTCAGACCTTTGTAGGTTGAAGCCCCTTTTCATCAGTGGGGAATTGATTTTATTGGGGAGATATAAGAGAAATCAAGTGGAGGACATAAGTGGATCCTAGTAGCTTCTGATTACTTCACTAAATGGGTGGAGGCAGTCCCAACCTAGCAAGCAATAAGTAAAGTTGTGATCAATTTTTTAATGGATAACATTATTACCAGATTTGGTATACCATTAAGATTGATTACAAATAATGGGATGTGTTTTAGATCTGATGAGTTTAAAGATTTTTGTAGTACATATGGTATCATTGTGTCTTATGCAGCTCCTTACCATCTACAAGCTAATGGTCAATCAGAGTCCAACAACAAAAGTCTTCTGAAGATCATAAGGAGGATGCTAGGTGGGAACAAAAGGGCTTGGGATTCAAAATTGAGGTTGGCTGTGTGGGCTAATAGGATAACTGTGAAAAAGGCAATTGGAAAATCCCCATTTGAATTGGTATATGGAACACAAGCTAGGATGCCTTTACAAAACTTGTTACCAGTTTACAAATTTATCCTTCAGGAAGATATAGATATTCTAGAACCAATGGAGGAAAGAATGGAACAACTGGTAGAGCTTGATGAAGTAAGAAGAGTAGCTCAAAACCAGAATGTGAAATTGCAGGCACAAATGAAGTATTTATTTGATAAAAGGGAAAAAGATAGAAAATTTGAAGAAAATGATCTAGTGTTAATGTGGAATGCAAGATTTCAAGAGAAGGGAAAACACGGGAAATTTGAAGCTTTGTGGTTGGGACCCTTTGTTGTTGTTGGAAAAAAAGGTGAAGATTCATATTATTTGCAAAACATGACTGGTGAAGAACAAGAGTTTCCTGTACATGGGCAATTCTTGAAGCTTTTTTTCTCTTGAACAATACAGAGTTTTAAGGGTTGCCAGTGCATGGACAACTCTTGACAATCCTCTCAAAAAATTTATCTTCTATGCATAGTAGTCTAGGAAATAAAAGGAACTAGAATTGCCAGTACATGGACAATCTAGAATTTCCTTCTTTTAAAATAAATCTTTCCATGTATAGTAGTATAGGGTCATGTTTGAATCTCTATTTCCATTCATTTCATCTTGCTCACTGGTCCATAACCTTGAAAGTTTGGTTTGCTCACCCAAAAATCTGGATTCTTGCAATGATCTCACAATCATTCATCCCCAGATGGAGCCACTGTAAGAACTGTTAAATTTTGAAAATTTCATGGTTGCACATACCTGTTAGTTCCCAAAAAAGTCCATACCATAAGCATAAAAATCCATTTTGCATAATATATTTTCCCATATTCTGTCATGTGGTCCCATAGAATTTACTTGGCCTTGAGCATTTGAATGTATAAACCATATCGGTGTAACATGATGTAGGTCTCACCGATCCATAAAGCATTTTATACTAACATATGTCTTTTTGCAGTCTATCAGCAAGAGATCAGGATTGTCTTACCGATAAAATTTCATTTGGTAATACACATCGGGCAGACACAGTTCATTGTCTCAGTGACAGCAAGGTCCTATTGGAAAGACAACAATTATCAGAATAATTCGTATCGAGATCATTTGTGTCTTACCAATTGAGAAATAAATTGACTATCAGCAAGACAAGAGCCATCAGAACTTAGCATCCTACAACATTTGTTCAGTCTCACCGATAAAGTAGAGGTAGATCCTGTCGGTAGTATAATGTCATCGGGGTGAGTTCGAGGAAGTCTTGCTGACTTACCATATCGCTATAATGGAAATACATCGGTAGGTGGACTTAGCGATATTCATGGTCTCGCCGATAATGAAATCCATCAACCAAACTTAAGTCGTTGGTGTGATATCCTGGAGCATTCATTTGGTCTCGCCGATAATGCTAGAGGAAGATTCCATCGTTGTCATCGGGATGAGCTCATGGAGTCCTACTGACCCCCTATGTCACATCGACAATATTTCATTGGTAAAAGACTTGGTGGTATATTTGGACAAAATGGATTCAGTGAGACTGGCTTTAGCGGGAAGAGATAGGAAGCTCAGGCCGAATGAAGTTCCATCGGCAAGAAACTATTATGTCTCGGTGATCAGAAAACAAATTGAAGGAAACATCTCAGTAAGACTTGAGTAGTCAGAGGAATGTTTTCTGACCCCTAAAGTCACAAGGATACTAAAGACTAAAGACTCAAAGTGTCGGGGAGACTCAGAAGATCGGTAGGACTGTAGGACAACATAGCGATATATAATCTATTGACAGTTGAAGAGACTCAAGACGTCGATGAAACTACATGATGTCTTAGCGGGTGTCTGATGAATGTTTGTAAAGGCCCAAACAAATGGATCACCGCAGATTTGAATACGAAAGGACACATCCTTTCAAATATTGATGTATAAATGTTCATTTGCAATTGTGAAACAAGGATATAGAAGAAAGCGAATAAAAAATACAGTAGGATACAGAATGTATAATTTTTTGAGACTATGAAGCATGTTTGTAACAATGGAGATTTCAATTGAATTCATTTGATGTGGTGACATTTTTCTAGTATCAATTGTTTGTTGTGTTAATTGAAAGTATTGCTGAAGTTGTCTCCAAGGTTGATGTTTTCTAATTGTTTAAACTGATATATCAAGGATATTTTTTTAGTTTTTCAGTGCACATTTGTTGTATCTGTATAATTGGATTAATTGGTTCTTTCAAGGAAAGATTAAGTCCTTTTAGTCAATCATAGTAATTAGGGAATCTCATTTGGATCATTAAGAAAAGCTTGGTAATCACATTCCTGCATGTTTATACAAGTTATAAACTTAAACCTATATGCCAAAAAAATTGAGTTTCTACCAAAAAGAAGTTACTCATTTCATATTTTCATTTGACTCCGTACACCCAATAAAGCACTAGTCTCTACCATTTCATTGTTTAATTTCATTCATTTTTACATATGAACACATTAGATTTTTCCATGATATTGCTTATACAATTTATACCAATATAAAAATCATTTATCCACTCCTATTTGCCAGTGTGGGTAAATTGCTTTAGGTAATGAACAAAGGTCAAGTCTGCTTTATTCAAATAGGTATACCCACCTAGGTCTAGCAGCACCTAAAGAGAAGAAGGTTCAAATCATTTGGCATTGTCTATTACCTGAAACGTTGTGAGAGCTTGGCAACCTCTCGTGGTTCAAACTTGCATTTTTGAGAGCTAACAGGTTGATGAAGGTGTGTCTAATTATTTCTTCCATGATGTTTATGTTGTTTAAAAGCTGTATATTTTCTATGTTTTAATTTTCTCATTTCTTTCTCTATTGATGCGAAGGAACTAGTTTTCTAATATGTTTTTTAAGGGAGAGTTTTATATGTAGAGTAATGTGCAAAGTAAGAGCCAATCTATCTGGCTGCTGACTCTCTTATTGACTGCGATGGAGGTATTCAAAATAACCATCATCTGCTGAAGCTCCTTGATTGCCTAGTATAGTTGCTTTAGCTTACTGTGAATCTCTTCATGTATTCCTAGCCTGTCCCAAAATTGAAGCTTTGGAACAACGTTTAAGTATCCATAAAAGCATAAAGGGTAGGGGGTTTTTGTCAGATGTAGTTGGAAATGGTCTGGTAGACATGCATCCAAAACATGGAAGCATATACAAAGCACGTGAGCTGTTTGACCAAATCCCTCAAAAAAATCTGGTTTCATGGAATGCCATGATTGCAGGATATGTGCAAAATGGATTTGTTGAAAATTCTTTAGAAACTTTCAAGAAAATGCAATTTGCAGGAATGAAACTAGTCTTCGCAGCCTTCACCGACATCATTCCTGCCTAGGCTAAAATGGGAGCATTTGAACAGGGTATGGACATACATCAAAGGATAGAGGAATTTTGTTTGTAGCTGCAACTGCCCTGGTAGACATGTATGCAAAATGTGGAACTATAGACAAGGCACGTGAACTATTTGACAAAATGCTTCAAAGAGATGCCATCTCATGTCCAATCCTATGATTGGAAGATATTCGCAAAATCTGTTGAAGATGTAGGGTCTTCTAAAGAAAATGTCTAGGTGCTTGCAAGTGGAATGCACAAACTGATGAAGATAAGACAAGAACGGTAAATTTTGTGTTACTTGAACTTGATACAAAAGATCCCTTGTGTGATTTACCTTAAGAATAATTTCTGCACACAGATTGTTTCTAAGAGTTTGAGAAAAAAGCTTTCATTTTTTTTTTCATTAATTTAAAACATAATGGTCAATAATTGTTGTTCAAAGAAATTTTGATTATTTTTGTTCAAAATGGATTATTTTTGCTCTACCAACACACCTGTCCTGCAACCAATACCTTTGAAAGGCTATCAAATAGTTGTATGAATTTAAATTAAGTTTCTATCAGCTCTTATATAGAGTTATTCTTAACTTTGGTCAATAGTAGTAGGGTACTTATTTATCATTTATTTGTAGGGATGAGGTGTAAGATTGATATTGATCATTTGATTGTTGAAGAGTGATATTTAAATAGAGTGTACATGGACCATCAAACAATCTCTGACCAAACTTAGATATACATTAAGAAATTTTTTTCACTATTAAACTCAAAATAGTTTTTTTAATAAATAATTGAATAACAAACTTGTATCAATCATATACATGAAGTACACTCATAGTTATAAAAATGAAAAGTAACTAGTATAAGGAATCATGACTTCATAGTCACAAAAAAAGAAGATTGAAACATTAAAATTAATAAAAATACACTTGATTGCATATCCATGTCATTTATCATTTAGATTTGTGCTTGTATTTATGAAATGTCTTAATGTAATAACATATCCATAAGTGGTACACTTTTATGCTAAGTTTAGGTCATGCCCTAATTCTCTATCAACCTTTATTAACCACCATTCACAATTAATTTGATATATCATGCAATTTACTCATTATGATAGCACCCTCAATCACACTTCCATACATTTTCCTCTACCTCACAAGTACCATTTTACCCCAAGGTGCACTTTGAATGTCTCAAGATTGACCTAGTTCAATCTTGTGATGTGTGACAATGAAATTGAAATTTACATTTTTAAATTTAAATTATAAGCTTCATACCTCTTTCTACTAGTTGTTGTTTACCAACTTCACACATTTTTGTGTGACATTTTTCTATGCCATGGTTTTAAAATACATTCAATATGCACTTAATCTCATGTAGAGAATTAAAAGGGATTCCATTAGAATACACTTCATATTTTAAAGGGAAAAATTTTCATCTCCATAAAGGCGAACCACATGTTGGTGAATGTTGTATTTAATATCTCTCCTTGCTATTAATCCCACCCACCAAAGGGGTTTGACTTAGGAGAAATCATTCATAGATTGAGTCAAAAAACTTTGAAATGTTGTTGGTGCAAGAGCACCTGCCAAAGTGCCAAAGTGCAAGCTTATTTTGAAGTTTTTGTTTTAAAATCCTTTTTGTTGTTTTTGGTAGGGTCTTTTGGATCATCTTATTGGTGGTTGGGGACCTTTTGGTTCTTATGTTAGACGTTGAATAAGTTTGGAGTCCTTTTGTGGTTGTTTCCTAAGCTATAGACAAAAGTTGCAAAACACACTGTGTTTTACAACAACTAGTTTTTGGCCATTCTTAGGCTCGAAGAAGGAAACCTAACCATTTAAAAGCATTGTAAAAAGGTATATCTTGACCTTAGATGAAGGTTGGAAGCATTGGGAACATTGGAAGATATAGGCAAATAATAAAAATATAGTGATTTGTGTGTGAAAAGTTCTATTTTTCTGTTCTTGGCTGCGTGACTGCTGCTAAATGGATTAGAGGAGGTTTTTTGTAGGGTTGATAGCATGTAATGAGGCCTCTAAAATTTTTTTTTTGAAACATTAAATTATTTTTCTCATCCCTTTCATCTATTTTTTAAATACTGTGTTTTTTTCCATTTTGTTGTTTTGACTGTAAATCTCATAAAAATGGAGTTTTAGATTGTTTTCTACCCGTACCAAGAAGTATGGGTGTTGTGGAAACAAGGATAAACTCCATTCTTATAGATAATGTAAACATAGGGGTCATTAAGGGTTCAAGAAGCATGCTAGAAGGTTATTCCTAGGCGAGCTTGAAAGCCCAGCAAGGAAAGACAGTCAAAGACAAAACCCTAACGTAGCAGGGGTGTGATATATTTAACATTCAAAGATGTATGGTGAATGCAGGAAGTTTTGAGAAGGTGTGGGAAAGAAGACAGAAGTTTCATCAGTGCAATTGAGGTTGGAAGAAAGCAAAATAGACCAAGAAATGTCTAAAAACCCTAGTTTCTTGTAAAATTTGTGTTATGCCTGTGTACGGACAGAGAGGGGCCCAAACCTTAAAAATATTTTAGTGTTTGGAATTTGAGCTAGGGTTTCAGAAGGGAGTTTGTCCTAACTAGTTGAAGGAGAGGAGTTCTAAGCAGTTTTCTTGTGCAAGGAGGCCTAAAAGGGGCTCAAGGCTTGTAGCCCTACCCAAACCCTAAAACAAGGATTTTTTGATAGCGATGGAGAATTAGAACAAGGAGGTTGATAAAGATATTTTGTAAGATGGTTTTGAAGCCATGGAAACTTTATACACCCCTGCATCAAGTTGGGAGGAGTTTGGAGTATCAACTAGTCTTTAGGGGGAATAAGGGCTAGTGAGTGAACAAGAGGAAGAGCACCAAGATTTGGTTGGTTGAAAGCATTGTAGATGATAGAAGGGTTGGAAAATGAACCAGGGGTGCCTAAATAGCAGAGGAACTATAGGTTGAGTGGTGGAGGAAGTGACACCAAGGGGTTACCAAAGGTGAGACCCGGAGCATTAAGATTGTGATTGTCTTAATCCAACCATGTCCCTATCAGATTGGTATCAGAGCAAGTGAAAGATTTGGGAAAGAAATCTTGCATGTCAGACATTGAGTCAAGTGATTCTTCCACCATGGTGACCAATACAAAACTGGAAAAGATGGTTGAGGAGCAAGAAGAAGATAATAAGCAGTTGAGGGAAAGAATAGCCCAACTGGAGACAGCAGTAAGAAGTGCACTGTTTGAGGGAAGAATGCCAAAAGAAGAAGAGATAGCAGAGGAGGACAAGACCCCGGTACCTGATCCTATTTTGAAGGAGGATCCTTTCTTGAAGGCATTGAAAGCCTTGAGTGGAAAAGCACTTGAAGGCATACCACTGTTCAGTGGAAAGATGGAACCTGACCTAGTCATGGACTGGATAGAAGGCATGGAGAATCACTTTGAGTGTGATGGAGTCACTAAAGCTTAGAAGGTGAAGGTAGCTAAATCAAGGTTGAGAGATCAGCCTTGACATGGTGGAAGTTCATCCAGACTGAAAGGGAGAAAGAAGGCAAATAGCCCATAGCAACTTAGAAAGGCATGGTTGCTAAAGTGAAAGAAGCTTACATGCCAGATGACTATGAGATTCAATTGCACAAAAAGAGGCAAAGCCTAAGGCAGAAAGACCAAGATGTGAGCACTTACACTGAGGAGTTTCAAAATATTTGTATGAGGTCTAATGTGACAGAGGATGAGAGCCTCAAAGTGGCTAGGTATCTCAATGGTTTGAAGTGGAATATCCAAGAGGAAATGGCCTTACTAAGTCCCAAGACAGTACAACAATGTTATTAGTTGGCTATCAAGATAGAGGAAAGGAACAAGAGGAGGCAAGATTGGTCTTCTAGAGGCAGAGGCAAAGGCAGAGATCAAAGAGATCAAAGAGGACAGTGTGGTGGTTACCAAGGAAGAGGTAGTGACCAAAGAAACCAAGGAGAATCAAAACTCACTGAGCATGGAGGTGAAACATCTTCAAGAGGAGGATTTAATAAAGGAAGAGGACCTCAAGGAGGTTCAAATAGAGGAAGAGGAGCAGGCAGAAGTAACTCTTACTTTGCCACCATGAAGTGTTATCATTGCAATCAAATGGGTCATCCAACTTATAGGTGCCCGTAGAAAGCTTCTTCTTCAAGCAATGAAAAGAGATTGGCTTATGCACAAGAGGACACCATGAGTCCTAAGGCAACTGAGATCAGTCATATAGAATCTGAAATTGGAGAGAGTCTGATGTTTAACAGAGTGCTGATCAGACAACCAGTCAAAGAGGAACCTAAGCAAAGAAGAGCTCTTTTTAGAGTAAGGTGTAAGATACTTGGTAAAGTGTGCAAGGTTATAGTAGATTCTAGTTCTACAGACAATATAATCTTAGAGGAGGCAGTAACTAAGCTAAAATTGTAGAAGGTACCTCATACTAACCCCTACAAGGTCACATGGCTGAATAAAGGGCAGAGTGTTTTGGTGAATGAGCAAGTAACAGTGGAATTTTCAATTGGAGGCTATAAAGAAAGCTGGTTTGTGATGTGCTACCCATGGATGCATGCCATCTGCTATTGGGAAGACCATGGAAGTATGACAGGAGTGTTGTTTATGATGGGAAAGAGAACACCATCTCATTCAAGAAGGATGGAAGAACCTTCAAGCTGCAGTCATTGATAGAAGAAGATGAAGGGCAGTCCAAGGTACCAAACATCATGTTGAGTAGTGGTAAAGAGTTTATCAGCAATCTACATCAAGGAGGTGAAGGATATGTGGTTTTAATGCAGTCCAAAGAGGAAGAAAAGGCTGAAAGGACAATCTTACCAGAAGTAGTCCAAAGGTTACTTGATAAGTACAAGAGCATATTGAGTGATGGTACACCAGCAACTCTACCACCAAGGAGAGAAATAAGTCATCAAATTGACTTCATACCTAGAGCCTTATTACCTAACAAAGCAGCATACAAGCTTACACTAGATCAGAACCTAGAGGTAGCTAGGCAAGTGGAAGAATTGTTGAATCAAGGTCTAATTCAAAAGACCATCAGCCCATGTGCAGTTCTGGTGGTTTTGGAAACTAAGAAAGGAGGTAAGTGGACACTTTGTACTGATTCTAGAGCAATTAATAGGATCACCATTAGGTATAGGTTCACAATACCTAGAATTGAAGATTTAATGGATTGCCTTGGAGGAGCACAGTATTACACTAAGTTGGACCTCAAGAGTGGCTACCATCAAATTAGAATTAAGGAAGGTGATGAATGGAAGAAAACTTTTAAGACAAATGATGGCTTATATGAATGGAAAGTGATGCCATTTGGCCTCTCAAATGCCCCTAGCACATTCATGAGACTAATGAATGAGGTGCTTAAGGATTTCACAGGAATATTTGTGGTAGTCTATCTTGATGACATACTGATTTTCAATAAGACAGCATAAGAACACTTGAAGAATGTGGAGATGGTTCTCAAAAGGTTGCAAGAAGAATAGTTGGTAATTAACCTTGAGAAGTGTGAGTTCTTCAAGCAGGAGCTTGTGTATCTAGGCTTTGTAGTATCCCAAGGAATGTTGAAGATGGATCCAAGCAAGGTGGAAGCCATCCTAAACTGGCCTACACCAACCACAACAATAGAGGTAAGGAGCTTTCATGGTTTAGCTCAGTTTTATAGGAAATTCATCAGGAATTTTAGTGGTATATGTGCACCAGTTCTAGATACTATCAAGGGTGGTCTAAAAAAAAAGTTTAAGTGGACTCAAGAGGCTGATAAAGGGTTTGAAAAACTAAAACAAGAAGTGGAAACTCAACCAATTTTGTTATTGCCTAGTTTTGATAAGTTGTTCACAGTTGAGTGTGATGCAAGTGGAGTAGTAGTAGGAGGAGTACTTAGTCAAGAAGGTAGGCCTATAGCCTTCTTTAGTGAAAAGCTCAATGAAGCCAAGCAAAAGTACTCTACCTATGATCTTGAGTTATATGCTTTAGTGCAGTCCCTTAGGAAGTGGAGGCATTATTTGTTGCCCAAGAGTTTGTGGTTTTCACTGATAACCAGGCACTTAGTTACATTAACACCCAAGAGAAGCTGAGTAATAGACATTTGAAATGGATGGAATACATCCAAGCTTTCACTTTTACCTTCAAGCACAAGAAGGGACAAATGAATAAGGTGGCAGATGCATTAAGCAGGAGAATGTTGACAGTGCAGGAAATACAGCTAAAGAGCATTGGATTAGAGAGTTTCAAAGACCTCTATGGTGATGATGAAGACTTTTCAGAAGCCTACAAGGTATGCTCTGAGTTTGAGAATCATTTTCATAGTCAGTATGCTGAGTATACATTGCAAAATGGATTGTTATTTAAGGGTAATCTGTTATGTGTCCCAAGAGGATCAATGAGGGAAAATCTGATTCAAGAAAAGCATAATGGCAGTCTTAGTGGGAATTTTGGTATTAACAAAACTTTAGAGCTAGTTCAAAGGTTCTATTACTGGCCAAGTTAGCAAGAGATGTCAGAAAATATGTGGAACAGTGTGTTGTATGCATGAAAGCTAAGGGAGGAGCTAGCAATGCTGGTTTGTATCAACCCCTGCCTATTCCTAACAGACCATGGGAGTGTGTGAGCATGGATTTTGTGGTAGGTCTTCCTAAGACCAAGACTAGTTTTGATAGTGTGTATGTAGTAGTAGATAGATTCAGCAAGATGAGTCACTTCATTCCTTGCAAAACTACCCATGATGCAAGCTACATAGCTCATCTTTTCTTCAGGGAAGTTGTTAGGATCCATGGATTTCCTCTAAGCATTGTTTCTGACAGAGATGTGAAGTTCATGAGTCACTTTTGGAAGACTCTATGGAGCAGATTGGGAACAAATCTATCTTTTGGATTAGCTTACGATCCTTAGACTGATGGTCAAACAAAGCTGGTTAACAGAGTGCTAGGTAATCTTTTGAGGTGCTTGACAAAGGAATATGGACAGACATGGTATGTGGTGATTTCTCAACCTGAGTATGCTTATAATGACAGTGTAAACAAAACTACAGGGAAAAGTTCATTTGAAGTGGTGTATGGGATGCACCCAAGAGGCATATGTGAGCTTAGAGATTTGGAATCCATGGAGAATAGGAGTGGACATGTAGAAGACTTCACTCAGACCATGAAGGAGATCCATGAGCAGGTTAAGAAGACAATCACAGGAGCAACACAAAAATTGAAAGATAAAGTTGATGTGTCAAGGAGAGATGTGCAATTTGCAGTAGGTGACTATGTTATGGTCCATCTTAACAAATCAAGGTTGCAGAAGGGAATGTCAACCAAAATGAAGATGAATGAGTGGGACCATGCAAGGTGTTAGCCAAGTATGGGAAGAATGCTTACAAGGTAGAACTACCATCAGATTTGGGCATATCTCTAGTATTTAATGTTGCTGATTTGATTATGTATAAGGGGACAGTCAGTGATGAAGTTCAGAATAGTCAGGAAATCTTTAAGGATATCAGTAATATACCCTTTCCTAATCAAGAGAAGCCTCAGGAAGAGAAGATCTTGGAGTCCAAGGTGAAGAAGGCTACAAGACACAAGGTGTACATGGAGCACCTTGTCAAGTGGAGGAACAAACATGAATCTGAGGCTACCTGGGTTGAGGGAGATAACTTTAAGAAGCTAGGCATTGATCTATCACTGATATCACCTTAAATTCCTTGATATTTGTGCTAAGAGGGGGAGAATGGTGTAGGAGCACCTGCCAAAGTGCCAAAGTGCAAGCTTATTTTGAAGTTTTTGTTTTAAAATCCTTTTTGTTGTTTTTGGTAGGGTCTTTTGGATCATCTTATTGGTTTTTGGGGACCTTTTGGTTCTTAGGTTAGATGTTGAATAAGTTTGGAGTCCTTTTGTGGTTGTTTCCTAAGCTATAGATAAAAGTTGCAAAACACACTGTGTTTTACAACAACTAGTTTTTGGCCGTTCTTAGGCTCAAAGAAGGAAACATAACCATTTCAAAGCATTGTAAAAAGGTAGCTCTTGACCTTAGATGAAGGTTGGAAGCATTGGGAACATTGGAAGATATAGGCAAATAATAAAAATACAGTGATTTGTGTGTGAAAAGTTCTATTTTTCTATTCTTGGCCGCGGGACTGCTGCTAAATGGATTAGAGGAGGTTTTTTGTAGGGTTGATAGCATGTATTGAGGCCTCTAAAAGTTCTTTTTTGAAACATTAAACTATTTTTCTCATCGCTTTCATCTATTTTGTAAATACTGTGTTTTTTTCCATTTTTCTGTTTTGACTGGTAAATCTAAGAAAAATGGAGTTTTAGATTGTTTTCTGTCTGTACCAAGAAGTATGGGTTTTGTGGAAACAAGGATAAACTAAATTCTTGTACATAATGTAAACATAGGGGTCAGTAAGTGTTCAGGAAGCATGCTAGAAGGTTGTTCCTAGGCGAGCTTGAAAGCTCGGCAAGGAAAGACAGTCAAAGAAAAAACCCTAACGTAGTAGGGGTGTGATATATTTAACATTCAAAGATGTATGGTGAATGCAGGAAGCTTTGAGAATGCATGGGAAAGAAGATAGAAGTTTCATTAGTGCAATTGAGGTTGGAACAAAGCAAAATAGACCAAGAAATGTCTAAAAACCCTAGTTTCTTGTAAAATCTGTGTTCTGCTTGTGTACGGACAGAGAGGGGCCCAAACCTTAAAAATATTTTAGTGTTTGGAATTTGAGCTAGGGTGTCAGAAGGGAGTTTTTCCTAAGCAGTTGAAGGAGAGGATTTGTAAGCAGTTTTCTTGTGCAAGGAGGCCTAAAAGGGGCTCAAAGCTTGTAGCCCTGCCCAAACCCTAAAATAGGGATTTTGTGATAGCGATGGAGAATCAGAACAAGGAGGTTGATCAGGATCTTTTGTAAGATGGTTTTGAAGCCATGGAAGCTTTATACGCCCCTGCAACAAGTTGGGAGGCGTTTGGATTATCAACTAGTCTTTAGGGGGAATAAGGGCTAGTGAGTGAACAAGAGGAAGAGCACCAAGATTTGGTTGGTTGAAAGCATTGTAGATGATAGCAGGGTTGGCAAATGAACCAGGGGTGCCTAAATAGCAGAGGACCTATAGGTTGAGTGGTGGAGGAAGTGACACCAAGGGGTTACCAAAGGTGAGACCCGGAGCATTGAGATTGTAATTGTGTCAATCCAACCTTGTCCCTATCAGTTGTCCTTAAAGACCATCTGATTTATTCAAGTATAAAAATGATAAAGGTGAATAGGTTCTTTTGTGCACATTTTGATAGACATATTATGCATCATGTTGATAATGAGATTTTCCCTTTCATGTATCCCTATACCAACACGAGAAATTTTAAATGTGAGACTTGATTTATAAAATAAAATAAAATTAGCATGATTATTATTTTGCTTGAGCTTACAAATGTTCACATATATGAATTAAGGCATAAAACAATTTGAAAGAAAATGAAGACAAGAACCATAGATAAGCACACCAAGGTAGAGAGATTTATATGGAGGGGCTTCGAGAACTATTTTCATGGAGGTAGTTCTTGAAGTGATATGAAAAATAGGCTCACACTATAATAATGTGCATTGTGTCATATCTAAAGAAATATTGAAGGAAGAAGCTTTTTTTTAGTTTCTAGAAAATTATTTTTCTTTTCTTTTTTATTTTGAGAATTTGGCATTATAGACTATGCCATTGACAAGTTGTAAAATTATATGCATAGGATGCAATGCAGATCACTACTTATATATGCTATTGAGGTATCTATCAAAGATTAGTTTTATGATAACATGGATATTTAATGATTTTTTTCATAAAATCAACATATATAATATGAAAAAATGGAGGAGGTGAGAACAAGTAAAAAATAAAAGGTGAGGAATGCTTAAAGTAAATGGAAAGATGCTTGACTAGTAGGAAATGGGAGAGGGGTGCTCACAATCGCATTTGTCATTTTTTATAGTTCTTTTGTTTGGATTAATTATGTTATCTTTTGTCTATGTTAGGTTAACCATTTAATTACAACAATATAGTCGGCCACTTCACAATGATATGCATTTTCATTAATCTCTTTGAGCAATTGGAAAGTTTCATATTTAATGCAATAACAAGATCCCAAGGTGTGACACAGAATTTCAATTGTCTTTGGATGGATCATCAATGGAAAATTGCATGAGGTGGTATTGTACTTAACACATTATAAACCATAACTAAAAAATCTAATAGCTTGTGGGAGTTAAAATAATTCTTGAGAAGTTCAATGCTTATGGGTGCTCATTGACCATTTGATGAGCCAAGCCTACACGATGATACTTCATGGATTTGATATCCATGAGTTCCCCAATTTAAAAGCACTTCAAAATTGGCCTTCATTCTCTAAAATAAATAGTAAGAAATAACAAAATAAGTAAAAAGCCTCTAAAGAATGTGTAGGATCGGTTAAGGATTGATTTATCGTCAATGAAAACTCAATATCTTGATAGGGGATTTGTAGGTAAATTTGACTTCTTATAGTTGAGTGCCTAATGAGGAGGGAGATGAATAAGGAAAAATCTAACCTTAAGGATGTAATTGGTCATGCTACCATTAAGGCTCTATCCTTCCCTAAGTTAACAAAGGTAGTTGTTGTAGGTGATATCCAATATAAGTCAAGATAGAACTTCTAATATCAAATTCAAATATTTAGAAGAAATTTTATGCCAATCTTTAGGAGCAATCTATATCTATTTGTAACCAAAAAATACATACATGAGATATAATTTCATAACATATCATGAGGCTAATGATCATGTTGATGATAGGTAAGGAAAAGTCATTCTTATAGTCAATGAGTTGGATGAAACATACCTCTAGTAGTTTCTATCTAGTTTTCTTTGATCAAGAGAGTAATTTGGGGATTGATCTTCCTAAACTTTTGTTTGACTTGTTTGGCATCAATATGTACCATAAGGTGATGAATTATTAGAGGTAGATAAAAGCCAAGGATATCTACATATGACTAGGCAAAGATGTATAGTATAATTTTAGAGGATATAATTGATAGTTTCCTATTTTATGGGTCCCAAGGTTGTTGCAATGTAAGTGATCTTTGAATTAGCTAGAGGCCAAATATTTTAAGCTCATGTGTATCTTCAACTAGAATTATTGACTAACACTATCACTGCAAAGATGTTGGTAGTAGGTCAATTTCTTCAATGATTCATGTCTCACAGAAGTTTTTATCAATTTAAAATCATTTCTTGTGATCTTCTATAGGGATATTATTGTAGATCCCCATGAATTTAATGATAGTCTCATCATTCTAAAATGTATCTAGACTTGGTGCATGCCTAATGACTTGGTGTAAGAATATAACTCTCATTTCCATCACATTGAAATATATTAAATTTCTTGCAACCTTAGCCTAATAAAAAATATACCTCAAAGGGGGATTCATTCCATTCTCTAATTTATATACCTCATTATAACATAAGGGTTCTCGGTTGCCACTAGGTGATGAAACCTAAGCCAGGCCTACCAAAAAGAAACTCAAAGGACTAACCACTTGCAACATGAGGGAAGAGTACATATATGGCTAAATATCCTTTTGGGGGGGAACACAACTTTATTAAAGGGATGAATTTGATTCCTAAGTTTTCCTTGGGTGTAAGGGAAGAGCATACACACTTCTATCTCATGCAAACATGAAAAGAAAGTTCATCAACCTTAGAAATGAAACTGTTAGATATGGAGACATGTGTGTGCAAGGGATACTTTTGATTCCCAAGGCCACCTTACAATGTGAGGGAAGAGAAAATACACCCTTGGACACACAAGGAAAGCAAAAAAGTTCATTTATTTTAATCAAAATAATCAAAAGCACATAAAAGGGATGTAAAATTATTTCTTGGTCAAATGAAACTACAACCCACACATCAGTAGTTTGATGTTATGATTGGTATTTAAACAAGCAAATATAAAAATGGGTTAATAAATGACACAAACAACCCAAGAATACCCCTATAATGATTAGGCTTAGTAAATTAATCTAGAAACATAAGCCTTGACTTTGGTCTCTATGCCACACAATAAAGTGAGATAAGATCATTGAAAGGGATTTCATGGGTGAAATCAACAACAACAAAAGTAAAAGAATAAAGTGAAGCATATCTCTACAATTATTGGTCATTGTGTCAATACAAAATCCAAAGAAATTAGAACTAAGGTTAATTCAAAACAAGAAGTCCTATGATTTCCATTTGAAAGGAAATAAATTAATTTCTAAGGTATATAAGAGTGCCTACATTAAACTAATATAGTTATGTTTCACCATATTATATCCTATACATTTAGATGCATTTATTTATAAATTTATGAGTTTAATAATTGCATATATTTATTATGATAGACATGATATATTTTGAACCTACAATAGAAATGAAATGTTGATGCGAATGGGGTGTTTTACCTAATTGGTTCATCACCTAGGTCCTATTCACACTAGTTACTTAAGTTTACTTAGGAAACACGTATGATATTTATTACTTTATGTCTCAATTCATAATATTAAGATAAATGTCATAATCTTATGTAATCCTATGTCTTACCTTAGTCTATATAACCAAGTAGTTCTCTTTGTATTATTAATTCATCCTCATTGAATATTTACATCCTTTGATAGAATAACATCATTCTCTCATATTTGATCTCTCTTGTGATTTCATTGAAGCCCCTAGATCTTGGGTGGCTACATCTTTAGCCCAATATTTCATTGTATAGAGCATTTTATACCAACTCTTACATTAAACAATCATGAAAAAAGATAATACTAATAAAATTGTACATAGTTAAAATGTTAGAAAGTGAGACAAATGAAATATTATTTTTTTAGGCTATTAGCCAATATGGTGATTGGTTCATTTGATTTCCTAAATTCACTTATATAAAAATAGAAGGATAAGAACTTTATCAATAGATATTCCTAGTATTAAAAATAAGATGGAGACACATAAAGATATGAAGGAGCCCAGAGTCCTCTCTACCATATCTAAATATGTTTCAAGATCTAAGATTGCTGAAATAGCTCCTCCATTAGTGTATACAGATGATAAGGAATTAAGAGTAGAGGATTATAAAATTACTATTAGAAACATGGGACAACCAACCGAAGATCAAGAAAAATAGGTTCAATTAGTAGTTTCCATTATGGCCTCAAGGATGAATAAATATGAGAAGATAAAGAAAGAATTAAAGAATTTGATAGAAAATTTGTAAGCATATATCAAGCAACTAGATACTCCATTATAATTGATAGATGGATCTCTTTCTCCTCTAGTAATAATATACCAACAAGAAATATCCTTCCTAGAAAAATGAAGAAATATCTTCCCTAGGGCTCTCTATTTGTTGGAAAACTCATCCTCTCCCAATTTGATCTCCATCAACAAATGAGCATGGTCAAGCAAGCCTATGAGTCCAAAATGACTAGATACAAGAAAAAGGAGAATAGTTCCCCTACTCCTACCTCTGTTAGGTCCACATATGATCATGCACAATAAATAATTAATGGTTGCACATATGACACCAAATAGGGATAAGGTACAAGGATTTATACAACTACAGGACTACTCAATCCATGTAGGGGAATGCATTTATTAGAAACTTTTCTAGAGGATAGAGTAGAGTTGATGTATAAAAGATATAATAATAAACAAAATTAGTACAATGTAGTATAAACTAAGCTAGAAAAGGCCAAGTTGATAATAGGACATTGAAAACAACTAGAGAATCTTGAGGAATCATAGAGGGGGAGGATAGCTGAAGATACTAAGCTACAAAAATAATTAATGGAGCTAGCTAAGGGATAATGATTCTCAATAATTATAGGTAATTAATTAATTATAGATATAGCTTCAACTCACTAAGAAATTGTTAGGGCTAACACCCCTTGTTAAAAAATTGTACTCATCTTTTTGGGCCAAGCTTGTGGAAATGATGGTGGAGATAAGTTTTATATTGAAGTTCATTTTCTCCACTCAAGCCCTAAACATAAAATGAAGGATGAAGTGGATGAAGTGATCCTATCCTTAACCTCCAAGTTTCCTCAAGGTAAATCTCCAGTTGAAAAAGATTCTATGATCTTCCAAATGAGAAGCTAATGACAATATTTCAATATGCAAAATAAGAGAGCAACAATAGAGAAGGCCAATGAGGTGCTAAGCAAGAATAAGGACACTCTAAAGTGATAGACCTAGTCAGCCACATAGAGTAGGTTATGAAAGGATTGAGGGGGCACATAATATCTTTGGTTCAACAAGGGTTGCTCTCCTAATTGTTAGATAATGAAATACTACTCCAAGAAGAATAATTGAAAGCAATATTCATAAACAAATTTTAGGGCATGAGCACATATGTCAAGAATCAAATAATCATTTATCTACTTGCGTAGTTTTTTAATTCCAAGAAAAGGTTATTGTGGAAAGACTCAAAGATATATCCCATCAAGATATCATTGTACTAGATAAACCCTTTTAGGACTTCAAAATAAATGAGTGTCCAACTAATATAAAAAGGGAGTTTTTACAATCAACCTTGGAGAAAATCTAAGTATTCTATTGTTCAGTACTATTTCAAAAAATAAAAATATATATATTTTTAGCATACCCATGCAAGCTTCTATTCTCCCTCACATTTGAGAATCCCTTACGAGTTACTCAATTTGTAGAGATTTTCTCTCTGTCTACCCCTTTAGGACAATTTTTGGGATAAATATTTTGGATTTCTTCCCATTCTTCTTCAATGTATTTGATCACCAAGTGACAAGATCATAATTTTCCTTTCAATTTACTTAGTTCTATGTAAGTTGTAAAATTTTCAAATACTTCATAGGTTTTAGTTTTGATGATATCATCAAGTATGTTCACACCATTGACCATTTGAAGATGTAATAGGAAGTGTAAAGTTTTGAAGTTGATAATTTTGACACTCTTCTCTAGTGCATTATTGGTCAATCAATGGACACATCAACATAAGGGCCCCAATTTGTCAAGTCTAAATGACCACAAAGCTTTCAATCTTGCTCTCATTGAACTAATGGCATAAACGACATTTCAATTGTTATGTCTTGCAACTTGGATATAATATAGTGAGCTAGCAAGGACATGTGTCCCAAGTCTTCTATCTTTCAAGAGAAAAGTAAGAGAAAAGAGTCAATACCAAGTGATGCATTTGTTCATAGTGCTTTTCCAAAATATGTCAATGCAATAGGTAATTACCCTTGTGGTATTAGCTAATTGATGACATGACAGATAATGAGGTGGGCTCATTTTGTTTTTGATCAAATAAAATAATGCTTTAATTTTTTATTCATGACACTAGTGATCATTTTGTAAGATAACAATATACATGTCTTCCAAAAGGTTGCCAATCTAACAACCCTAAGGAGTTGCCCTATTGCTCAATTTTTATACTTGAGCACTTGTATGGCCACTAATAAAAAGGAGCATTTAAAGCATATAAAGATACACAAAAGAAATAGTTGGCACCATGATTCTCTTCATAGAAATGACAAAATTAACACATGTTTGTCATTATACCATTGGCTAGAAATAGATTAGGTACAATAAAGAAAAGTCTTCAGATTTGTTGGATATGATTCACAAAGATACCTATCAAATGGGCAACATTATTTGAGTGTTGAAGATGAAAGTGTATGTTGATTTCTTCCTTCTAAACTACTTTTTTTAATACCATTTTATTCAATTGTGCTGATTTTTAGCATGCATTTATTTCAATAATAATAAAATTAACACTCTTTCGTATAGGTATAAGTATAAATATATATGTCGTATTTTATATCTAGATCTTTTGGTGAAGGTGGGACATAAAAGTTTAGAGAAAGAATTGTACTATTTGAAACTTCAAAGAAGATTGAATTTGTAATAATTTAAATATTTATACATCTCTCTACCTTGGTGTGCCTATCTACATTTGTAAGCTCAAGCAAAATAATAATCATGCTAATTGTAAATTATTTTATAAATCAAGTCTCACATTTGTAAAATTTCTCATGATGTATGTCCAGTCTCTGATGTATGTCCATACCCTGTTCGAAAGCTCCCATTTTAGCCTAGGCAGGGAGGATGCTGGCGAAGGTTGCAGAGACTTGCTTCACACCTGCCAATTGCATTTGCTTAGTTTCTAAAGCCTTTTCAACAAATCTATTTTGTGCATATCCTGCAATCTTGGCATTCCATGAAACCAGATTTCTTTGAGGCATTCGGTCAAATAGCTCGCGTGCTTTGAATATGCTTCCACATTTTGTTTGCTTGTCTACCAGATCATTTCCAACTACATCTAACAAAAACCCCCTATCCTTTATTCTTTTATGGATGCTGAAACCCTGTTCCAAATCTCCCATTTTGGGACAGGCTGGGAATACGTGAAGAGATCTGCAGTAAGCCAAAGCAACTGTAGCAGACAATCAGGGGTTTCAGCAGATGATGATTGTTCTCAATACCTTCGTCGCTGTCAATGAGAGAGTCAGCAACCAGATAAATTGGCTTTTACTTTGCAGGTTAATTTCATTGCATATAAAACTCTCATTTAAAAAACAAAGTAGAAAACTGGTAATGCATTCCTTCCATTGACAGAAAATTAAAACACATAAAATATATTGTTTTTAAACAGCGTAAGCGTAGACGAAATGATTAGATACACCTTTAACTCAAGATTGCCTGGGATTACAGCAGGATTTCGAATTCTAAAATAGTGCGCGGGATTTTTTAGGCGGGAAACGAGAGTGGGTTAAACCCTACGGTGGAAATGGCAAATGTGAACAGCTACGAGAACGGGAACGGAAAGTGTGAAAACGGATGGAATGCTACGGGAACGGAAAAGATCCAGTTTAAGGGAGTTATGGGCCCGGCCACCTAAGCAGTCAACGCTTAGAGTGTGCCGGTTAAGCCGCAAATTTTTGGAAAGTGGAATTCCATATTCCCTAGCACAGATGAGTCGAGTTTCTCTGTTCGCTCTCGTTGTACTGAATTTTCATTGTCAGGCTGTGTTCAACTCTGACTAAGCGTGCGTTCCATCGTATCTCAACGACCCTTTTTCGATATGGGTTTTACTATCTTCTGATTTCCTGTTTAGTTCTACTGCTGCTAGGCATGTCAGTATACGTTTGAGCCTTTACTCATTGGACAATGCCATTATTCACTGCAATAATTTCTCTGGACCGTCATATCGAAAGTTCATTTCGCTTCAAGATTTGGGTAGACATTTTAATGCGCATCTTATCCACACCAGTTAATTGAGCCATTAATACATATATTAGATTGAAGTTGAAGTTGTCATGTTCAAATTATTAATGGTTTAATTGTTATAGGTCTTAAAAAGTGAAGATCTAATTAAAAATGTTGAAAAAAGTGGGACTAATTATTGTGGGATTATGTTATTTAGATAATTCTATAATTCAAACTTCATTATTTTTTTCAAGGAAATAGTGGTGAAAATTATCCTAGCTTTTTTGTCCATCTACACATATATATCCCTATGTACATCTAACCCTACCCTATCGATGTACACACTCTTGTATATTTACCTTATTCACCTACTTATCACACTTACCTATACAGTGACTTCCCTTTAGGTATTTTTCACTTAGATCCAACTATTATTCTATTTTAGGATAGATCAAAGATCATGAGGGTGGCCTTGTTAATTCCAAAATTTGTCCATTTCTAATTTTAAGTTCAAAATTTAAATTTGGTCAATTGACCACTTTCACCCAAGTCTACCTTAATCTAACTAAAAGCACACCTAACACAATTTGCTACCATGTGCTAGAATTTAAATATATTTAGTGCTTTGATTCTAGTCATCAAGTATAATCAATTGTTCATCACCTAATAAAAAGGGAAGCATTCAACTATTTGAGTAATCAATAGCAACATATTGCAATTTGGTACAATAAAGTGTATTGAATTTACATACTTGGGTGCTCACTTGTTGCTTTTTATCTTGTTCAATTTTTAGAGATTGATCTAGATTGAAGATCCTTGTGACAACAATAATCCTTTAATGTATTTTTGAGTACCACCTAGTCCCCAAGTATATAGAAAAAATAAATAAAAGATTCCATACCATGTGAAGTTGCAAATGAGAAAACCATTGGTTGCTAACATAATCCAAAGATGAAGTAGAAATTTGTAACCACAAATTCATTTCAAACCTTCGAGCTTGTCCTCTAACAAAAGGTAGATATAATGTAGACTTTCACATAGTTCATTGATAGATAAACACATTTTGTAAGTGTAACATCATATGCATTCTAGAATTTCATTCATTTGATTTTCATTCTTTAATTATCAAACTAAGTATCATCTTACCATTTTTTAATTTCTAAAATACATTATCTAATTTACTATTGTAAACTACCAACTCTCTACATTCAATTAATCTAAACTAATTTTACTATTTAATTACATTGACTTAATTAATCTAGAAAACATTTTTGTTTTTCTCCTTATTGAAGAATAATTACAATAAAGCTCCTATGAAGAGAACTAAAGTAAAACGAAAAGAGAAATGATAAACAAAGATCTGTTTAAAGTCAATACTCAATGTAGATCTTTGATTTGGGTGGGTTCGACGACAGTAATCATATTAACGGGAGATGGAAGAAATGGGTTTTATCCCTTTAAAATAGAAAGGGAATAAAATAAATGAAAATGTATTTCTGAACTCCACAGTACTTGCAAGTTTGGATTTGTGTATGTCTCTTGTTTAAAAGCAGAGCTGAAATTAGCACTCTTAGGAGTAACCAAAGGAAGGCTTGTTGAAACACGTTTATCATTGCATCAAAAGATTGTTCTGTTAAACATCTGATAGAAACGTCAGAGTTAAACATATCTACGGAAGACGATTAATCCATATTCCAAATCTATATTCCAAATCTGAAGGAAGATGCTGATACAATTATAGCGACTGTAAATAGCCACAAAATTTTGGAAAGTGGCATTCCATATTCCCCGGCACAGATGAGTCAGCTTTCTGTGGTTGCTCTCGTTGTACTGAATTTTCATTGTCAGGTTCTGTTCAAGTCTGACTGAGCGTGCGTTCCATCGTATTTCGATATGGGTTTTACTATCTTCTGATTTCCTGTTTAGTTCTACTGCTGTTATGTCAGTACACGTGTGAGCCTTTATCCATTGGACAATGCCATTATTCACTGAAATAATTTCTGTGGACCCTTGACGATTTATATCGAAAGTTTAGGTCGTTGCAAGATTTGCACAAACATTTTAATGCACATCTTATCCGCACCAGTTAATTGAGCCATTTGAGTAAACAGCAATTGGTATTTGAGCCATGATGTTAGACGCCTCGCCAAGAATTTGTACTTGCAATCGGTGGCACTTTTTCCACCGCATTGAAAGAATAAAAGACCAAATTTGTGTAAGGGCCCCATTCCAGCTTGCAATCGACTCAGCATTGCTAAAAACAATTGAATGATGGGTCTGAATCATTTGCGTCACGCCCTACTCTTTTGAACATTTCAATGTGTCTTAGTCCGAGTTAGGTCCGCTGCTACGACTACAGTAAAATGCGCAAAGAATGGACTGCACAGCATGCTCTGCTTATAATGTTATATTCACATTTTCAACTAAAGATTGCTCTGAAAGTTAATTAAAACAAAAATCAGATTTCCTTGGAATACTTTCTTACAACACAGTAACTTTGCAAAGTCAGACATTGAATGTTTTTTAAATGAATACAAAAAAATTCCTATAGAAGACATTGACCGAATGGAAAAGATTACCTAACCGCCAACGGCTAACAAGCAACAGCTTTTAAATTGTTATTTAACATTTGAGGGCAAATTTAGAGAAAAGTCGGAAATGACTATTACATTAATGAATCTATCTCTTAGCATTTATTGTATTTAGGTGATATTTAAAAGGGTAAAGTATCATGATTTTTTGTGAGGTCATCCATCTCATTACTATTTCAATTCAAGTATACTTAATCATGGGATTTTTGTCAAGATAAAAGTTCAAATGGAGTGATAATTTAAGTGGGTTTAAAATTAGGACAACTCTGTGACTAAATGTATTTGAGTTGGAGTAATGCTAGGATTGGTGACCTCCTAAGATGCCTTGATGCTTCACCCTTGAGAGCATCACCTAGATATAATGAGTGCTAAGTGGACCATCCATTCATATGAGAGAATGATTCATGTAAATCACTACTCATCAAAGATGGTTTCATGTGAACAACCACTCATGAAATATGAGTCAATGAGTTTAACTCAAAAAATGCACAATCAAATCCTAATACAAATAGTACAATTTGACACATTATAAGAAAGACCTCCTACTTGTCAATATTATTTAAATACTTTTTTATATATTTTAATGTTTTACCACTCACCTTTCAGTGAAATCTTTAGAATTTGATGATATCACACCTATAGTTATAAATAATTTAAGAAAATTGTGGATTTGTCATCCCTAACAACATATAGTTTAGTTGAAATAATATTATATTTTAAATATTGCGATCTTTGTTTATAGTTGCATTAAATTTTATTACAAGTATAGTGAATAATTATAAATTACTATTTATAGTTAGAATTTGCAATACAATATAAACATTTTAAGAGTTATAAAACATAGCTTTTTACTTATTTGAGTAATATATAAATTTTTCATTTTTGTTTAACTGATCCATATTTGTTACTTGGTAGACTATGCTACTAGAACTATAATGATATCTTCTAACTTTCAGAAGGTTCAAATAGATAGGTACTTTGATGTATTAAATCTTAAATGTTTATGAAGATTCAATACACTGTGCAAGATTACATATCAATATAAATATTTAATTATTGGCAAGTTTCATAGTGCAATGCATATATATTTATTTATGCTCTATTTATTATTATTATGGGATTAATGTCTATAACCCTATTTATTTGATTCATAATTGAACAATATTTTTCCTCTAATTTTCAATGATTTTTATAAAATAAAAGATGTTAAATATTATAGAAAATATCAATTTTACATCAATGCATAATGTCACGATGTTTGTTAGAAGAAATATTAGGCCCATTGACCAATGGTATCTTTAATTAAAGATATCAAGTTTCCACAATTCATAATATTAATTTCTTTAATTTTTGGATTCAATTGTGTAATAATTTTTGCATCAACGCTTCAAATCACACTCCATGATCCATCATCAGGATGAAAAACAATGAACTAAAATAAAAATGGATAGTTGTAGACCAAGACTATCTTAAATAGACCAAAGGAAGAAGGGGAAGAAGGATGTAAGAGCTCGTCAAGGAAGACAAGACAAATAAAATTAAAAAATAACTCTATACCTACTCCCAAACTTACAAACTAACCAAAAAATAGTTACAAGATGAAATAAAACAAATACCAACAATATCATAAGAACACCAAAATCAACCAAAGGAAAATAGGTAAATAAACACAAAACAATGCAAATATAAAAGAAAAACTAAGAACATAAGAAAAACAAAAACATAAGAAACCTATTTACATACTTCCAAAAATGTATAAAAACATACAAAATCAAACAATAGAATACCTAAGACAACAAAAGCAATTGAACATCAAAGAACCTATGCCAAATTACAAAATTAAACAACTACCTACAAAATCAAAAATCAATAAAGAACAAACAAAACCAAAAGAAACCAAACAAAAAAGATAAACTAAGGAAATACAAAAGAGCACAAAAACAACCAAATACAAACATCCAAACAAGAAACCTATACAAGAACCTACATATAAAATTAAAGAAATTAAATATAAGAACAACCAAATAAACAAACAAAAATTAAATTAAATATAATAAATACAATAAAGTGGATTTAAGAAATACAAAAGAGCACTAAAACAACCATATATAAACATCCAAACAAAAAACCTACACAAGAACCTATATATAGAATTAAATAAATTAAATATAAGAACAACCAAAAAATAAACATTAATGAAAATAAATATAAGAACAACCAAAACCAACATAAACAACTACAAATATACTAACACAAAAAAACATTAATAAACAAAAGAAACAACTAACAAAAAAAAAACAATTAAAACCACAAACATATAAACATAAAGACCAATACAAAGACAAAAACACTGACATTAAATGAACAAAGAAATTGAACATCAAATAACCTATACAAAATTAAACAACTACCTACAAAACTGAAAATCTAGAAGAAACAACCAAAAGCAAAAGAGACCAAACAAAAAACCACAAACCAAGGAAATACAAAAAGCACAAAAACAACCAAAACAATCATCCAAACAAGAAACCTATATATAAAATTAAAGAAAATAAATATAAGAACAACAAAAAAAACCAATGGTATTCTATTGAAAAATGTTTGAATGCACTATATTAATTAGGGGATAATATATGTTGATTCTCATTATTTTAATAGCATTATATTGTGTTCATATATGCATAATAAATAGATAAATCTATATAATTCATAGAACTCTTATATTATATCATATAATATAAATTTTCATATTTTACATATTCCTCTTATTCACTAACTTACCGATTGTTATCTATGCTAATTTAATTTATTGCATAGATATATATCTTGCTTAGGAAATGGTGTTCAAATATATTCCTTCTTAACTTTGTACTTGTGTGGTCTAACATTGACTATTTATATCTCCTATTGCTATCAATTATCAATGAGATATGTTCTATGATAGTTTACCAAAATTTCTTTAAGGTATATGAACCTACCAAAATTATCCTCAAACTTGAAACCTTGTTCTACCCTCAAGATAATTAAGGTATACAATTTATTTTATTATCATCCTTTGGCATAAAGTTTATATATATTCCCATTAAAACAAATTTAGAGTTCACCACTTAGTGGTTATTTAACTTGTCATCTAT
>VDFB02047144.1:28349785-28676445 GCA_007258455.2 Sequoia sempervirens | reverse complement strand
AATTCATTAGGGAATTCTATCAATGGTTCATGGGATGTGGCTCCATTTAATGATATTAAATCTTTTACTCCAAATCATTTATGCTCAAAGGAACATGCCAAGATAAGGGGAAGAATGAAATTGCTTCAATCTGGAAATGACAGGTACAAAATGTCTAAAAGTTTTCTTTGAGTTCAAATTTATAACTTATAAGGTTGTATCTTGAGTAGATTCAATATATTAGATCGATTTTTACTATTGGAATTTATTTTTAAAAAAAATAGTCAAATTGAAGTTCTCTTCTCAAAGTGTTAACATCTTTCGTCTTTCTTTTGGAAAAGTTGTGTCTGTCATAACGAGAGTGTCCTCAATGGTTAATATAATTGGTGAAGGAGGATCATAGCTATAAGGGGCTAAAATGAATACATTACTATTGGATGGGGTTTGTTGTATGACGCCAATTTTTGGCTGAATATAAGCATTTGACCAAAAAGTATGGCATTTTGCAAATTAGTATACCTAATATAAATTTATACATTTACCCACTTTTTCCTGTTGGGTCATAGCCTTGGTGTCATTTGATATCCCTTATGATCAAATTATATTTATTGCTTGAATTTCGAAATCCCAAATCTGCAATTACTTTTGTTTATTGAAGTAATTCCCTTCATCCATCAAGTATTTTGAGAAGACAAAGGAAGTACATTCTCTCACCACTATTTAATCCTCTTATACTAAAATGGTCACTTCTCTAACCTCTTAGAATAGCAAGATTATTTTACCTGGAGGAGGTGAAAAAGGTCTGAATCATATTGAGTACAATATTTCAGAAATGATATGTATTCAAACTTTAATATTTGTTGGAATTGTAGGTCTTATGTTAATTGATAGGAGACAAAATGTAAAGCAAGAGTATAATATTGAAGAATTGCACCAATATCATGATATTACTAGTATTTCAATGTATTTAAATAAACATAGACGAGCCTAACATAAGCATTAGATATTATCCATTGCTTTTAATGGCATTATTTCTCTTAATTACCTTTGAGAAACCCAATGTAAAAATCTTCAACCACTTAGAGTTGTGCCTTTTATATGAATTGAAGTTAGATTGAGTCTACACAAACATTGGGATTGTGGAACTTCTACAATGCTCTCTCAAGATGGTTCTATTATAAAGACTCATTCGATATAAATTTCTATTATATTCATTTTCATAGGCATTCTCTAATTCTAAATAATTTTCATGAGCATAATGGAATTTGTTGTTCCACATGATCAACCAAGCAACACATATGATTTGAAATGCCTATCACCTTAACAATCAAAAGGTAAAATACCATGGCTTCCATCTCAGGTGGTTGATTTCTCCTTCTATTTTATTTGGACACATTGAAATTTTAAAATTTCATAAGTAGGATAAGATGGTTAAGGGTTGTTCTATTTTGGAAGAAATCTAGTGATATGTATTGCAAATAAAACTGCTCTTAAATGACTAGGATTCTTACAAAAACATTTTTTGTTTTTTTTCTTCGTTCTTTCCCCTTTCCAAAAACATATTAAATTTTTAATTTTTTCCAAGATATGTGAAAGTTATGATGGATTGAACACTATTGTTTTGCTGCAATCTGCAGATTGAAAGTTGTGAATTAATTTATATACTTATAAGTATTCAAGTTTGTGGCTAATATCATTAATTAAGAGAATAATTATTATAATTATGAATAATTCTTTATTTCTTAGTGGGCCTGGAAAAGTTTAGGAGGCTAGAAAATTCTAATGAAAGAAGATAAGATACGGGTTCCTAGTCCACTAGTATTGTAGACTTGGGGAGCATAATGGGATGTGAAATGGCAGCTACGATTTAAATGAAATTTTCGTCCATATTTGAGAGTGTCGCCAAGGCTAAGCCATGGGTTGGGTAGTCTTTTTGATTTTAGGTTCTGTCTTACAAAATTTCAAGGCATTATTGTGAGAAGCTTGAAATACTATAGATTATAAACATTGCATTTCATTGATTTCCATGCATAAGTATGTTACCTTGGTTGAGTTACATCATCCTCCATGATATGTTTTAAAATATTCATGTGAATTGGATATGTGATGCATGAGCATATAGGTATGCTATTGCCAAGGAATCACATAGTGAACTAGATTCCATTATACATGTTGGCCCTACATATTGCTAGATCCTTTGTGATGGGTTGGAAGAAACTTCTCTAAATTTGAGGTTGCATGGGGAGATAAATGTTTTGTGAGGCAGGTTGAGGTCAAGCCGCTTTAGTGATGCTGAAGCTCACTGCCATTTAGTGATGTAGAGTAGAAGTGGTGGTAACTAAATTGAAAATGTTGGTGAATTTGTTTCATTTTCGTATTATTGATTGGGGGTGAATAAAATGACTCTTCACTTCTTCCTTGAAATTTTCATTACAATATTATGTCGAGGAATGTTTGAAGGCATGGCTACTGTTGGTGTTGTTTGTCGTGAGTTTGGGACAGGGCCGTATACCTACATCTATAATGTACAATTGATATAGTTTTATGGTCATATTAAGTACTATAATGGATTATGTTGATGGTAATAAATATGGAATCATTTCATATGTAAAAGAAAAGCTTAAGTCAATGCTTGACTTCCCCTCTAAGATTATATGTACATTATCTTCATGCTATTCATTAATTTTAATACTTTATTAGTCTTTAATTGGGTGGTTGTTATAGCTGGTGCATTAGTAAGTCCAAATGGTAGAACTATAAAATCATAATGCCTATATTTGGTTCTAAAAGTAGTCTTGAAGATGTCCTCATCTTTGATTCTTAACTGGTGGTATCCAAATTGTAGATCAATCTTAGAAAACATAGCAACTCCCCACATTTGATCAAAAATTTCATCAATGCATGGCAATAGATACTTTTTCTTTATCGTAGCTTTGTTGAGCATCTGATAATCTATGCACAATCACAATGTACCATCCTTTTTCAAAAATATTATTGGTGCTCCCCAAGGTGATACACTGGGTCTTTTCAATCCCTTGGATAATAATTCATCTAACTATGCCTTAAGCTCCATTAAATCAGTTGTTGTCATTTTGTAAGGAACTTTGGAAATAAGTTCTAATCCTAGCACTATATCAATGGAAAAATCAAATACCCTTTTCAGTGGTAATCTAGGTAGTTTTTTTGGAAACACATCCAAAAAATTTCATAAGATAGGATATCTTTCCATATCCCTCTCTCTAATTTTCAACATTTCACCTTCTTCCACCTCTTAATAACCCTATGGCATATAGTTGTCAAGACCATCTTGAGAGCTAAATTCCTTATATTCTTCAAGATTTTTTATCTTTACTGCAAAGAGCTTGCATCCTTTCTTCTTAGCCGGGTGAGCAATTGCATGGTGGATATTTGACACAACTTGACTTCTCTAGATATCCCTTGCAACATCACTTGGTTACCTAAATCATCCAAGCACTCTATTGTTTTGGCATGGCAGTCTACCTTGGCTCTATGCTTCTAAATCCAATTCATTCCTAGGATAACATCATAGGATCCTAAGGGCGCTACATATAGGTTTACCTCCATAGAAAAACAAGGAATTTCAATCCTAGCTTTAAACAAACATTGTTCCATTGTTGCTCTTGTTTGGTTTGCATATTCTACAACCCATAACTTTGCCATATAACCAACTTTCTGATATATTTTCTTTGTTGCTCTAGGTGAAATAAATTTTTTAGTAGCTCCATTATCTATAAGTATGGAAATAGGAAAACCAAATAAAATACCTAGAGTCTCCACTAGAGTAACTTGATACTCTACTTGAAGATCATCCAAAGAAGCATGAATCTTCTATTGGAATGCCACTTGTTAGGAAGGAAGTGGGTTTCCATAAGTTCATGACCCAGAAGGCTTATTGGGACAACTTATAGCAAAGTGTTCTCCACCACATGTGAAGCATCTCGTTGTTGGTCCTTTCTTCCTTACAGGTTCACTAGGTTTACTAGCATTACTTCCAACATTGTTAGCATTACCACCATTAAAGTTATTCCTTTTGTGTTCCCTCCTTGATTCTCTTCCATTATTTCAGTGTCCCTTTTCCCCTTACTTCTAAAAATCTTGCACTCCTTCAAACTTCCCTGGAGTTGGTTTAACTTGAGCTCTTATGAAATTCTTATGGTTCCTATTC
Organism: Sequoia sempervirens; assembly: GCA_007258455.2. Classification (NCBI taxonomy): domain Eukaryota; kingdom Viridiplantae; phylum Streptophyta; class Pinopsida; order Cupressales; family Cupressaceae; genus Sequoia; species Sequoia sempervirens. The sequence continues at coordinate 28,672,280 of VDFB02047144.1, read as the reverse complement.
TCTTGGAAAATGGAGATGGCTTTGAGCTTCTAGTCTTCGTTAACATCCTTCTCATAAACTAGATACATAGTGGTTGGACCATGAACATCTACCTCACCACCAATCTGGATATTAAGACCAATAATGAATTTCCTTATGTGGAAACATTCATCCTTCTGATACATTGGTACACCATAATAGTTGAGTGAAATTTTCCTAGTACTCATTTACTAACATCTCTCCTTGCTTTAAATTTTGAAAATTAGAGAGTTTTTGGTCGTAAAAGAGTTGAGGTCACCATCTTTTCCTAAATATTTCAACAAAATTGTTCCATGTAAGTTTCAAAGAACTAAGCCCAAGTTCCATTTTCTTGTTCATCCACCAATTAGAGGCTTCTCCTGCTAACTAATAGGCTCCCCATACTACTTTTGTGACTTCAGAATAGCTTAATCTTAAATATTTCTCCATTTGAATCAACCATGCCTCAACTTCTTCCCCACTGGTGCTACCTTAAAATTTTGGTGGGGTTATTTTCCTCATGTCCCTAGAAATTTTAGTATCCAAACACTTCCTACTATTTCCTTCAGATTGAGAATGAGATTTCTCATTCTCACGTTCACGGTTTTGTTCATGATCATGAGAATTATCTCCCTAATCTTCATTGATAGGGACTTTTTCATTAATCAAAACTTCTTGTTCTACTCTATCTCTTTCCCTTACTTACTACTCAAGATTTCCCAACCTTGCACTGGTTTTGTGAATGATAGCCAAAATTTGATCCAATTTAGCTTCAACACCCTCTAGACCTTTTTCTGACTTCTTGACTCCCTCCAGGATTGGTCCTTTTTCTCACCATTCTTGCAAGAAAATGGTTATACCTGAAGGTTCATCTTTATTAGATTCAATCATGTTCTTACTATCTTATGGATAACATTTAAATGAGCATTCATTTGCACATAAAAGAAATTTCACATAAGATTTGAGGACAATCTTTTAATAAACACATGGATTTTTTATTATTCTCAAGGATCTCAATATCCTTTTATTTACATAGAGTGACTATTCAGATAGTCAAGTGGAGAGTGCCCCTTGAATTCGCTCTTTGACACAACTCAATGGGGGATATCCCTCAATTTTTTGTTCATCTGTCATTTGCTCATGTCTATCCCAAAATGGGTAGTAACCTTTGGATTTATCATTTGATACATAGTTATGAGGGACATAACCCTTCGATTCATTACTTGAGGAAATTACAATCACTTCTGACATAGGAAGGACTCTAGGGTCTCTAAATATGAATGTTGGACTAACACTTTGAAGTACTGCCTAGGATAGAAAGTGAAAGAATTAGACTTTGTTGGTGAAACTAGAAGTAGATAGTTGAAATTGGCCTCCTCCTTCATCCTTCTCTTTACTTCACTAATCCAAGAAAGAGCATGAATTATAGTTTTAGTATCACTTAACCATACTACATTATCATAGTTGGTACCCTCTATCATATGAAAAATTCCCTTTTTTTCCTTCTTGGCTTTTAGGTAGTGCTCATTCCCAATTACTGGCTTTCTTGTAGTTAACCTAAGATGCACCATCCTCGCATAAGAATTTAAAAACATTAGTCTCATTCAATGTTGGATGGAAAGTATGGTGAGAACATAGGTTTCAAAGCTAAACCTAGTAGAGCTGATACCACATGTAACATGCCAATTATTCACACAATTAAAATTTCCTAATTTTTCACTTTCAAGTAAATAAACTATGTTTCATAACCATTGCTATAAAAAAATTATTTTCCAAAGGAAAACAAATGAGTACAAATGACAAAAAATTTCATTCATTGATTTCATTACCAAAATGATATTCCACATATTACAATATTTCTAAAGGTTATATAAAAAATACATACATAGCTCAACAAAGCTTAAAAGAAATAGGTATAGATGGTCCAAGAGTATCCTTTCAAGTCTTGGTTTCCAGCTAAGGAGGAGAACCATCACTCAAGAAATTTTTTACCAACCACAGACTCAAATGTGGTGCCCCACACATCTATCATCTAATAGATGGCCCTACCCTTTGATGAAGATATTGGTGGAGTAACCTTGTAATGACAACCACTCTGAGCTTAGTGTTGTTCCCTACATAACTAGAACTTGTATACACTACAATCTAGAACTAGCATGCATAAAAGGAACATGGTGAATTGATAGTGGAGCCAAACGAAGTCATACTACTTTGGCCATAGTATTCTCACTCAGTATCTCGAGTAACATCCATCCTATTCACATACAATACTCTAGCTTTATTTGACTTTAGGCCATTATAAACTATGCATAGGTAATTTCCTTCAATAGGTAGTCATTAACCTTAGAAATAACCTATTCCATTTTGAATGTATCTGTTTTTGGATTTGATTGTGTCTTGGCTCATTGACTTGCAACTTTGTGTTTTTTGTTTTGTTTTCCTTGAGTTGACCTTAAACCTCGAATTTTGTGCCTCCTTCCCCTCTCTTTCCTCTCTCTTTTTAGTGGCTCCAAGTTTGCAATCAACCATTTTCTCCTCTTTCTCTCTACCATCCTAATGATGGATCATGGAGTGTGATTCGAAATGTTGATGAAGAAAAAAAGTATTTAACACAATCAAATCCAAAAATAGATACATTTAGTTATATGGATTGTGGAAATTTATTATCACTATTCCATTTTCCCAAAACACAATGGTACCTCTACCAATTAAATCATAAGCAAAATCATATGTTACCCCCTTCAATGGATATTATAATCCTAGGTATAACATATGAGATTTCTAAGTCTATAAATTAACTTTGTAGAAAATAACTTAATAGATTCCCATTTCATCAATCCTAGTATGTAATACTATAGATGATAACCAATCACTCCTTAATATGGAGTAAGTACATACACTTATAAGGAAAACATATCAGTAAGTCTTTTCCTTACATATAAGCAAAATAGAATATAACTCTATTTCAAACAAACAATACAATTTATAATTAAACACACAAGGGAATCAATCTTTCATATAGAAGATAAAACTTGAAGATAATAGATTCTCATGCATGATATACGCTTATTCCAATTGGTTCACTAGATTGCAAGCTTTGTCCCCTCTTAAAATCAACCCAACAACAAATCTCTCTCAATATCTATCTCTAAAGTTTCCTCACAATATCTCTTAGCATAATAAGAATCTCTTAATGAAAATATGGTAAAATGGAGTAGGGTAATGATGCATATAAGAAGTGTATCCAAATGAGGTGAGACTGCCTCATATTTATACCCAAAAACTAGCACCCATAGCCTACAAACAAGGCTTAAGCTATTAGCCAAATACCATCAACTTGGCTTAATAATGAAAAAGGTGGTGGATTTATAACGTGTTTCTCACTCACATAGGATAGTAGATCGACCCCATGCTTGCCAACAATAGTTTGACTGATTCATAAAGCACATGATTGAATCAAAAAATCAACTTACAGGTTAAGAAGGTTTCTAAAAGAAACACATAATTTATAACATGGCGCCAACTATTCATTAAATTTCCTATTCACAAGCTTGTTGTTTGAAATGAAGGAATAATTCAAACTCTACTTGGCTATGTATCACATAATCGACTTGGCCCAAGGCATAGCAATTGAATCATTTCATTAAATCAAACTCCTTATTAGCGGTGTTTAATGTTTTGACTCAACACATTACTTAATATAGTACACAACACTTTATTCATTACATTTAATAAACTTCACTCAACAGATTTAATACTTATGTTTTCCATTGACTATTATCCATAATGATAAACATGGTTTATTACTTAGCAATGCGGTGTTAATTATAGTGCTACATTCTTATTAAATTGACCATGGCGTATTTCCCCTAAATCTGCCATTAGTATAATATGTATGTATATATATGTACATATATATAACATTAATAAATAGCATTTAATGCTATATATATATATATATATATTCTTTAAAAAATAAGTTTTTCTAAATATTTCACTTGATCTTCAATTGAATGAGATCAAGTTATTATTTCATATACAACATCATTTGTATATATATACATGTATATGTACATATACATATTTTGACATACTTATATGGATATTCCTATTTTTCAACACATACACATATATCGACATGTGTATTCATATGTTATATGTATATATCTCACATTTATACATTCGATTATGTAATCAAACATATGAACAATTGCTATCTTATTGATGAATATATTTGTATGTAATGTATATACATACATACATACATACATATATATATACATGTCTCAATGTCCTCCTGATATCACCATGCCTATGAGCAACCTATCCATAAGTGTGTGTAGGTACATCTACCTATGTACTCTCATGCACTCATTATCGCATGTGTAAGGGTTATCATCAGCATGCACATGTATACACATATATATATATTCTATGCATATATATATATCATCAATCAAGTATAGTAATATGGCGAAGAACTCACATGCACCAATTACTTAAACACAATCCAAGAATGCTCTTAATAGAAATCAAGATGCTTCCTAATGCAAACACATCATGCTAAAGGATAACTTACCAACTCCCAAAACTATGACTTGAATCAACCATTCTATTAGTGAGTGTGTTTGTAAGCTCAATTAGGTTTTGTTATAGGTTACTCAACCAAGTTCTTCTATTTAGTGATACTTCCCCTGCTTTTGGAGGTTTGAATATAAACCTGCATCCAACTTAACATATTTTCATAGTAGTCATCCATTCATCAAAACAAGCATTTACATTTTACATTTCATAGTTATAATATCAAATTCAATAACTATTCATTCTAAATATCCATTCTAATGATTTAGATAAACAAAGTACAACCATATATATTTCCAATTAGAATTCCAAATACATTCACATATGCAATAATTTACCCTAACATAGTAATAGTAAATAGGTAAATACACAATGGGGTGTGACATTTGTCTTGATATTTTTCCATAGTATCCTCCAAAAATATCCTAATATGAACTTTGTGTCTCTATTTGTATATATATGCTCTATGGTAATACATGCAATCTCACAATCTCCTTGAAAAATAAGTTAACAAAATGTGCATCATCATGTGTCATCTTAGAAAAAATTTCTACTACTACAAATATAGAATCATGTCCTTTCTATGTCTTTCACAACCATAAAATTAAATACATACTTATATCCTCACAAGGTTTCTCTAGTACTATTAAAGGTTGACACAATCTGGTATTTTGACGACTCCCCTTCACAACTTGACAAGTCTTGCACTCTTGAACAAACTTCCTTACATTCTTATATATTTGAAGCCAAAAATATTTTTCACTTACCAAGGCCATTGTCTTATCAATCCCAAACTATCTTGCTAATCCCCACTATGTTTCTCCTTAATCAATTTCACTCTCATTGAGCTCCTAGAAATGCGCAATTGACTTCCTTTGAATAGTATAACATCATAAGTGAAATAATAAAACCAATTACTCTTATCTATTGCAATAGACTGCCTTCTTTCCTTCCAAGATTTTACAAAGTATTGGTCATCTTCATACATGTGTTGGATTTCTTCAAAAATGAGTACTACTACCCTCATTTTTCTCAAAATTTCCTTCTACTCATTGCATTTGCAACCTTGTTATATTTTCCAACCCTATGCTTCAACACAAATATGTAACTCTACATGAACTTTAACCATCTCATGTGTGTTTGATTCAAATTTCCTTGACTACAAAAATACTATAAGGCTTCATGATCAATGTAAAACACAATTTCCTTTGGCAATAGGTAATTTATCAACTTCAACTTTTGGATTATTACATAGAACTCCTAGTCATAGATTGAGTATCTATTCCTTGCATAATTTAAATATTCACTGAAATATGCATTGGTCTTCCTTCTTGACTCAACACTACTCCTATCCTTTTAATTGAAGAGGGTTAGATAAGAATCCCTTAAATCAAACCCCCTTGGATAGAACCCCTCTAGTCTTAAAATATCAAGGTATTTGTTTCACACACATAAAAAAAAAGAAAAATAGAGAAAAAAATTCTAAAAAATATGTGTGCACTAGGTATTGATGTTCGTGTTTCATCAAAAAAATAAAAAGTAATTTCAATACATACAAAATAGGTTATGTGTGACGACATACACCTATGTTCTAATTATAATTACTTTGAATTCAAAAATTAATTAAAAAAAAACTATGCAATAAAAAAATATGAAAAAATATCCATGCACTAGATATTGATATTAAAAATCTATATTTTAAACATTATAATTTTATCCTTTCAATAAAAAAAGCATGATGTAACATAAATGTCACTTTTTTAAAATTTTGTTTATTATAAAAAATAAATTATTAAAAGTTATGTAAAAAATTCACAATTTATTTAATATTTTTAAAATATATATATTTAGAATCTGCACACCAATCCTTATAATTCATTAGTTCACATCATCTCCAAATTATTAATGGTTTAGTTGCTATAGCTTTCATAAAGTAAAATTTTATTAAAAAAATATATATTGATATTAATGTCCAACTTGGCCAAAAAGTGGGACATAGTATTGTGGGCTGACACCGCATTACAAATATCATCACAATCAATCTAAATTACTTTGTTAAAATTAGTTAATGCTAAAATTGGCTTCTTTTTCAACTTTTTCTTTAGTAGTTCAAAACTCTTTTGTTCTCCTAACATCCACTTGAACTCCTTCTAATAGGTCCCCTCATTGTTTCTATCAATGGTATGTGAATGGCATTGAAATTCCTAATAAACTTCCTATAGGAACTTGATAGTCCATGAAAAGATCCCACCTCTTCAACTTTTTATGGTGTAGTCCATTCATCAGTTGCTCTTTCTTTCTCTATATCCATCTTCATCATTTCACAAAAATGACAAAGCCAAAATATACTAATTATATCCTCATGAAACTACATTTCTTTATGTTTATCAAAAAATTCTCTTCTCTTAATATATGAAATACTTACCTAATGTGCCACAAATATTCTTCTTTGGTCCTATTAAAAATTATAATTTCATTCCAATAAATAATACAAAACTTACACAAAAAATATTTAATACCTCATTCATAAGTTTGATGAATGTATGTGGTATGTTAGTTAACCCAAAATACATGAGTAACCACTCATATAGGCCATCATTTGTCTTCAATGTAATATTACATATATCATCCTCTCTAATCTTGATTTGACAATACCCACTTTCTAGTCAATCTTTGTGAAGTAATTTGCACAACTAAAGTAATCCTTGATGGTAATCTTATTAATATCTCTTAAGTCTATGCACATTCTTTGTTCTACATATTTCTTTAATGTTAATACTATCGGTACCACACATGAGCTTAAACCTTCTTTGATCAATCATTTTCTCAACAATTATACAGGTATTGATTTAGCTCCACATTTTTTGTTGGTTTAATCCTATTCACCAATCTATTTGTCAAACTAGCTCTTGGTATCAAATCCATCTAATGAATAATGCTTTGAACTACTGGAATTCCTTATGGTACATTCTTTGACACAATATCTTGGTACTCTAACAATTCAGTGAATTCCTTTTATGCTAGTGTTTTGAGTGTCATGCTTTTTGGAATCAATAGAAAACACATTTTCTTATGTCTCAATCCATCTAAAAAATTTCCTTCCATCTACCAAATATATTTTGGAATTTCCTCACATTTCACTTTTTTTGTCTTCTTCTAAAGGTATAAAGATATTTCTTCTTCCATTTGAGGTCATAATGTAAGTATTCTTTCTCCAATCATGAATTACCTTTCTATCATACTACCTTAGTCTTCTCAATACATCCATTGAAATAATATCACAAGACACTTCATCATTTTACATACCTTGGTTAGGTATAGGTTGTGTTTCCAATTGAGGTGATCTTGGTGTATTTGGTGTAGCTGTTGAAGGGTTTATCATTATAGCTTGGTGTTGTGGCTGCAAAGGCTATTGTGGCTATTGATAGTTGGGATTTTGATTTTTCCATTGCTAACCTCTTTGCCACTAAGGTTTCCATTGATTTTTTTGGGGTGCACACTAAGAACTATAATTAGTTCCCTAATAATTCTAAGGTGGCCACATGTTTTGTTGTTATTGATTCCAATTGGATTGATCCATTAGTCATTGTTGGTTTTGTATATTGGCCCAAGATCGAGGGCTCCAACTAGGAAAATTTGAAAGGAAGTCAAGTGAGCACAAACAACTTCCTACACTAATCTAAGTAGGGGAGAGTTACAAAAAAAATCTTTTTAACACCTTATATAATTAAAATAAGAGAAGGATGTAGAGAATAAAGGAATAGAACAACACCTATAGTAGTGACACCAAATATATGTGGGGAAAAACCTTTCTGGTAAAAAACACCACCCTCCAAAAGCATAGTACTTCTCTATTAAATCAAATAGTGAATACAAAATATCTCCAAGAACAAAGCTTCTTCAACAAGTGCTTCAAAACAAACATCTATTTTGGAGTGATACCAACATCACTTTATTACCTACAAACAAACTATACATTCTACAATGCAAGGAACTCAATATAGAGAGAGATACAAGCTTCAAGAAGAATATAGAAGGAGAGGGATGTCCAAATCCACATGGCACCATATCCCGTGCCATAGACATGCATTTGGACACATGGAACATATTCCCGTACACCCCTTACAATTTTCAAACATGAAATTATTCCTTCCTCAAGCTTGGGTGCCTAGAATATGCTAAAAATAAACTAGACAAATGCCTTATACATCTTATAGTTGTTATAGAATCTATCATAGCTGACAACACTTACAATTGTAAGAGAATCTATCATAACTAACCAATAATACCCAATTATTTTACAACCTATTATAACCCAAATTGGGCACCAACTTTCTCCATGCAACAAGATGCCTTAGGATGCATCATAGAATCTATCATAGGTAAAATATTCCAAAGTGGGATGCCACCAAGTTAGTGGGTCCCAATTTATGATATGACACCATAGGAAACTAAATTATACAAATAAATACAATAATACATTAATTAAATTAATATTGGGACTTTAAGGTTGATACACCTTAATCCCAACATTCTCCCACTTGTCGAAGACTTACCAAGAGTCATACAAACTCATATACTCAAGGCCCCAAGGCCCTAGGAATTAGAACACCATCTGAACTTTTTTGTGCTTACTAGTTTTGTTAGTGCATCTGCAACATTCACCAGAGTGTCAACCTTTTCTAGGTTCACCTTTCCATCTTCTACCATATCATGAAAAAAATTATATTGAACATCGATGTTCTTTGTTTTGGCATGGAAGGTAGGATTCTTTGCTAGAAATATTGCACTTTGACTATCACAACAAATAGTAATCTATCCTACATCTAAACCAATATTGAAACACAATCTCTTAAGACAAATGAAATCCTTACAAGCATGAGTAGCTTCCATACATTTTTCCTTTATCATGTACAATGCAACTACAACCTTCCACTTATGGGTGATCCCACAATACTAGTTTACAATTTTTGGCCAAACTAGACATTGAACTGAAGTTTTTGTATCAAAATATTCACTTTCGGGCACCTATAGCGGCTAAACCATGAGGAATTTGAAGATGATGCAAACTAGTGATTTGTGAAATTTTTTCCATAGATTCTAAATATATATTTTTAAAACAATTTGGAATTAGATTGCATTTCTTTTTCCGTCTCCTTCGAAAACTAGTTTCTAACAATAAACACCATTTTTAAAGAGTGGTGTTCACCATATACAACATAAAAAAAAAATTGTGAAGGATAAAATTGTATTTTTTTTGAATTTAGATTTGTAACTATAATATCTAGCACTTTCATTTGGTTTCACAGTGTTTTATTGGATTTTTTTTCTTAATTAATTTTTTAAGTCAAGCTAATTACAATTTAGACATAAGCAAACCATATACAACATAACTTTTTTTGTATGTATCAAAATTCAATTTTTATTTATTTTTGGATCAATGACATCAATACCTAGCACAAACATATTTTTCACAAAATTTTTTGCTAATCTACTATTTTCCACGTGTAGAACAGAGAGTTTTATTTTCAGTGAAAAACCTATATTCACAAGAAATACAAAATAAATATAATAATCAAATTAAATATATTTAAAATTATACTTTTTGGGAAGCTTATAATAAGGACTACATACAAAAATAAATTTTAAATGAATTTAGTTGATCTCCCCAAAAGGTAAATCAAAAGTGGTTTTTTATCAACATTTTGATAGTTGTAAAGGAGATTTTGTTATAGGTATCATTTAAAACTAGTAGGGTTCTATCCAAGGGGGCTTGATCTAAGGTGGTTTGATCAAACCATTTTCAATTGGAATCCTTTAAATTGAAATTTTCAAGGCTTAAATAATTATACTTTCTAAAAATATGTGATTTCAGCAAAAAATAGGATGTCCCAAAAAGTTTAAACCACAATTGTGGGATCACCCTTACTCATCCAACTGATAGCACCACCAAACATCATAAACACATAACCATTGGAGGATCTTCTACTATCAATGTCACCTACCCAATCCAAATCCGCATATCCTTGAATGCTCACATAATGTTGAGGTCTAGTAGGATAACCATGAAAACACAAGGCATACTTGGAAGTACCCTATAAATATCTAAAAACTCTCTTAACCAAATCCCAATGCACCCATCTAGGATTGGCCATAAAACGGCTAAGGAATCCCACTACTTGGGAAATGTTTGGTCTCATACATACCATCATATACATCATACTACCAACTACACTTGCATATGGTACTCTAGTCATATCCTCCATCTTAGTATGAGATTTTGGACAGTCATTCATAGAAAGCTTCATCACTTGCATCATAGGAACAACTAGTTGTTTGCAATCTACCATGTTGAATCTCTCCAACACTAAGTTCACATACTTGCTCTGGATTAACCAAATATTTATGTTAGGTCTATCTCTCATGATCTCCATTCCTAGAATGCACCTAGGTCTTTCATCTCAAACTATTCTAACAACTAAAACTTCAAATCTAAAATCATACTTTTACCATTCCCAATATACAACATATCATCTATGTATAAGGAAATAATGAGAATGTGACCCATTATTAGTTTTAAAGTATACACAATGGTCTAATTTAGATCTTTGAAACCCTAATGAAAACACATAGGTATCAAACTTTTGGTACCACATTCTAGGAGACTATTTCAAACCATAAAGAGACTTTTCAATTTACAAACCAAATTTTATTTACCTTTTCAATGAAATGATCTAGTTGTGACATGTAGATCTCCTCCTCCAAGTCACCATGAAGGAATGCTACTTTCACATCCATCTATTCCACTTCTAAGTCATATGTTGTTGCATGTGACAACATAATCCGGATAGATGTCAGCTTCACAACATGAGAGAATATCTCAATCAATTCCCTCCACCTGAGAAAACCCCTTAGCAACCAATCATGCCTTATACTTCTCAACACTACCATCAAGACCACACTTTTTCTTCAAAACCCATTTACAATCAACAGGTTACATCTAGTAGGCAAAGGTACCATATCCCAAGTCTTGTTTTTTTTAATGTGGTCATCTCCTCATCCATGGATTTTATCTAGGAATCTACATTACTCATACCCATAGTGTCTCTAATAGTCCTAGGCTCATCAATGTTAGTAATAAAAAAAAAATGCAACTGAAATCCAATAGTGAATAACCAAACATTTCAAGTTGTTTCCTAACTTGTGTAGACATCCAAAAAGGAAAAGGTTGAGGTTCTTCTTCTTCTTTAGAACTTTCAGATATCCTTGAGCTCTCCTCATCATTAGGTTCAATAGGAGTTTGTAGTTCATCTTTCTTTGGAGTAGGTGGAATTTGAACTACCTTTGTATTTTATTTCTCCTCTTTCTCTAGTTGCAACTCAATAGTGGAAGGTTTCATCTTTTTGAAAATCACACTTCTAATGTAGAGAACCTTTTGAGCTTCTAGATCCCAAAACTTGTACCCTTTCACACTACACCATAGCTAATAAAGATACACTTAATAGCTTTTTTCTCCAAATTTGACCTCTTCTCAATTGAAACATAAGTGTAAGCTTCACAACCAAATACTCTAAGATGTCTCACCATAGGCCTTTTACCAAACCATGCCTCCATGGGTATCTTTCCAACAAGCACTTATGAAAGAGATTTGTTGATCAAATAACATGCAGTGGCTACTGCTTCTACCCAAAACATTTTCTCAAGACTAGCACCACTCAACATACTCCTAGCCCTCTCCATCAGCATTTTGTTCATCCTCTCTACAAATCCCTTTTTTTGTGGACTATAGGGATTTGTCTTATGTCTCGCAATCCCTTTCTCTTTACAAAACTTTTCAAACTCTATGGAACAAAACTCACCACCATTATCAATTCTCAAACACTTAATATTTCTACTATTCTGATTTTCTACCAAGGCCTTAAACTTCTTAAAGTGACTAAAGACTTTAGCTTTACTTCTAAGAAAATAAATGAATGTCCTACTGTAATCATCTATAAAAGAAACAAAATATATAGGTTTTTATAATGAAGGAACATTCACAAGACCAAAAACATCTGAATGAATATAGTCCAAAACCTCAAAAGATTTATGAGAACAAGAGTATGGTGTTGTTTTCCATATACACAATGTTCGCAAAAGTTGAACTTGAGATTACAATCATCAAGGCCTTCAACAAGGCTCTTATTTTTCAGGGTTCTAAGACCCTTCTCACCAATGTGACTAAGTCGTTGGTTCCATAACATTGTCTTCTTTGTAGGAAGCTTCATTTCCATGGAATGAGAACCCTTAGGTACCTAAAATGCATGATCATCAGATGTAGCTAAAACATGCTTCTTCTTTGCATAATCTAATGGTGAGGATGAATAATCCAAAGATCTCTTCTTTATTACATCAAAAGAACTATTGCACTATACAATGCATGCATCAAGATGAAACAAAAATCCAATATGAACACTCTTAGCTAACACCTTAGCTCATCTAGTTATCTTGCATCCTCTATCAGAGAAAACAAATTGCACTCCTAAATCATTTAGTTTACTTATAGAAAGAAGGTTTCATGACAAACCCAAGATATGCAAGAAACCATCAATCCCCTTCACTCTTCCTTTAGGAAATATGATTTTCACTCTTCCATGGCCAAAAATCTTCAGGTGAGATTCATCACCTAGGTATACCTCTCCACCATCATACTCCACATACTTAGAGAACCAATATCTATGAGAAGTCATATCAAAAGATGCACCTAGATCTATCAACCATACATTATCTAATGCATGAGCTTCCATGGTTATAATAAATGCTTCTCCATCATCTTGGGATGATTTCTCAAATTCATAATTAGAGAAAGACTTGTTTTTCTTATTTTCCTTGTTGCAATATTTTTTAATATGACCAATTTCACCATAGTTCCAACATTTTTCCCTGTACTTCTTAGTTCCAAGAGACTTACATCTCCCTGGAGACTTTGACTTAGATTTCTTGTCTTTCATTTTGCTTCTCTCCTTTGATTTTCCATGAATAGCAAGGGAACCCTTGGCCATCTCAGAAGACTTCCTTTCCATCTCTTCAGATAATAATGAGGCAACAACCTCATCCATATAGAAGGTGGAAGTAGTGCTTCCAATAGCCATTACCAGGTGATCTCAAGAGTCAGCAAAATGAACACAAAAGGAGCATGCAATAGTCTTTTTCATCAATCTTGTCTCCAACGAAACTCAATTGTGCAATCAACATGTTAAAAGAGTTGAAGTGATCTGCCACAAATCCCCCATCTTTCATTTTTAGAGAATACATCTTCTTTCTCAGGAGAAGCTTGTTTACCAAGGATTTAGCCTGATAAACATCACCAAGCTTCTTCCACAAAGAAGTAGAAGTTTTATCTTCATGGAAATTTAGGAGGATGGAATCAACCAAAGAGAATATAATAAGACCTTTGGTTTTCTAATTCATGAGATCTCAATCCTCTTTTTTCATGCTAGGTGGCATAGTTCTAGAAACTAAAAGCCATAGATCATGATCTATGAGCATGTCTTCCATGTTGAGCTTCCAAAGTTAAAAATTATCATCATTAAATTTCTTCATCTCAATCTACCTAGATGTGCCTACTATCTATTTCTTGCAACAAGGTCATGAATTAAACTTCTACAAAAATCCCACTGAAATAAACATCAGCTCAAAAACCCCTTCTAACCCAATAAAGGAATCAAGGTTGGCCAAGCTCTAATACCAACTGAAAGGAATTCAAGTGAGTGGAAATATCTTCCTACACTAATCTAAGTAGGCAAGAGTTACAAAAAAATATTTTTAACACCTTATAAAAATTACAATAAGAGAAGCAATTAGAGAATAAAGGAACAGAAAAACAACAACACATATAACAATGGCACAAAATATACATGGAGAAAACCCTTTTGGGTAAAAAACCTTGTTGGAAAATGTTGTCATTGATGTCAAAAGTGTTAAAAGAGAAAATTTCATTTATGTGTTTGAGGCTAGAGTGCAAGTGTTGAGGATATTGTAGCATTGAGAATCTTACCCACCACCCTATAGAAGACAGGACTGGGTGCTTGCAGTATAGTAGCCTCCCCACCAGCCCATAGAGTCTAAGGAGGGTGCCTTATAGTACTACGATGAACATGGCCATCTCGCAGCTACCTGCCAACCCACAACAAGTTGATCATGTGCCTTGCGGTACTGCAGTGTAAAGTGTCATAACTTGCAAACCCATGGCACATTGGTGAATAGGTTTGTGATGTAACGGTTGTATGTGGTACTACAGTATCTAACACAATGATGGAAGATCAGAGTAACAATGTGTTTTTGGCGAGGACTATTGCGAGGTCTCCTTGATATAGTGATGATAGTGCAATCAATGGTGGGATCATGCATATGTGGATGATGACATGTTGTGATGACATTGAAGATATGTTGTGGCATAAGAAGAATGATGGAGCTATCAATAAGACAATGCTAATTCAAAGAGAGGGACTTTGGTGTCCCCTCAATATACCGATGGCTTTTCATCAAAGTGACTGGTAGAGTTCGAAGAGACCATTTGCATGGTCCCTTTGACATCACAATAGGGATTTTTGAAGATAGTTGGCTATGTGTACTAACAAGTGGCGAAGGTTGATTGATCATTTTGGTAATTCACATCCTTGTTGTGAATTGTGTGGAGATGATGTGGACATTCTAGGGGAAGGCAGCTTATCAAAGAGAATGGTGTCTATCGATGTAACCCCAATGCAACTCAACCTGATACAGTAATATGCTATAGGAAAAGATCAACAATGCTCATTTAATGGAGGAATCATCTAATAGTTTTGTTTCAAAGGGAGATAATGAATTGAGAACCTTGGATCATGGTGCAAAGTGACAAGATCAACAATTAGAATTCAAAGATGGTGATTTCAAATGGTTAAGTCTGTGAAATAGTTTCTAACTAGCAGTCAACTAGAAGAATCAAATAAATTGATCTATCTACCCTAATAACAGACTTGGTTATTTTAGAGGTAGAGGGGTGGCGTAGAGCACTAAGAATACAAAGATTGATTTCAAATCTTAAACATGGAAGAATACATTAAATGTGAATCTAATTTTGGGATTACATATTGCCAATCTTACAATACTTTCAGAGATAGAATTTAATGCAGGTAAGGCTCAATGTAGTGAATTCTTCTTGATGAATATAGAATGAAAAACCCTAATTGTTGCATCAAGTTATATTATGTCAAGTGTGCACAACTTAAAAAAAAGAGAGAGAGCTGACTAGTTAGTGAAAAAAATGAGATAACAGTGTTACAAAGAAGAGTGGGAAGTGGAAAAGTGTACAAAACATGATTGTAGAGAAAGAATGCACTATGCCTAAATAAGTTGAACCAAACAAAAATCAGGAATTCAACTCTAGATTTATATTCAGTGTAAAGCCCTTGATTGTATTGGTGCTTTTGTTTGGATTCTACTCATTCAAACTGGTGCATTACAGAAAGGGGATGCGATGCTAAGAAATTCATCAGTGTAGATAACAGTGGCACAGAGAAGAAGTGGATACAAAGTTGATAAAAAACTATAGAGCAAAAGAAGGGGTACAGAGTGTCCAACATGCTTGTAAGTGTAGTTGCAAATAAGTTGCAACATAGAAGTGTTATTAAAACTATAATATCTAACATTGTAAATCTGATTGGTGGGTACCATCAGATATTTGGATAGGTGCTCAAATTAAGGAGTGGGTGCTCCTAAATTAGGGAATTGATGTCTCCATAGGGTTGATGCCCTTAAATTTTTGTAACCGAATTTCAATCTTGTGAGGCTAGATTAGGACAATGGATCCTAGCAACATTTCTCACTATGGTTTTTCCCAACCTTGTATTTTCCAAGCACATTTGGTGTTATGTGTTATATGTATGCTATTTCATTTGTTTTCTTAGTCATTGTTTATCTACACATTTAATCCACAATCTACACTAAATATATTGAGAGGTGAGAATTTCAAGATCTACTAATTCACCCCCCTCTTAGTAGATTACTATGTTTCAACAATTGGTATTAGAGACCTAGGTTCCCCAGCTGAAGCTTAATCAACTCGGATAGATTTTGGTAGTGCGAATAAAATGAACAATCGGGAAGGTTCAAGCAATCCAACCTGGTTTGATGGAACTAACTATTCCAAGTGGAGTTCATTAATGGAGGGATATTTGGGATCACTAAGACTAGATGTCTAGATGTTAGTTAAAACCAAATATATTCTCCTAGCCACTCTTCCCACTGATGTTGCAGGAAAGGACTATGAGAATAATGAAAAAGAATGGTTTTCCATTATGAATAATTTGTCAAATTCTATGCATGGCACGATTATGCATTGTCAAATTACATATGATGTCTGGGAAAAATTAAAAAATATCTATGAAGGAGAAAACAAAGTAAAGTTGGCAAAGCTTCAAGTATTGAGAGAAAAATTTGAAGGCTTAAAGATGGCTGAAGAGGACAAGATTGTGTTGTTCCTATAGCACACACACCCCATTTGGAATGGGGACCCTCTCTTTTTTTCCCTCTCTGAGTCACTTTTTACATTCGCCTCATTTTTTGTGCCCTATGTTTTGAGTTTCAAATGGTTGGGGAGTCCTAAAGTCCTCACCTTGAGTTGACAAGGTTCACCACCGAAGAAATTTCTAAGTCTTTGTGCATTTGCGGGTCTCCGTTGGTAGTTTTCCCTTTGCTTTTGAAAACTATCATCCTTCGCTCCATGCTGGTCCACCCTTGTGGGTTTCCCCATGTGAGATTCCCTCTTGCTTTCATATTTTCAGTGGTGGCCAACCCAAGGTGTCCACCCACATGGCAGGCCCCACATCCTCTGTCGTTGTCCCCTTCGTTGACCTACCAAATGGAAATCATCTAGCTACCACCTACTTAATACAAGCAACATTTTTGAAAACCCTACCCAACTACCTTGCTTGCCACCATACAGGAAATTAATGCAGATCATTAATGACTAATTTCCTATAAATACCCAAGTCAACCTTTCATTTTCATTCCTTCAGTAAGAGAATTTGTTAGAGCTCCATCCAACCTTCATTGCCTCCGTGCTCACACAACTCTTTAGCCATTTTCAAATGACTGTTCATTAGATTCTTCATCGAGTTTTGTGGGATCATCAAGTGAGTTTTCCATCACCACCCTAAGTTGTTTCCTTTCTAATGGGTTTTGTGAAATTGTTAAAATCTTGGGAAGAAAACCTTAAAGTTTCTTTAGGAAGACAATTAAGCACCAAAATCTATGCCTACCCATCTCTATAAAACCTAGAAAACCCATCAAATTTATCCCATTCAAACTCTACAAAACTTCAACCACTGGTCGATGTCCTTCACAAAGGCATCCATTCCCTTGTTCCCTACAAACTTCCCTTTTTCCATTCTTTGAAATCTAAACTTCAAGTGTAAAATCAGAGGTCTTCACCCCTCACATGCCCAAGCATGCAGGCGACTATCACTCTTTTGTCATCACCATGAACCAAGTGAAATAGGAACTTAAGGGCCCCTGCTGGTCTGCTCTCATGGAATTTTGCATGTGGGATTCCTTTGGTAGAAGTTCATGCTTTCTTCATTGTTTCCTAAATTGCTATCAATCCTTGTCTTCCCACACCATAGACCCCACAAGGGTCACATCCGCCAACCATATCACGCATTGAAGTTTCCTTCATAGATCGCTCACTGCAAACTTTTGTTGCCTCTTCACTGTCGATGTTAACACCTTCACAGGCGGTCGAGGTGACACTCCTTCACCCGTAGTGGAACCCACGATTTCCTTCACCCTCTGAACATGCCCAATGAAAACCTAAGTCTTGATTCCTTTGTGGCCTAACCATGTAGAAGTTCATTTGCAGACCGCCCCGCCCCCTTCGTCATTTGTAGAGTAGCCAATGACTTTCTTCCGTCCACCTTGCAGACCCCAATGGTGACTTTTCCCTTGAGCTTTCATCCAAATGGTTAAGCAAAAATGTATTGTGGATAGTTCTTTGCAGGCCACCACCTGTGGCCCATCATTGTGTCACCACCATTTGTGAACGGTCATGCCCTACCATCATTTTGCATGGCAAAACCTAAGCTCTCCTCTTTCATCTAGCCCTCCTCAAGTGAAACAACTAGTGTCGGGATCCTCCATGAACCCACCAATGCAACTCACCCATTGTGGGATGCCACCTTGTCTTTTCTATTTTAAAATGACCATCCCTTAGTAGCATTCCATACCTCCCTATAATTTCCTAAATGATGAAACATTAAAAAGTGAGCTTGAGCCATCTAAGCCTCTTGTGGATCCCACAATGCAAGAATCCCTTTGCGGGATTCCTCTTCTAGAACGTCATTTTTGAATGGTTGACCTACAAATGAACTTGAGGCCACCTACCTCTGCACCCTTCAAGTCTGCATTGGTAGCAAGATCAAACTAACACCTCAAAGGACATCGTAGATGAATGCCAAACATTCCTAAGCACCCAAATGCCTTGACTGGTCCCTAAAATCTGAAGGAAAAAATTTGAATGTGGGTGGCTTCCTATAGGCCATCGCAGCCCTAGAGCTATTTCACCCTAAGTCACACCTAATGGTTACCAGCCCAAAGAAACCCACACCCCTAGGCTAGCACCCTCATAATTAACCCTAACAAGGGTTAAATGATGAATTTTAATGAATTTTATGATCTTTGATGATGAAATGTTTGATCTGACCCTCGTGTTTGTTGGATTTCACTAATGCTCCCCTCACTTTTCACATGAATATGCTAACTGCATCTATGTTTGTAAGATTTATGGAACCGGTTGTGAGACCACCAGTACCATCCTTAGAGAAAGAGAAAGGAAAGAAGATTAATATTAAATGAAATATCAATTCCAGGGGGTGGATATCACCTCCAGGGTCCCTTTAGACTAGAACAAGATCTTAGACACCAACCTTGGACATATAGATATAGATGAGCTTAAAAAATGGGTCATACTCAACCCGACCACTGAAAATGCAAGGAAGATCAGAAGAAGTGATCTCACCAAAGCAGTTGGCTTTCCACCAGCTCTAGTGGCCCCAAAACTGGTAATAACATGCAAAGAATCCTACCATGCAGGAAATAGAAAAATTATTGATCATGAAGGTAGAGTATTAGTAAATCTATCAGCAAAGTCTATAGGAGAAACATTCCACATCCCCACATTTGACCCTATGGAAGAAACAAAGAAGGGGTATGCAGAAAACTTGTGGAAGCCAAACCCCCAAGGTTGCAAAAAGTTGATCACACAACACTGGTTGAAAGAGAAGAGGGGCAGTGCAACTAAGGTTCCCCAAGAACTGTTCCAAAGTGACTTCTATGAGGATTATCATGACTTGGTGACTCTCTTGAGCAAGATGATGGGAATTCCAATAGCTGCCTATTTTCAATAATGGATGTTCTACTTTATTGAGGAGATCATCAAAGGGAATTTAACCAAGTTCCGTTTGGGAGAAATTGATCAGTGACAACTTGCACAATCATTTGATGGTCGTAAAGAAGACATCACAGTTTTATGTGACCTCCTACTTGGTGTACCTCTTGGTGGCCCCATTCCCTTATAAAGGATTATTTGTTGCTTAGAGTCCGACTCTAGGAAGGGAGCTAAAAGTGTATGATAAGTATCCAAAACTGCAATATCAAAATGTCAAGGAGTATCATAGAGTGAATGATGCCTTTATTGGATATATCATGAGACTTCTTAGAGGATATTTCAAAAGGAGAGTTTCACACAATGCTCGAGCGTTCATTCAAAAATTCGGGTACCTGCTCATATAGTTCCAAAAGTTCACTTATATTAGAATAGAAGGATTCTTCGAAAGGCCTTATAAGCTACCTCGGTACCCCAATGATTGGATGATCATATTGGAGGTATCCCGACAGTTACTGAATGCTCATACTCTGCTGAGCAATAAGCACAGGGTAGACATTCCCTACCCTCTAACCTTCGATCAGGGCATGTATGTTATTCCCACATCCCAATGCACAAAATACTCAGACAAAGAAATAGTGGAGTATAATCTGGACCTCCACACAACAAGACCTAGGATGGATCCTTATAGAAAACTAATGAATTTTCTCAGAAAAGAATATGCCTACCTACCCCACATTGAAGACTTTTGGGAAAACTACCAAGATGACAAGGAGCTGTGCATGTGGCACTACATGTGTATGATCACTCAATTTTTGAAATCAATCAAGCTCTTCCTAGTACCTAACTAGATCATGGAAGATGAGGACACCATTTTTTATCCAAGGTATGATGTTGTGGCTAACTTGCCACTACCACTAATAGAATAGGACAAGGAGGTAAATGACCTTGATATTGTGACTAATTTGGTGGAGAAAAAAACAAGGTAGTGGATTGATACAAAGATCATTTAGCTAAAGCTATAAAAGGATACACTAACATATGGTGAGCTAAAAGATGAAATTGAGAGTTAAACTAACAATGGGGTAGCTTCCAATCTGATTTAGGAAACCTTGAAATCTACACCAATGACATGATCAAGAAAAGGTGCAGGAGCACCCAGGACCTTCAGGGAACACTCCAAGAGTCAGGAGAGAGCAGGGGTCAGGAGGACCTTCCAAGCATGTGAAAGCATTAATTATAATGTGTTGAAGCCTATAATGGAATTTAAATTGAATGAGTGTGCTAAAGGTGTCAAAGGTTTCAAGAATCCTGATAAGGAATCCAGTCAAAAATGTAATGTAAGGGGCAAAGTATGTTTTAAGGGATTTGATTAAATGTTCTTAGGCTTTAGATAGGTTAAATAAGCTTGGATATTAAATATCCAATGGTCTTTAGTTGATTCCTATTAATATTTTTCAAGATTGTTATTTAAAAATTTCAAAATTTGTTTGGGCGGGAAAGTAAGTTTAGGGGCTTAATTGGCTTTAATGAGGTGTAAACCAATTTTTGTTAGTTGGGACAGTTTTTTAGTTGATCTATAACCCCAGGGAATTCAATTGTATGGGATTTGATAGAGGATTGAAGGACATTGTACGGACTGTTTCCAAGAAAGGGCAGAAAATCACTATTTTTTGCATTTTTCTCTTGTGCTTTTGCAGTCTATTGAATTCTCTTTGAAGTTTCATTAAATGTGAAGGCCTAAGCATTATAAATTTCATGTTTTTAAATTGTTGAATGCTCTGAAAGTTCATAAAAATCAATCCTAGCACGTGTTCTTGCTGACTGTCTACAGGAAAAGGCTGAAATAGACTGTTTTGAGGGTCTTTCAATGAAATAATGATCCATTTCAAGGAATGTATTATTGGAACCCTATGAAATGGATCTAATATAACTTGTACAAACTGAAACTAACCAAAAAATATGCAGGAAAAGGTGAAGAACTGACTGTGCACAGTGAATTGGCAAAGGAAGAGGGAAGAAAGTTGACCCTAGGGTATAGCAGTGAGCAAACTGCCTTAATAAGAGGCATGTTTCTGAGTTCTAGTAGTTGTGAAATGATGAAAGGATGGTGAGAAGTCAAAAACCAAGACTTGGAAGTGATAGGAAACCCTAAAAACCAAAAGCCCTAGTTTTAAGCCAAATTAGTGAGGGTTTTGTAGTTGGGCATGTTGTGAGTATTCTTGTAGACTAAAAGTGTGAAAATATTTGATTTGGGAGTATTTTAGGAGACTGTTGAGAGTTTCAAGGCCAGGGGACAAATCTAGAGGTGGGTTGCTTTGTTAAATAGGGCTAATTAGGCCTCATTTCAAGGAAACAGCAGGGTTAGAAACAAGAAGGTCTAAAACAAGTGGTGCAAGTAAGTTGATATGTTGCTAGGCATCACAAAACACACTTGATACAATCTTTAAGTTGGAGGTTAAAGTGCAAAGTTTGAGAGAAAAGACAGTATTCCATCGCCAAAGGCCTAATAGGGCTAGTAGGACTGGTTGAGCAGCAGAAAGGAGTTTTGTTCAAAATTTTGGTTAGGGTTTGAAACCCATTTGAATCAAGTTTATTTAAGGTCTGGTGAATTCATTTCAGTGATTGAAAGTCACAAGGGGAGGCAGAACATCCTTAGTTGCAAGGTGAAGACCCTATTTCCAAGTTGGAGACTAGTTGAGAAATTTAAGAGCAAAGCTTTGTTAATTTTTAATTCTTTGTGAAATTTTTGAGATCCCTGACCCTCTGCATCAAGAAAGAGGAAAGAAGTATCAAAGCAGCAACCTAAGCCCAAGGTTTACTCAAGGAAGCCCATAGAAGGGGAATCCTCCAAAAGTGAAAATAAGTCAAGAGGGTTTACTGAGATTCCCATAATTCAAGAAGACCCTCAGCATGAAGGTGAAGAAGAGGCTGAGCACCTGCAATCACCACCTATTGCCTCTACTCCTCCTAGTGTTTCCACCATTGCTACTACTCTGCTTCTCGCATCTCAGGTCTTGCCAATCTCATCCCTGCCCATCATGGAAATCTCTATCCACTTGGCTTCCACTTCACCTAAAACTCCCATCATGGTGAAAGATTCCTCCTCCAATACAACCTCTCCACTATCTCCTCCTCATTGTCTCATTTTGCTACAATTCCCCTAGCTGCCACAACAACTATGCCCTCTCTCACTCTACCAAAGGCCTTTGTGACACACATGGAAAATATACACATGAAACTCTTTGGGGTATTAATGAATCCTATAAAACAAACTGCAATTTCCCAAGTTATAGCTGGCCTCCCTGTCCCTCCTCTCATAGAGCCACTAAAAATGGAAGCTACAATGCAAATATCAGAACAAATGGAGAGACACTAGAGGGAGGTTGCCAAGGAGATAGTTGAAGAGTCAGAGAATCCCTTTAAGCATAACTATTACGAGCACCCTAAAGGAGAAATAAATGTAACTATAGATGAGGTGGCCTATGAAGAGGAAAAGAATTCGAGAGCTCAAACCAAGAGTTCGAGGAGGAGCTATCCCAATAGCTCAAAGATGTTGGAAAATAAATTGAACATGAGAGGCAGCCCTCTGAAGAAAGAGATGACACTAATGAATGGAGATGAGAGAAGAGCCTCCATTGGTTGGGAAAGATAAAGACCCTATTGAAGAAGAGGAAATATCTCCCAAGAAAGAAAAGGAAAAGGAGGAGATTGAAATAGAAGAAGAGGAAAAAGAAAAATATGAAGAAGAAGTCGAGCTTATAAGGAGCCCCAAGCTAGAATGCCATGAAATGCTCAAGCAAGAAGTAGAAAAGGCCCCACCGATAGAGGATTCCATTGAAGAACACAACCACTATTGAGCTAGATAAGGAAAAGGATATACTGATCTAGGACTTGGATGAGGAAGAAGAAAGAACAAAGCTCAATGTCCCTAGTCATGAGGAATAGAGGCCCCAACTTGAAAAAAGAGTGGAAGGTGATCATGAATCACCATAGGGGGATTCTAAAATGCTTGATTGGTTGCAAAAGTAGATACAAAAGAAATCCTATATCCTTGTAGATCCAAAGACCAAACTTGAAGCTATCTTGGCACTAGCACAAACAAAGTCAAGAAGAGAAAAGAAGCCAAAGGTCCATTCCCATATAACAATTGATGCATCTAGATCAAGGACCATGCAGATCACCACCCTAGTGATGGACAAAGGAGAGGGGGTAGGTTACAATATCTCCACCATCAACCTGGGCACTACTATGAGACAATAGAAGATAGATGAATTTCGGGGATTGGTAGCCACGATAGTTGAACAAATGAACAAGGATGAATCCTCCAAGGAGGAGCTAAAAGCATAAGTGGAAAACCTTAGTGCCTACATTCAACAGTGAACATCCTTAGAGGAAGAATCCCTGACTACGTCCTCCACACCCCAACTACTATCCCAAGATGAATTCTCCAAGATGGAGAAAATAAGGAATTGGACCAAGAGTATTTCATATTGGTTGAGACGGGTGCTATATAATGGTGATATGGGTATTGGCCATGTTGTATGAACTACCAACAAGTTCCAAGAAGTGCAGAAAGAGCTCAAGGGCACAGAGATAATTTTCCATAACTTTGCTGAACTATATAGGATTACATATCCTAAGCTCAAGGCCATCCTCAGAATTCCCGAGAAGGGGTGGGAAGAGCAGCTAGCTCTAGTAAAATATGATCATTGGCTGGTGGAGATGTGGAAGATTAGCCTAGACTATAGAAGAGACATCCTAGAAAGAGTGTTCCATGAAGTAGAGCTTGACCTTGAATAGGTTAACATAGGATAGACAGCAAGGAGTATCTAAAACTCATGACAAATTATGATATGCCTCTTATGGAGCTGGATCCGGAGAAGATCAGGCCATACTTCCACAAGAAAATGGAGCAAGGGATAATAGATTCATTAATGTCAGACTTCATGGATTTTGGTGCTAGAGCCTTCGTCCAACCAAAGCAAGTGATCAAGGCCACACCAAATTGTACAAAGAATTGGGAGCTTTTCACGAGTAGATCTAGGAAACTCACCTTCCAAGTGTGTCAATTGGATATCATGGAGTGGAACAAGCTTTAGGCATTGATTGGGAAGTTTGTAGAGTTTTCCAATGTTTGAAAAATAAAAGGAGAGCCTGTAATAGATGAAGAATTCCTAATAGTGTAGCTACAGCCAAAAGAGAAAACTACTACAAGAAAAAAGTGCTAGAATACTAGGGCACTATAGGATAAAATACAAAAAAATACAAAGGATGTATTTAATAATGTTATATTTTGGGGGTAGGTGAAACCCTATCTTGTAATGAATCTAAGCCATACAGTGTAAATCAATCCTATCCACTCATTTTGGCTTTGGAAAACTATAAATAGGGGGTCTCCTCTCATTTTCAAAGAGAGATTTTAGTTGTTGTAATGACATGCCACATAAATTTTAATATAACTTCATTTATTTTGATGGATTCTTGAGTTTCTCACATGTTGCATGGTTCATCTCCTCATGTTTGATAGATTTAAGTTATTTTAGCTTGTTGTTTTTAGTACTTTTAGGTAGTTTAGATTGTATAGTTGTTGTTTTCCATTGATTTTGAAGAAGGCTATTGTGTTGATGCTTTGCATGTTCATGCTTTGGTTATCAATAATAAACAGCTGTGTAAAGCTATTTTGAACATAAATTCATTGTTGCATTGAAGTTTCATCTTTCATTTACGCTTTATGGTAAGTGAACAGCTAAAAAATATACAAACCTTATAAGATAGCACTAGTTTCATGATATTGTGTGTTTTGGTTAAGTGGAACTTAGTTATAGGAAGGTTGTCCATAGTAGCATCCTCCATTATCATTGTTCATAGGTAGTTGCAAGTCTAGGAACTTCTTCCTCCCTTTTCCTTTTTGACCTTCTTTGAAATAGTAGTTTAGGCAAAGTTCCAACATCATTGTAAAGCCAAATCTGATGTTGTACATGGAGTTTAGAATGTTGTTTTGAACTTACAACAATTGCACATCATTTTTGAAATCTTAGAAACTCCATTTGAGGGTTGAATCCCCTTCCAAATTAATAATTGTCCATGCCCCTTTTGATCACTAGAAAATCACATCAAACTATTGAGTTGTTTTTGCAAGTCATGACTTGACACCTAAGAGACCTTGGGATAAATTTTGGTTACTTGTTTATGGGAAGTTGTCTTTCAAGAGAGGTAGTTCACTTGTGTGCTACCTGTGTTGAGAAGTGTAAAAACACCCATCAACAAAACTAGTGCTAGAAGGAGGATAGCCTTTTTGTTAAGTTGGATCGAATTGGATCCTTCTCCCCTGAGAGATTCCAAAGAATATTGAGATCTACACCCCAAAAAGTGGAATTTCAAGAGATACTCCCCCTACCAAGGCGAAGAGGGCTATAAGATTGGAAGCAACTTCATTAGCCTCATCCATTCCATCCACTTCTCCTCCATCCTCACATCTCCCTTCCATCCCTTTGCACCACACTCCTCCCTCCTTTCCAACACCCAACCCTTCTTCTCAGCCACCCCAAGATGCCTTCCAACTGTCCACTTCTCATGGCCAAGGCATTGCCCTTGCCCCAGTCCTTCAAGTCCAAGGAGCTTCCTCAAATGTTGCTGCTCCTTTGCAGCCCCAAGTTACTATTGCACAACAAGTGCAACCTACACCTCCCTTCATGGCTTGGCTAGGTAACAATCCTTCTCTATTGTCCTTCAATGATTATAATGACATTCCAAAGAATCTGAAGGGATTTTGCATGAAGTTTCATCCTCATGATCCACAAAGGACAGCAGTGGAACATATCAAGATCTTTCAAATGGATTTGAAGGACATGTAAATAGATCATGAGGATGTGGATTGTCAACTCTTTCCTTATTCCTTGGGAGAAGAGGCTTTTCATTGGTACATCAACTTTCCAATGGGGTCCATCACCTCTTGGAACCTATTAAAGAACTCCTTGTAGAAATATAAGATCCCAATTAGCCCTTCAGAGTTATACTAGTAATTCATGT
This sequence comes from Sequoia sempervirens, assembly GCA_007258455.2. Lineage (NCBI taxonomy): Eukaryota > Viridiplantae > Streptophyta > Pinopsida > Cupressales > Cupressaceae > Sequoia > Sequoia sempervirens. The sequence continues at coordinate 28,645,270 of VDFB02047144.1, read as the reverse complement.
CTATTTTAAGGGAAGTCAATGAACTAATCAGCTCCTTCAATGATCAGTTTCGTCATGTATACATGAGGTTACAAGCTTTGTACATGGTTGATGATCCTTCAGCCTAGTTGGTTTATAATGCTACCCTAGACTACCTCACTATTGAATTAGTGAAAAGAATTCACCCACCACCCACTAGGTTGGTAGATGTCTATGCTAAGGCGGTCATAGAAAGCACTAATTTGTGGAAAAATATTTTGGGTCTGCTACCTTCCTTAGGACTAGTCACCCATCCAATGCAGATTCAAGGACTCACTCAAGCCTTAACACATTAGACACCCATTATGAATCAAGTTCCACAATTGCCCATGGTACTCCATCTAGGATAGCCATTGAAGCAGGTGCCCCCAATACCTCATTACCTATATCCAAAGCAGCAACAGGTCTATCCTCAACCATCTCAAGTGCTTTCATATTTAAAGGGTCTAAGTTTTTTTCTATTCAACAAAACCAACCAGCAATGCAGTCAGTCCTCCTCCAAAACCAAGTATCGTAGCCAAACAAAATAGAGAAGGATTAGATAGATGAATTGATGGAGATTATCAAGAAGATGTCAACATAAATGATACATTTAAGGAACCAAAACAACCAGTTGCAAGCTTCCCAATGAAACATTCATGCCAATCTCAATCAGGATAACAACGACAACCATGATGCAGGTACCTCTTCTGAGAAAAATTATGAAAAAAGACAAAATTTTAATCAAGAATTTGAAAGGAGGTCTTCAGAGAGAAAGAACCGAACATGGAACACAAGGCCAAACAATGGAGGCATTCCTACTCCCCTTGACCAACCAACCAATGCATAAAAAATGATAAGTGGGGTATACTTACTCGAGGTAACTTTTTTCAGATGGTGTCGGATCCACAAAATGAATAGGCACTCTGAATTGGAATACCCTAAGTTCTATAAAGTCACAGAAATCTTTCAAGTGGAGGTTTAGAATGTTTTGGATGGCATCAATTGTAGAGACATAGTCCCATCTGAACCATATGACTTTTTCGCGCTCGTGGTCAATCAAGCCCCTTCCCACGAAGTGAAAGCAATGTGCTTGAAAATGAGATCATTGACTCAAAGGATGAAGAAGCAAAAGAGGTAAATAGTGAAGACACCCTATCCCAGCTCTTTACTTCAATAGATAATGGTCCAGTAGATGAAGAGGAGTCACATGAGGATGAAGTCCAGATGTTCCATCAAAGGGAAACTCCTTATAATTTAAGAAGTCAATAAGTAGGAGGACCTTTTACAACCTCTATTCCACCTAATAACTTTAGCACTCCACCTAATCCAAATGCTAGCAACAACCCAGGTTACCCCCATGTGCTCACTCAGTATTTTAACAAAAATAAGTAGCCAAATCAAGTGAAAAACCAATTTTCTAGTTCCTCCCAAGGAAAATCCTTTGAGGCTGAAATTGAACAAATGGGCGAATATGTAGTTGAAGAATTTAAGAAGATCAAAATCAGTTTGTTGGCATTCGAATTACTTAAAGTCCTAGTAGTTAGGAATGCCTTCTTTAGAATGATTAATGGGACTACCTCTTCCAAGTCAACACAAGAGGTACCTTCCAAGAGACTCTCCTTTGATGAGTCACAAAATGAACCTGTAATTAAGGAAATCTTAGGCAAGCAAATGGATGCGCCTTCAAATCAACGAATGAGAAAGCAACCTGCTAAGGAGAAAAACCAAGTGCCAACTAAGGATAAGACCAATGAGAAATATAAAAATAAGTAGCTCAGGAAGAAACACCCATCATCTTGTTCCAAGGGAAGTTAGAAACACCACCCTTCGTCACTACTATCAGGATATTTGAGAAAAACCTACACAATTGTCTGCTCAATTCAGAAGCCTTGGCCAATTTCATGTTGCTTGCTATATGCAAGGCTCTAGGAAAAGTCCCTAATTCCCGAAAAAAGGTGACCCAACTAGATAAAACAAAGGTGAATATAGTTGGTGAAGTCAACTAGATCCCTATGTAGATTGCTCCAAACCCAAGGGTGCAACAAGTCATTGGCATTCAAGTTGTTGATATTCTTGACACATACGACATAATATTGGGAAGAGATTTTACTAGGGAATTGAATGGGTATGTTGCAACAGACTTTTCTCACCTATGGATACCATGGAAATGGCTACCAAACTAGATCTGTATTGACTGGGAACCACACATGAAGTTTATGATAATGGAGTACAACAATACCAACAAGGTGTTGTTTGTTGAAATAGAACTTGGAAATTATTCTCCCATGGCCTATCAAGAGGAATTGGAGTCTCAAGAAGAGGAGGAAACTAAAGAAGTCCCCCTTATGTTGTACAGTCCTCCTATTGACTTAGGCCACACCCCTTAAAGCATAGAAATGCTGGTTGAATTAGACGATGAGGAATCCTATGACGATGGCAATTTGGGATTATTGGACAGATTCCAAGAATTTATTAAAAAATGTGTTCAAGATCAGCTCAACTTAGGAGCAAGAATGGAATTTCAAGAGCTCCTATTACCTAGTTGGTGTAGGGTACACAATGCTGCCTACTTAGAATTTAAATGTGATCCGGTGGACATTTTTCAGTGGAAATTGAAGTGTCTTATTTTTCTCCAAAATCTGCACCATCAGAGAGAGCTCAGCGTCCTGATTCCAACGCAACTCGAACGGAGCGAAAAGGAGTCCGTTTGCACGAGTTATGGCCAGTCAAACCTTTGGTCAAACTGGAATCAGGGGCGTCCAGAAGGCGAAAAAAATGATGTCGTCAAAAGTTGTCGAAGTCGGCATCATTGGGAAGAGCTCGTCGCAAGCTTTCCAACGCAACTCATTTCGTCGAAATCCGACATTAGACGCAAGAGTTATCAGCGGTCAAAGTTACAGGTTGACTTGATGGAGTCGAAGGTACAGTGATGATGTCATCATCCGTACAGCTGACGTCAGCACGAGGTACGAAATCCGAAGTGGACCAATCGAAAGCTGACACGTGGCAGTCCGTACAGTCCGTACATGTCGACGTGGCATAGTGACGTGGCAGGTGAGTCATCGGTACGGACCAATCAATGACTGACATGTGTCCGTCCGTACTGGTGACGTGGCACCTAGTCAGCGACACGGGTGTCCACTCAGCAGCCAGCTCAGCGTACGGCATGACAGTCAGCATCCACCAGCACACAGGCAGACACGTCAGCGGACAGGTCATTGTGTACGTGGGCATCGACAGCGAATAGCGTTTTGACACTTGTCATCCAGTTGGCGCACAGTCAGCGTTGAGTCAGAGTCCACGTCATCGGTGTGGGCGAATTAGTCTTCGCCACGTGGCAGTTGCTAGGCATGCCACGTGGACTCATCGTATCTCTCCTCCTCGGACGGTTGTTGAATTTGTTTCAAAAAGTCGTTGGGGGATTCGAACCCCCAACGTTTATCCGCTAAATTTGGAGCATGGCCGTTCCACCAAATCTTCCGGCTATAAAATAAGTGCGAGCGGTTTATTTTGTTTAATGCCGTTTTCAAAGTTTGTTTTAAAACTGCCGCGGCCGGGAGTGGAACCCGGAACCGCCGGGTTCCCAAAAGGGAATATCACCGCTGGGCTGCCGAGCCTTTCTAAAATATTAGTGGCATGGGTTTGTTTTGTTAACAGTTCAAACCCGAATGCCCAAATAAAATTAAAACAAACTCCAAACTTTTATAAAAATTAAACAAACAAAGATCCTTTTTAGAGGATTAAAATCAACTACCAAAACGAAATCAGCCTGGGAATGATCAATGAAAGGGGCTAAAATAAAGATTAAGGGAGATTTTTAAGATTAATATATATTAAAAATGGAGGAGGTTGATTTTTTTATGCAAAATTGGGAGATTTGTAAAGATTTTTATGTATTTGGAGAGATAAGGTGAATATTTTGTAAATCATTTGGTTGAAGGCCAAATTGAGAAAATTTTATGTATTTAAAGGGGGCTTGAGAGAAGAGTTGGAATCAAGTTTTTTTCAGGTGATGAAGTCCTGACGCTGAGGCAACACGGAAGAGAGGAGTCTTGTTGAAGAATTTTCCAGCCATTGTTGAATGTCGGAGCCCTGTTATGCTGCCGAACTGATGGTCTTGGTGCATCTTTTGTAATTGATTTGGAGATTAATCGGATCGGTCACACTCTATTGGAGTGGACCCGGAGACGTAGTCACTCTCGTGACGAACTCCGAAATCAAACACTGTTTGCACTTCTCTCTTTCTCTCTTTCTGTCTCTCATTTCCTTTCATTCTGTTATAATCACCTTGATTACGTTCTTTATGTTATTTCTTTAAGTTAATTTCGTTTTAATTAACTTGAAATAATCATTGTAAAAGCATTGAAAAAGTTAAACATTTAAACTGCAATCTAGTCTAGATCCTATACAGATCAAGTTGGTATCAGAGCTTTAGGGTGACTTTTATTGCAGTTATTTGTTTTTGAATGCTAACGAGATCCAGGATTCAAAAGGGTGAAGGCAAGCTCGAAGAATTTGATCCTGAGATTGGGAAGCGTAGAACATTTCTGAAGATGTCAGTTTCTGGAATGGAGGTTCCTGAAGAAATCAGTGAGCAGGAGTTTCGAAGAGCATTCCTCGAGATGAAGGCAAAGGTGGACATACTTTTTCAGGAGAGACAAGAACGGAAGGACGTGAAGAAGGATCGTCGAAGCAAGAAGATCGCAAAGACATGAAAGGGAAACAACATGAAGATGGTGACAAGCAACCAGATCATCCCTTTTCTTCTTCTCCTCCCTCTTCTCCTTCCCCTTCTTCTCCATCTTCTCCTCATTCTATTTCTTCTAACCCTTTCAAGAGTGGATATAAGCCTAAAATAAAACTGGATGTAAAATTTGATTTGCCTAAATATTGTGGTGAACTTAATGCTGATAAATTGGATGATTGGATTCAACAAATAGAGGTCTACTGTAGAGTCCAGAATCTAATAGATGATGTTGATAGGATCCAATTAGCTACTCTTCGTTTAGGAGGTACAGCCTTAACTTGGTGGGAGAGTAGGTCTAAGGCAGAAGTTTCACAACATGGTAGAGTCAGTTTAACTTGGGCAGAATTTATTAATGCACTTAAGAAGCAATTTTATCCCTTAGGACATATGCAGCAATTAATGATGGATTGGCAAATGTTTAGGCAAGGGAAAGGTCAAACTGTCCAAGAGTACACCCATGAATTTAGGAAAAGGGATATTTCTTTGAATGTTCCTTTGTATACCCAAGACACGTTGTTGAAGTACATAGGAGGTCTACATTCCTACCTTAGGCATTCTATCCTGGTTTTGAACCCTTGTAACTTAGATGAAGTGTCTGTTCAAGCAACACACTTAGAGTTAAGGGGTAAAGGATCTTTCATTGACAAGTTTGATAATGATGTAAAGAAATCTTCTAAGAATGTAGATACAGGGAAAGGAAAGAAGGCAGCTACAGTCAAGAAGGGTGAGAAACTTTCTTGCACTCATTGTGATAAGGAAGGTCATGATGAAGAACACTGTTGGAAGTTGCATCCCGAACTGAAGCCTAAGTGGGCTCAAAGACGTAATCAGAAACAGAAGGGTAAGGACAAATCCATGAATGTTGTAATGGATCTTGGTTCAGATTCAGATGATGAGACTAAGATAACAGCAATGGGTCTTAAAGGTAAAGCTTCTATTTCTGGAGTTTCTGTTGCAAGTTGTGCTTCTTCTTCCATAGTTAATGATTTCTCTGAAGATGCAAAAAGGAATGAGTTGTTTCATTTAAGGGTTATGGCTAAGAACAGTAAAATTGATGCACTCATAGATAGTGGTTCACAAGTTAATCTGATTTCAGAAAGTGTTGTAAAGAACTTGGGAATAAAAACTACACCACATAAGAGACCTTATCCACTAGGTTGGATTTGTGAAAATGATAAGTTGCAAGTAACAAAACAATGCACCTTAAGGTTCACAATTACTAGTAAATTTGTGGATGAAGTACTGTTTGATGTAGTTCCACTGGATATCTGTGGGATAGTGCTTGGAAGCCCTTATCTTTATGACAGAAAAGCAATCTTCTACAGGCAACAAAATCATTATCATTTGTTTAAGGATGGCATTCAGTACATAGTACATTCTCACAAGATTAAGACTGATCAATCTTTTGCAAATACAGGACAGTTAAAGAGGGTAATTAATGCAAGTAAGGAATTAACTCTGATGTCTGTCAGTACAGGTGGTTCTAAACATGAACTTGGAGTAGCTAACCAGGGTCAGAAGTTGCAGGATGCACTTGCAGTACAGCATGAGAAAATGATGCTTGAAAGAATTGATGGATCCTTGGGTAATAATGTTCCTGTTGTGAAGGATCGAATTGTTGTTGACTTAATTTCTTTCATTTTTGCATTGATGTTCAGCTTGATGCTAGTCAATTTCTGTTGGTTAGTGGCTACGACATTGGATGTAGATGTTTATGGAAGTGATAACATTATGTTTATGTTCAACAACATTGTTGCAGTCTTTATTGTGTTTGTGAGCCAGGTTTTCAGATGTACTGAGGATACAGGACAAGTGGGGAGGCCAAGTCCTCACTTATTGTCAGAGTAAATGTCACTTTTGGAGGTCCAAAAGGTCTTCAGTGGGGAGGCCTGATCCGGTGGACATTTTTCAGTGGAAATTGAAGTGTCTTATTTTTCTCCAAAATCTGCACCATCAGAGAGAGCTCAGCGTCCTGATTCCAACGCAACTCGAACGGAGCGAAAAGGAGTCCGTTTGCACGAGTTATGGCCAGTCAAACCTTTGGTCAAACTGGAATCAGGGGCGTCCAGAAGGCGAAAAAATGATGTCATCAAAAGTTGTCGAAGTCGGCATCATTGGGAAGAGCTCGTCGCAAGCTTTCCAAGCGCAACTCGTTTCGTCGAAATCCGACATCAGACGCAAGAGTTATCGGCGGTCAAAGTTACAGGTTGACTGATGAGTCGAAGGTACAGTGATGACATCATCATCAAACTGACGTCAGCACGAGGTACGAAATCTGAAGTGGACCAATCGAAGCTGACACGTGGTAGTCCGTACAGTCCGTACATGTCGACGTGGCATAGTGACGTGGCAGGTGAGTCATCGGTACGGACCAATCAATGACTGACATGTGTCCGTCGTACGGTGGCGTGGCACCTAGTCGGCGACGCGTGGTCCATCAGCAGCCAGCTCAGCGTACGGCATGACAGTCAGCATCCACGTTAGCACACAGTGGCAGACACGTCAGCGGACAGGTCATTGTGTACGTGGGCATCGACAGCGAATAGCGTTTTGACACTTGTCATCCAGTTGGCGCACAGTCAGCGTTGAGTCAGAGTCCACGTCATCGGTGTGGGCGAATTAGTCTTCGCCACGTGGCAGTTGCTAGGCATGCCACGTGGACTCATCGTATCTCTCCTCCTCGGACGGTTGTTGAATTTGTTTCAAAAAGTCGTTGGGGGATTCGAACCCCCAACGTTTATCCGCTAAATTTGGAGCATGGCCGTTCCACCAAATCTTCCGGCTATAAAATAAGTGCGAGCGGTTTATTTTGTTTAATGCCGTTTTCAAAGTTTGTTTTAAAACTGCCGCGGCCGGGAGTGGAACCCGGAACCGCCGGGTTCCCAAAAGGGAATATCACCGCTGGGCTGCCGAGCCTTTCTAAAATATTAGTGGCATGGGTTTGTTTTGTTAACAGTTCAAACCCGAATGCCCAAATAAAATTAAAACAAACTCCAAACTTTTATAAAAATTAAACAAACAAAGATCCTTTTTAGAGGATTAAAATCAACTACCAAAACGAAATCAGCCCGGGAATGATCAATGAAAGGGGCTAAAATAAAGATTAAGGGAGATTTTTAAGATTAATATATATTAAAAATGGAGGAGGTTGATTTTTTTATGCAAAATTGGGAGATTTGTAAAGATTTTTATGTATTTGGAGAGATAAGGTGAATATTTTGTAAATCATTTGGTTGAAGGCCAAATTGAGAAAATTTTATGTATTTAAAGGGGGCTTGAGAGAAGAGTTGGAATCAAGTTTTTTTCAGGTGATGAAGTCCTGACGCTGAGGCAACACGGAAGAGAGGAGTCTTGTTGAAGAATTTTCCAGCCATTGTTGAATGTCAGAGCCCTGTTATGCTGCCGAACTGATGGTCTTGGTGCATCTTTTGTAATTGATTTGGAGATTAATCGGATCGGTCACACTCTATTGGAGTGGACCCGGAGACGTAGTCACTCTCGTGACGAACTCCGAAATCAAACACTGTTTTCACTTCTCTCTTTCTCTCTTTCTATCTCTCATTTCCTTTCATTCTGTTATAATCACCTTGATTACGTTCTTTATGTTATTTCTTTAAGTTAATTTCGTTTTAATTAACTTGAAATAATCATTGTAAAAGCATTGAAAAAGTTAAACATTTAAACTGCAATCTAGTCTAGATCCTATATAGATCAAAATGCTACCTTTGTGAAACAATAGTTGCTCATATCAGTGGAAAAGTTTCACTGAAAGAAGAACTCCCAATGAGATAGCCCAACCAGAGAAATCTTGAATTTTTGCCTTAACTGAAAGCTATTGATGCAAATGTGTAGCTAAGGAAATATGGATGTATGATCAGCCCCAGAGTTAAAGAATCCACCAAGTTTTGGATGTTGTGCTTTGATAGATCTAAGTCCAAGTAGGGAGTAGGAGTCATGTTCAAACTCATCAACCGCATAGGTATGATGTATTTTGCTGCTCATATGCTTCAATTTTATTACACAAACAATGTAGCAGAGTATGAAGCACTAGTCCATGATCTTTTAATGGCTCTAAGAAAAAAGGTTAAAATGCTACAAGTTTTTGGTGACTCGGAGTTAGTGGTGAAACAAGTCAGGAAGTTGTATTCGTGCCATGATAGGAGACTAGAAAATTACATACATAGAGTCTGGGACCTCATAGAAAGTTTGGATTCCTTTAATATCCAATTAATCCCTTGCTCCAAAAATTATACGGCTGATGCTTTAGTGCAAGAAGCCAACACCCTACAACCCCTTTTTCTATATGACTTAAAAAGGTTCACTGTTGAGCTTACTTCCATCCCATCGATGTCGGAAAATGTTACCAACTTCTAAGTTTTCAATGATGGCAAGCATATTTTGGATTTCATCACAAGCTCCAATGTGTTTTCAACATAGATAATTGATGAGGCTAAACATAAAGAGGCAGAATTGGACATATAAGGGCTCATCAACCTTAAAACCAATATGATTCCATGAGGAATGGTCTAGCTTGAATGAATATTTGACTTAGATTAGATCAAAGATCAGGATCAACAAGCAAAGAAGGCTTCTATTGATAACCAGTGTGATGCCCATAGCCTAGGGACTAACGAGGAAGTTAAGAATGTGTTCATTAGTAAGGTGTGCATGCAAGAAGAAAAGAAAGGGATCATTGATGCCTTACACAAGTACCATGACATGGTCACTTGGAGCTATGAGGATTTAAATACATGTGACACCTTGATCATTATGCACACCATCCCTCTCAATTCAAATGTGAGACCATTCTAGCAGCGACAACGTCCCATCAATGCATTATTGGAAGCCATCATCTACAAGGAAGTTTAGAAATTGTTGTCCACTAGAATTATATTTCTAGTTAGGTACTCCATGTGGGTGGCCAATTTAGTCCTAGTCAAGAAGAAGAGCAAAGAAATCCAATTGTGTGTAGACTTTTGCAATCTGAATCGAGCCTCAAAAAAGGGAAACTACCTAGTACCCTCATTGGACAAAGTGTTGTAGATAGTTAATAGATCCCAAATGATGTCTTTCTTGGATGGGTACTCTGGATACTATCAAGTTATGGTACAATATGAGGACAGGCATAAGACAAGGTTCACCACCAAGTGGGGAACCTTCACATATAGGAGAATGTTGTTCAGATTGATAAATGTCAGTGCAACATTCAACTTGCAATGGATATTACCTTTAAATATCTGATTGGTAAGTGCATTATAATCTACATGAATGATCTTATGGTGTTCTCAAAAAAGTAGGGAGATCATATCCCTGAGTTGTGCAAAGTCTTCTAGAAGTGCAGAGAATTTGGAATATCTTTGAACCCAAAGAAATGCATCTTTGAAGTTGCAGAAGGTAAATTGCTTGGGCATGTGATTTCAGAGAAAGGTCCGTCTCTATAGATCATGAACGCATCTAAGAAATTCTAAGGATTCAACTCCAAGGCAGCAAGAGGGAACTAAAATCTTTCTTTGGAAAGATAAATTTCATTAGAAAATTCATCACTGGCTTCACTGAGATAGTAAAGCCACTCAATGCTACGTTGAAGCAAGATGCCAAAGTTGAGTGGACTCTAGAAGCCAAGCAAACCTTTGAGGAAATCAAAAAAGAAATTGTTGATGCACCTGTACTAGTTAGCCCAGATTACCTGAAGTCATTTTACATTTACTCATTCGCTTCAGAGCATTCCTATGCTAGCATATTGACTTAGAATGATAATGAAGGAAATGAACAACCAATAGCTTTCATGAGTGCTCCACTAAAATATACTGAGCTAAGATATCGCAATGTAGAGAAGAAAACATATGCCTTAGCTAAAGCAATAAAGTAATTCAGACACTATATTTTACAAAACAAGGTGTTTACCATTGTGCCTGATCTAGCAATAAAAAAAATGTTGATGCAAAACGAATTAGGAGAACGAAGGCCCAAATGGGTCACCTTGTTGCAGGAATATGACATGGAGATTTAGCACATGAAGTTAGTTCAAGGGTAGGCCCTTACTTGAATGATAGCTGAAACACTAGTTGAGGCTGGAATCAAGCTCCCTTTTCAGTAGTACCAACTTGAAGATGTCTCCCTTGTAGAATCGTACAATGACATAGTCTACTACCTGTTGAATAACAAGTGACCACCTCACCTATAGGGAGTCCAAAAGCATGCTCTTCAACTGAAAAGCAACAACTACATGTTGTAGGGATCTATACTATATAAGAGAAACCATAAAGGCATCTACCTCATATGCCTTGGGAAAGAAGCCGCGAGAGTATTAAAATAATTCCATGATAAATTTGGCACTAGTCATGGATCTAGCCCTTCAACCACTCACCAAATCTTGCAGGTTAGGTATTATTGGCCGACAGTGTTTAAGGATGCACACAATGATGTTCGAACCTACCACATGTGTCAGACTACTGCAATGAGAGAATGTTGTCCCACTGCAACTAGTCTTGGAAGTAAGGTCGTTCGCTCAATGGGGTCGCTCGGTAAGCCCTCCCTCCTCTGTAGGCCACAGGTACATTCTAACCTCCTCTAATTATTGGACTAGATGGATAGAAGCAATAGCATGCAAACAATGCACAACCGAGGAAATGGTTAATTTTTTGGAAATTTTTATTCTGAATCATTTTGGTTGCCCTTATGCTCTTGTCTGCAATAATGGTCCCACCTTTTCCTTTCTCAAATTTGCTAGTTGGGCCTTTGATTATGGAATTTTCCTTAAGTTCGCGTCCAACTATTACCCCCAAGGCAATGGCCTAGCTGAATCCACAAACAAAAATTTGATCACTGTGATCAAGAAGTTGCTTGATAGAAACCCCAAAGATTGGCACACCCAGCTACATTTTTCCCTTTGGGAAAATCATACTCACCATAAAGCTTCCCTGGGGGATTCTCTGCTTTATCTTGTTTATGGTTTAGAGCCCATATTTCCCATCCAATTGAAGATCCCTACCCTTCAATTCCTCAACACTTACTACGAGGAGGGAGACTGTCGAGAGGCTCGCTTAGTTGAATTGTTACACCTGGAAGAAGTATGTGATGAAGCCATTAAAAATTTCACCAAACACCAGCACATGGTTAAGAGATGGTTCAATCGTCAAGCCAAAGTCAAGGCTTTTAGAATTGATAACTTAGTCCATTATTGGGACAAGGCCCATGAAAAGAAAGGGGGACATGAAAATTTTTACAATCTCTAGCTTGGCCCCTTTTAGATCTCTAAGATTTTGGGAGATAATTCCTTCCACCTCAAGACACTCACTGGAGAGGATGTCTTGTTTCCTATCAATGGGCAACACCTTAAGCATTACTTCCTTCCATAAGCTTTGGAGCTTATCCTTTGTATATAGTTGTATATGGGTTAGCTTAGATTTCTTTTGCTTTGCTATTACATTTTTGCTCTATTTTGCTTGCTTCCCTGACCACTTTTACCTTGTTGAGAGTGTTCCTCTATCCCTGATCTGGAAGTCATGCTCAGTTTGACGAATAGTTCACTTTGCTGCCTACTTTGACTATTCTTTAGATAAATATTCACTCTCAACTATCGATTTATGATCACTTCTCTAGATTGGTTCCCTTATTTTCACTCTAACTTGACCTAGAATAGGACCCTTAGTTGAATCCTTTCACACTTATCTCAGATCATGCACAAAACACACATTAAATTATTTTTTAAGAGCTATACGACTACTATTATGAGGGTGGAGCAAGTGAAAAATCCTAAGTCTGCTCTAGTGACCAGTGTGATTCCAAACCCATGATGAGCTTTGATGCTTACATAGTTGAGCAAAAGAAAAGTATCAAAAGAAAAAATATTAGAAGAGAAAGAAAAGAGAGAAAGTGTTAAAATTAAGCAACTATATGAGTGTGCAGACAACTCTATCAAGGATATGGACGCCCGGTCAGCAATAGAGCAATATTATTTGGGTCATAGTGACAAATCCATTGGGGCTATGGATGCTTGACTGGCAGCGAAACAATGTCCAAGTTACTTTTGGGGTTAGACAACTTACGCAACTTGCTTTGTCTAGTTCTCAATTGTTTGTTATGGTCTTTAAGGAAAGGGAATGAACTCACTATGCACACACTTTTGAGATACTCTTGTGATTTGATTCACCTAAGGATCTCATCCTCCTTCAAGTTTCATAGTTCGCCCAATGGAACTGGCTTTTGGTCTACAAAACTAGATATTTTGGGTTCTGAATGAATATTTATCCCTATAACACTTTAGAGTGTTCACCCATTAGGGTCACCATTTTTTGTGCCTATAGCACACACGCCCCATTTCGAATAGGGACCCTCTCTTTTTTCACCCTCACCGGGTTGCTTTTTTCTATCGCCTCATTTCCTATGCCCCTTATTTTGAGTTCCAAATTGTCAAGGAGTCCTAAAGTCATCATCTTGAGTTGACCAGGTTCACCACCCAAGAAATTTATAAGCTTTGTTCTTTTACAGGTTTCCCCATGCAGGATTCCCTCTTTCTTTTTCCATTTTAGTGGAATCTAACCTAGGGTGTAGGCCTGCATGACGATCCCCACATCCTTCATCGTTTTCCCCTCCATTGACCTACCAAATGACAATCATTTGGCTCCCATCTGCTTAATGAGTCATGACCTTCCCATTGCCAGCATTTTCAAAAACCTCACTGAGCTACCTTGTCGGTCGCCATGCGTGCAATTAATGCAAGTTATTAATAACTAATTTCCTATAAATACCCAAGTCAACCTGTCATTTTCATTCCTTTAGTCAGAGAATTTATTAGAGCTCTAGCCAGCCTTTTCCACCTCCACACCTATGCAACTCTTCAGCCATTTTCAAATGAGTGTTCATCATATTCTTTATCAAGTTTTGCAAGATTATTAGGTGAGTTTTCCGTCACCGCCCTAAGTTGCTTCCTTTTTAATGGGAGAAAACTTAAAGTTTCTTTAGGAAAACAATTAAGCACCAAAATCTATATGCCTACCCATCTCTACAAAACCTAGAAAACCCATCAAATTCGGCCCATTCAAACTCTATGGAAATTCAACCATCGATCGTTGTCCTTCACCAGGGCATTTGTGCCCTTGTGACCTACAAAATTCCATTTGTTGTTTTTTGAACTCTAAAATTCAAGTGTAAAATTTGAGGACTTCACCCCTCATGGGCCTGAGCATGCGAGTGGCTGTCACTCTTTCACTGTCGCCATGAACCAAGTGAAAATAGGAACCCAAGGGCCCCTATGAGTCCGCTCTCATAGACTTCTATGTGCAAGATCCCTTTGGTAAAAGTCCATTCTTTCTTCATCATTTCCTAAACTGCTATTGATCCCCATCTTCCCACATCAAGGACCCCGCAAGAGTCACATCTGCCAAACTTTCCATGCATTGAAGTTTCCTTCGTGGACCGCTCACTACGGACTTTCATCGCCTCTTCACCGTCGATGTTAATTCCTTCACAAGTGGCCAAGGCAAAACTCCTTGCATCGTGGAACCTCCGATCTCCTTCACCCTCTAAACTTTCCCAACAAAAACCTAAGTCTTGATTCCATTATGGGCCTAACCATGCAGAAGTTCATTTGCAGACCACCCTACCCCCTTCACCATTTATAGAGTAGCCAATGACTTTCTTCCATCCACCTTGCAGTCCCTGATGGTGAATTTTTCCTAGATCTTTCATCCAAATGGTTAAGTGAAAATGCATTGTGGATAGCTCTTTGCAGGCCACTGTCTGCAGCTCGCTATTGTGTGACCACTGTTTGTGAATAGTCATGCCCTATCATCATTCCACATGGAAAAACCCAAGCTCTCCTTCACCATCCACCACTCCTCAAGCAAACTGATCGGTGTCATAGTTCTCTGTGGACCCACTAATGTGGCTCGCCTGTTGTAGGGCACCACCTTGTCTTCATTGTTTGAAAATGGCCATCCCTTAGCAGCATTCCTCAACTCCCTGCCCACAATTCCCTAAATGACCAAACATTGAGGAGTGAACCTGAGCTGCCTAAGCCTCCTATAGATCTCACAATGTGGGATTCCCTTTGTAGGATTCCTCTTTGAAAATGTTGATTCTAAATGGTAGAGCTACAAATGGCCTTGAGGCCGCTTTCCTTCACACCCTTCAAGTCCACATTAGCAGTATGATCAAACTAACACCTCAAAGGACCTCGTAGATGAATGAAAAACATTCCTAAGTGCTCAAATGCCTTGATTGGTCCCTAAAATCTGAAGGTAGAAAGTTGAATGTGGGTAGCTGCCTATGGGCTATCACGGCCCCAAAGCCATTTCACCCTAAGTCACTCTTGATGGCTATCATCCTAGAGAAACCCACACAGTTGGCTTGCACCCTCATAATTGGCCCTAATGAGCATTAAATGATGAATTTTAATGATTTTTATGATCTTTTAAGATGAAATGTTTGATTTAACCCTTGTGTTTGTAGGATTTCACTAACGCTCCCCTCAATTTTTGCATGAATATTCATACTGCATTTGTGTCTGCAAGATTTATGGAACTGGTTATGGGACCTTCAGGAGCATCCTTAGAGAAAGAAAAAGGAAAGAAGATAAAAATCAATTGAAATATCAATTCCAGGGGGTGGATATCACCTCTAGGGTCACTTCAGACTGAAACATGATCTTAGACACCAACCTTGGACATATAGATATAGATGAGTTCAGGTAATGGGTCCTAGTCAACCCGACCACTGACAATGCAAGGAAGATCAGAAGAACTAGTCTTGCCAAAGCAGCTAGCTTTCCACCCACTCTAGTTGCCCCAAAAATGGTAATGACATGCAGAGAAGCCTACCATGTAGGAAAAAAAAAAATTATTGATCATGAAGGTAGAGTATTAGTAGATCTATCAACAAAGTTTATAGGAGAAACATTCCACATCCCCACATTTTACCCTATTGAAGAAATAGAGAAGGGGTGTGCAAAAAACATGTGGAAGGCATACCCCCAAGGTTGCAAAAAGATGATCAACCAACACTGGTTGAAAGAGAAGAGGGGTAGTGCTACTAAGGTGCCCTAGGAACTATTCCGTAGTGACTTCTAGGAGGATTATCATGACTTGGTGACACTCCTGAGTAGGATGATGGGCATTCCCACTGCTGCCTATTTTCAAGAATGGATGTTTCTTGAGGAGATCATCAGAGGGAAAACCAAGTTCCACTAGGAAAAAATGATTGGTGACAACTTGAAAAATTAGTTGATGGTCGTAAAGAAGACATCAAAGTTTTATATGACCTCCTAGCAGCGTCATTCCCTTATAAAGGATTATTTGTTGCTCAAACTTTGACTCTGGGAAGGGAGTTGAAAGTGTATGATAAGTATCCACAATAGCAATATTGAAACTTCAAGGAGTATCACAAAGTGAATGATGCCTTTACTGGGTATATCATCAAACTTCTTGGAGGGGATTTCAAAAGGATATTTTCACACAATGCTCGTGTGTTCATTCACAAATTTGGGTACATGTTCACATAGTTCCCAAAGTTCACTTATTTAAAAATAGAAGGCTTCTTTGAAATGCCTTACAAGTTGCCTCAGTACCCCAATGACCGAATGATCATATTGGAGGTCTCCTAGCAGTTACATAACGCTCATACTCTATTGAGAGATAACTACAGGGAAGGCATTCCCTACCCTCTCACCTTTAGTTAGGGCATGTATGCTATTCCCCCATTCTAATGCGCAAAATACTCAAAGAAGGACATAGTGAAGTATAATCTGGACATCCACATAGCCAAACCTAGGATGGATCCTTATGGAAAAGTAAAGAAGTTTGTCAGAAAAGAATATTCCCACCTACCCCACATTGAAGGATTTTGGGAAAACTACTAAGATGACAAGGAGGTGTGTATGTAGGACTACATGCATATGACTGCTCAATTTGTGAAATCAATCAAGCTATTCCAAGTGCCTAACTGGATCGTGGAAGATGATGACACCATTTTGGATCCAAGGTATGATGTTGTGGCTAACTTGCCACTACCACTAAGAGACTAGGATGAGGAGGAGGTCAATGAACTCAATATTGTGACTAAGCTAGTGGAGAATAGAAAAAGGTAGTGGATTGATACCCAAATCACTCAGCTCAAGATACAAGGGGCTACACTAACATATGGTGAGCTTGAAGATGAAATCGAGAGTGAAACTAATAATGGGGTAGCTATCGCTTTGACTGAGGAAACCCTGAAATCTCCTCTAGTGGCACGATCAAGAAAGAGGAAAGAAGTATCAAAGTAGCAACCTAAGCCCAAGGTTTACTCAAGGAAGCCTATAGAAGGGGAATCCTCCGAAAGGGAAAATAAGTTAGGAGGATTTATTGAGATTCCCACAATTTAAGAAGACCCTCAACATGAAGGCAAAGAAGAGGTCAAGTGCCCACAATCACCACTTCTCACCTCTGCTCCTCCCAATGTTTCCACCATTACTACTACTTTTCCTCCCACATCCCAGGCATTGTTGGTCTCATCCTTGCCTGTTGTGGACATCTCTTTCCACTTGGCTTCCACTTCACCTACATCTCCCATCATGGTGTGGGATTCCTCCTTCAATACAACCTCTCCACTATCATCCTCCTCATTGTCTCCTTCTGCTAAAATTCCCATAGTTTCCAAAATGACTATGCCCTCTCTCACTCTACCAGAGGCCTTTGCAAGACAAGTGGAAAATATACCCATGGAACTATCTAGGGTATTAATGAATCCTGTAGTACAAGCTGCAATTTCCAAAGCTATAGCTAGCCTCCATGTCCCTCCTCTCAAAGAGCCACCAAAAATGGAGGAAACAATGCAAATATCAGAACAAATGGAGAGATTCCAAAGGGAGGTTTCCAAGGAGATAGTTGAAGAGTTAGAGGATCCCTTTAAGGATGACTATTATGAGCACCCTAAAGGTGGAATAAATGTAACTATAGATGAGGTGGCCTATGAAGAGGAAAAGTATTCATAGTATTTAGAGGAGGATACAAAGGAACTAAATGAAAGGTACATAGTCGAGACCTCAGACCAAAAGTTTTAGGAGGAGCTATCCCAACAGCTCAAAGATGTTGGAGTAGAAATTGAACATGAGAGGCATCCTTCTGAAGAAAGAGACAACACTGGTGATAGAATGGAGACAAGAAAAGATCCTTCGGTGGTTTGGAAAGATAAAGGATTTGTTCAAGAAGAGAAAATTCCTCCTGAAAAAGAAAAGGACAAGGAGGAGATTGAAATAGAAGAAGAGGAAAAAGACAAACTTGAAGAAGAAGTCGAGCTTAGAAGGAGCCCCGAGCCAGAATGCAACGAAAATCTCAAGCAAGAAGTAGAAAAGGCCCCACCATCAGAGGATGCCACCAAAGAACACAGCCACTACTGAGCCAGATAAGGAAAAGGTTATACTTATCTAGGACTCAAATGAGGAAGAAGAAAGAACAAAGCTAAAGGTCCCTAGTCATGAGGAAAAGCAACCCCAACTTGAACAAAGAGTGGAAGGTGATCTTGAATCACCATAGAGGGATTCTCAAATGCCTGATTATCTACAAACACAGCTACAAAAGAAATCCCATGTCCTCATAGATCCAAAGACCAAACTCGAAGCTATCTTAGCACTAGCACAAACAAAGTCAAGAAGAGAAAAGAAGCCAAAGGTTCATTCCCATATAAAAATTGATACATCTGAATTGAGGACCATGTAGATCGCCACCCCAATGATGGACAAAGGAGAGGGGGTAGGTTACAATATCTCCACCATCAACTTGGGCACTACTATGAGACAACAAAAGATAGATGAATTCCAGGGATTGGTAGCCATGATAGTTGAAAAAAATGAACAAGGATCAATCCTCGAAGGAGGAGCTGAAAGTAGAAGTGGCAAACCTTAGTGCCTACATTCAGCAGTGGACATCCCTAGAGTAAGAAACCCCAACTAGGTCCTCCACACCCTAGCTACTATACCAAGATGAATTCTCCAAGATGGAGAAAATGAGGAATTGGACCAAGTCTACTTCAAATTGGTTCAGACAAATGTTGTACAATGGTGATATGGGTATTGGCCATGCTATCCAAACTGCCAACAAGTTCTGGGAATTGCAAAAATAGCTCAAGGGAACAAAGAGAATTTTTCATAACTTTCCTGAACTATATAGGATTACATATCCTAAGCTTGAGGCCATCCTCAAAATGCCCAAGAAGGGGTAGGAAAAGGAGTTGGCCCTGGTAAAAGATGATCATTGGTTGGTGGAGATGTGGAAGATGGGCCTAGACCATAGAAGAGACGTCCTAGAAAGAGTACTCCACAAAGTAGAGATTGACCTTGAATGGGTCAAGGAACATAGGACAAACAACAAGGAGTATTTGAAACTCATGAAAGATTACGATATGTTCATTGTGGAGTTGGATCCAGAGAAGATCAGGCCATACTTCCACAAGAAAATGGAGCAAGGGGCAATGGATTCCTTGACACCATACTTCATGGGTTTTGTTGCCAGAGCCTTTGTCTAATAAGAGTAGGTGATCAAGGACACACCAAAGTGTACAAAGAATTGGGAGCTGATCATGGGCAGATCTAGGCAACTTAGCTTCTAGGTACTTCAATTGAATATTATGGACTGGAACAAGCTTTAGGAATTGATTGGCAAGTTTGTAGAGTTTTCCAATGTTCAAAAAAGCAATGAAGAGATTGTAATAGATGATGAGTTCCTAATAGTGTAGCTATAGTAAAAAGAGAAAACCACTACAAGATAAAAGTGCCACAGTACCAGGGCACTACAAGATAAAATTGGGAAAAAAACAAAGGATGTATTTTATAATGTTATATTTTGGGATTGGGTAAAACCCTAGCTTGTAATGAATCTGATCCATACAATGTAAATCAATCCTAGCCACTCATTTGGGCTTCGAAAAACTATAAATAGGGGGTCTCCTCTCATTTTCAAAGAGAGAGTTGAGTTGTTGCAATGACATGTTGCAGAAATTTTAATAGAACTTCATTTATTTTGATGGATTCTTGAGTTTCTCACATGTTGCATGGTTCATCTCCTCATGTTTGATAGATTTTTTTTTTTTTCAGCTTTCTATTCTTAGTACTTTTAAGTATTTTAGATGGTATAGTTGATGTTGTCCATTGATTTTAAAGAAGGCTATTGTGTTGATGATTTCCATGTTCATGCTTTTTACTAGTTATTGATGATAAATAATTTGTGTAAAGCTAGTCTAAACATAAATTCATTGTTGCACTTAAGTTTCATCTTTCATTTATGCTTTATGGTAAATGAATAGCTTAAAAATTTGTAGACCCTAGAAGATAGCACTAGTTTCATGATACTGTGTGTTTTGGTTAAGTGGAACTCAGTTATAGGAAGGTTTTCCATTGTAGAACCCTCCATTATCATTGTTCATTGGTAGTTGCAGGTCTAGGAACTTCTTCCTCTCTTTTCCCTTTTGACTTTTCTTTGAAATAGTAGTTTAGGAAAAGTTCTAGCATCATTGTAAAGCCAAATTTGATGTTGTACATGGAGTTTAGAATGCTATTTTGAACTTACAACAATTTCAAATCATTTCTAAAGTATTAGAAAATCCATTTGAGGGTCCAATCTCCTTCCAACTTAACAATTTTCCATGCCCCTTGTCATCACTAGCAAATCACATCAATCCACTGAGTTGTTTTTGCAAGTCATGACCTAGCACCTAAGAGACCTTGGGATAACTTTTTGCAACTTGATTGTGGGAAGTTGTCTTTCAAGAGAGGTAGTGCACTTGTGTGATACATGTATTGAGAAGTGCAAAAACAACCATCAATAGATTGCAGACTACCTTCTAAGATTTGATTATGTAGTAAACTTTGTCGGAGGATTTGGAGAAGTAAAAGAAGATATTATTGTGCTAAAGGTGTTGAGGTTTATGAAAAATAGATATGATCCTAAGATCTTTGCAATTGAAGAGGGAATAGAAGTGGATAAGCTTACTCTTGATGAGTTGCATGGCATATTCACTACATATGAGATGAGAATGGGAGATGTTGATCCATCAAGGAGAGAAGCTTCATTCAATGTTGAAAGGAGGGAAAATGATAGTGATGATAAGAAAGATAAAGTTGTAGCCACTACATTAGACAATGAAGAATTTTATGAAGAGGAAAACTTCATAAGGAAATTAAGGAGAGGATCTAGCAAGTATAAAGGAAAGCTAACCTTTAAATTATTTAACTATGGTAGAATAGGTAATTTTGCATCTAAGTGTCCTTATGGTTAAAATGATAACATTGAGCAAGAAGGAGATAGCAAAAAGAAGAAGTATTATTATTCTAAATGAAGGATTTTTGGAAAGAAAAAGAAGAGCATGTATATTCATGAAGAAAGCAATTCATTTGATGCTAGTGACAGTTTAGATGATGAACAAGATTTGGCTCTTGTAATGGAGGAAGAGGAGGAAGAATTATTTTTTATGGAAAAGGACTCCAAGGAGCAAATGGATTAACAAGCCAAGGATTCTCATGAAGAATAAGTGGAGACAATTGTTGTTCTTGAGGGAGAGTTGTTCAATGCTCTTGAAGAACTTGATGATTTGAGAGATAAGTTTGATGATCTTAAAAGGGAAAACAAAAAATTGAAAAGACGTGCTCAAAAGGAGAATGGAAAGCTAACCTAGGATCTTGAGGAATCCAACCAATTGGTGATAAGCTTGAAATTGAAAGTGAGGGAAGCTAAAAGAATAGAAGAAGTAATGAAGTCCAAGCTAGAATCTAAAATTGATAGATGCTTGAATCTTGAGGAAAAAATAGTTTCCTTAAGAAAGGAATTGGAGAAAGAAAATGAGTAGATCAATAAGAGCCTAAAATTAAAAGGTGGATCAAACATTTTGAATGAGTTGATAAGTACGCTTGAAAACCGGTAAATAAAGAAAAATCTAGCCTAGGACTGGAGAAAGGAAAGAGCTCATTTGTAGATGCCTCTACAAATATCTATGAAAGATTTAGGTCTAAATAAAATGTAGTTCATAAGGATGAAAAACCTTATATCAAGGATGTCCCTACAGCTAAAAAGAAGTCTATTGTAGTAGAAAAAATTCAGGAAGAGAAGAAGTTGATTGAAGACATCAAAGACAACAAGATTACCCTTGCTCAACCAAAGAAGAAACAAAAAGCAAAAATAATAGATGATGAATGATTCACAAGGGTGCATAGTCAAAGGAATCCATGGCCTAGAATATCTCTTCCACTAGCTCAAGGAAACACCATGAATAGGTACTCATCATACTTCTATGGGCATTGTTATTCATGTAATCATTTTGGTCATAAGGATAGAGAGTGTAGAGTCATTCCAAGGAGAAATAAAAACTTTGTAATCAAAAATTCATTTGCTCCCTTGGTTGATATGAATATAGTATGTTATAATTGCAACAATTTTGGTCATATAGCTAGAGAGTGTAGAACAAAATTTATAAGGCCAAACGTTCAATATGAAAAGAAGAAAGACTCACCCCTGAAAGAGGAAAAGGAAATCAAAATATCTAAGATAAAGCAGAAGAAGACTGAAAAGAAACCTAACAAGGTGTGTAAGAAGAAAGGGTAGAGTTCCACTCAATCTATGATTTCCCAAACAACACTACATGCAAAGAAAAAAAACATGTGGGTGATTGATAGTGGCTATTCCAAGCACATGATTGGAGATAAAAGAAAATTCATTGAACTTAAAAAGTGCAAGGAAGGGTTAGTGAGTCTGGGAGATAATACTATTATTAAAATTTGTGGTAAAGGGATCTTGATTTAGATGGAAAGAATAAGACAAAGGATGTCCTTTGTGTTGATGGTTTGAAACATAACCTTCTCAATGTCAGCCAAATGTGTGACAATTTGGGTACAAATTTGTATTTAACTATGTAGGCTGGAAGATAAGGAAAAATGGTAAGGCAATTACACAAGGGATAAGGATTGATAGTAACCTATACAATCTTTGTGAATTAAAATGCCACAATTGTCTAATCAGCCAAGCAGATGAGAGTTGGTTGTGGAATAGAAGGTTGGGACATGTGAACTTTGACAATTCAATAAAGATAAGTTTAAAAAGACTAGTTAGGAACATGCCCAAGATTGAAAAACCTGAAACATAATCTGCAAAGGATGTCAACAAGGAAAGAAAACAAGGTTCGTGTTTCCAATGAAGGATTATTCAACCACAAAACCTTTGGAAATAGTTCTTATTGATCTATGTGGACCCACAAGAACTAGAGGAGTGCAAGTTGAAAAATATTTTATGCTACTAATTGGTGATTACACTAGAATGGCCTAGGTCGCATTTTTGAAGGAGAAAGCTGAAGCATTTGAGAAGTTTAATTTTTTTAGAAAGCTAGTAGAGGATTTTAAAAGAAAATTTTTCTTATATCAGATAAAGGTGGTGAATTCACATCAATTGAATTCAAAGAATATTGTCAAATCATGGAATTAAACGATAATATTTAGCACCAAGAACACCACAACAAAATGGTGTAGTAGAAAGAAGAAATAAGATTGTGAAGGAAATGGAAAGAGCCATGTTAAATGAGGAAAATTTGGTAGATACCTTTTGGAAGGAAGTAGTTCATACCACTGTATATATTTAGAATAGAGTAATGCTAAGAGAAAACTATGGCAAAACTCCATATGAACTGTAGTATAGCAAGCCTGCATTAGTCAAGTACTTCAGGGTGTTTGGCAGAAAATTCTATATAAAAAGAGAAGATGAAGAACTGGGGAGCTTTGAGTCAATATTTGATGAAGGAATATTCCTAGGATATTCCACTCTAAGTAAAGCTTACAAGTGTTACAACAAAAGGTTGCACAAAATTGTAGAAAGTATAAACATCAAGGTTGATGAAAATACAAGCCAGGGTATGTCTAGCAGAAATAATTCTAAGATTGAATCAGATGATGATGACTTAATTCCAACAATTGAAGAAGAGGAATGAGAAGAAGAGGATGAGGAAGAAATTGAACTAGCCCCTATGAAATATGTGCAAGAGGATCATCCTGTAGAACAAATAATTGGTGACAAGAATGAAGGTGTTCAGATAAGTAGAAGACTTGCAAGAAGCAAGGGACAAGTGAATTTTTCTCTCTTGTCTCAGATCGAACCAAAGATTTTTAATGAAGCAAGAAAAGATGAGAGTTGGATAAAAGCCATGGAGGAAGAACTCAACCAAATTGAGAAGAACAAGACATGGGAATCAATCCCTAGAAAATCAAGAAAAAATGTAATTGGCACCAAATGGGTATTCAAAAATAAGTTAAATGAAGATGGAATCGTGGTTAGGAATAAGGCAAGGTTAGTGTGCAAAAGGTATGCACAAGTTGAAGGTATTGACTTTGAAAAAACATTTGCGCCGGTTACAAGGTTAGAAGCAATTAGAATGTTTCTTTCTTTTTTCATTTACAAGGGATTTAAAGTATATCAAATGGATGCTAAATATGCATTCTTGAATGGAAACCTTGAAGAGGAAGTCTACATTGAGTAGCCAGAAGGTTTTCAGCTATTAGGGGATGATGATTATGTTTGCAAAATGAGAAAGGAGTTGTATGGTCTAAAGCAAGCATCAAGATCATGGTATTCAAGATTAGACTAGTACCTGCAACAACAAGGATTTAAGAAGGGATGCACAGATAGAAATATGTATTTCAAATTTGAAGGTGAGAACATGATTATTGTTGTAGTATATGTAGATGACATCATATTTAGTGGTAGAAATGGTAAAATGTGTAAGATATTTGCTACACAGATGCAAGAAGAATTTGAGATGTCAATGCTAGGAGAGATGTCATTCTTCCTTGGTTTGCAAATAGCACAATAAAAAAGGGGATATTTATATCCCAAACTAAGTATGATAAGGAAATGCTTAAGAAATTTGGCATGGAATACAGTAAGCCATCTAGTACCCCCATGATTACTAGCTATAAGTTAAGAAAATTAGATGAATCACCTCATGCAAATTAGGCTATGTACAAATCAACGATTGGAAGCTTACTATACTTAACTGCATCACTACCTAATATAATGCAAGTAGTTTGTATGGTTGCTAGATTTTAGGTTGCACCAAAGGAGTTCCATGTCAATGCTATAAAAAGAATCTTTAGATATATCAAAAGTACTATTGATTATGGATTGTGGTACCCCAAAAGAAAGGATTTCACTTTAACAATGTATATAGATGCAAATTGGGTAGGAAGTGTAGATGACAAAAAGAGTACTAGTGGTGGAGCATTCTTCTTGGGAAACAATTCGGTTTCATGGATGAGTAAAAAGCAAGAGTCTGTCACTCTTTCTCCAGTGGAAGCTATATATGTTGCAGTAGTTGTATGTTGTACTCAGGTCTTATGAATGAAGTAGACATTAAAAGATATCAAGGTGGAATACAAAGAGCCTATTTCCATTCTTTGTGATAATTCAAGTGCCATAAACATATCAAAGAATCAAGTGATGCACTCTAGAACCAAGCATATATCAATCAAGTATCATTTCATTAGAGAAAAGGTAGTAGACAAGGAAGTCATCGTGGATTATATTCCCAAAAAGGAAAAAGTGGTTGAAATTTTCACCAAGCCTCTTCCTACTGAGCAGTTTGAATACCTAAGGCAGAAGTTGGGAATAGTTTCTCCCACATCATATCACTAAGCATTAGTGATAGGGCATACATCTAGGGGGAGCTTCATTGAATAGTTTCTCCCACATCATATCACTAAGCATTAGTGATAGGGCATACATCTAGGGGGAGCTTCATTGATTATTTCTTTATCCCTAGACAAGGATAGTGTGATCAAGTCAGGTAAACTTGTTTTACAAATTTCTAACTTGATGGTTGTAGATTTTAGAATCCCCTTTTTCTCTTTGCATTGTTTGTCAAAGGGGGGCATATTCTCAAGGGGATTATTCCCTTTTCCATTGATGCCAAAGGGGAAGAAAATAGAGAAAATTGTCAAAGTTGGAGCATTGGACGAAGTGTGCAAATGCTCAAGTAGTTGAGCTAGGAGGAGTATAGAATAGATGTGTTAGAACCATAATTTTTCATTCAAAATTATAAAGTTTTATCTTGAGAAATCAAAAATCTCTCTTAGTATTTTCATAAAAATCATGTTTTTTCCATCCATAAAGCCAAAACTGCATTTTACCACCATATCGCTACCTAAATAAACACTTCATATGTGCCCTACTTTTTACCTCCTTATTGCAGCCACTAACAAAGTAACTCACGGTAGCGCGGTGAGAGGGTAGCAATATACTATGTTACCACTATATCGCAGAGGGTTGATACCTAGCCCATGTTAGAGCAATGTCATCATTAGTAGAGGGAACCGCTATACCACGGAGGGTCGGAATGATTCCCGTGGTAGAGTGGTGAAGTAAGAATAGAAATAAGGGAGAATTGCTATACCACAGGGGATTGACATGTGGCCTACGGTAAAGTAGTATATAATGCAAAGTACTAAGTAAACACTGTGGTACCACCGAGGATGCCAATGAAGTGCGTGGTAGTGTGGTATGATGAGAACAAGTAAATACAATGTACCGCAATGTCATAGAGGAACAAAAGGTGATGACGGTATCAATCTGGAGAAGTTTCACACTCTACTGATGGAATTATGACATTGGACAATGGTTATACGAAGTTTGTTGTAGATACCAGAAATTTGCTTGATAATAAATGGAAAAGTCATCTCGCCAACTTCACTCTTGCACATGGATTCAAGTGGTCGAATGACTTAACAATAAGAAAATGGAAATAAAAATATTTGGGCTCAAATGAAGATTGATCGGCATCATCATGAGGAAAATTTACCATAAATTAAAAGTATTGTACAAGTCTTAAATGGCCACAGACTTTCACTTGAAGATTAACAGATTGGCATGTGTTAGTTTTAGTTATCTCTAATACATTTTATTTTTTCAGTTAAGTTTTGTTATCAAAAGCCACATCCTTTGGTTTGAAGCTTGTTGCCTCTCATATAAATAAGAGAGACCAAGACCATAAGGAGGGAGGAGATTAGATTTTAGGGGTTAGGTAGGAAATACACAGAAAATATTTTTAAAATGTTTTATACAGTGAAGAGCATGATGCATGTATAAATTTTGAAGAAGTCAATGAAGATATCTTATTTTGCTGCCTAATCTTGGTATCAATTGTTTGTTGGAATTATTCAATTATTTGGTTGTCTCCACTTTAATGCTTCTCTGTTATTTAGATGGATTTATCAAGTATATATTCATTTTATCAATGCACATTTGTTGTATTTGTGTGATGTGATTAATTGGTTTCCCTAGAGGAATTAAACATCCTTCTAGTCAATCACAATAATTTGGAAGTGTTAATTGGATTAATAAGAAGAGACACATAATTAGGGTTGTCAATCTATCTCAAGTAGAGTTTGTCAACTATTTACTTGCATGTTTATACAAGTTATAAACCCACATTAATATGCCAAATCGTTTGAGTTATTGCCATTACAGGTCACATTTTCTAGGTCTTCATTAGACTCCATATACCCATCAAGGTACTAGTCTCATACATCCCATCATTTAGTTTCATCCATTTTATATTTTACATCTGTTAATTGAACATATCCATAAACTTCATAAATTGATATTGCTTATACAATATACACCAAATAAGTCTACATCTCTCCACTCCCAATTGCCATTGTGGATAGATTTCTTTAGGGAATAAATACAATTCAAATCTGCTTTATTTACATAGGTTTACCCACCTTGGTCTGGCAGAACCTAAAGAGTAGAAGGCCCAAATTCATAATTTGGCCTTGTACGTTAGCCAAAAACGTAATGAGAGCTTGGCAACCTCTCTTGGTTCAAACCTGCATTTTTGAGAGCTAACAAGATGCTCATATGTTGATCTGGAAGATGATGTTATAGTTGACCAATCATATTTTGAGCTATATGGATGAGCATTAGGTTTTTCCATCAATGAAAAGGGGGGAAATTGTTGGAAAATGTTGTCATTAATGTCAGAAGTGTTAAAAGAGAAAACTTTATTGATGTTTTTGA
This sequence comes from Sequoia sempervirens, assembly GCA_007258455.2. Taxonomy (NCBI): domain Eukaryota; kingdom Viridiplantae; phylum Streptophyta; class Pinopsida; order Cupressales; family Cupressaceae; genus Sequoia; species Sequoia sempervirens. The sequence goes on along the minus strand of VDFB02047144.1, from coordinate 28,617,502 downwards.
GGTTGGAGTGAAAGAGTTGAGGAGATTGCAGCATTAAGAAGCTTATCCTCCATCCCACCGAAGACAGGACTAGGTGCTTGTAGTATAGTGGCCTCCCTGCTAGCCCGTTGAGTTTAAGGAGGGTGCCTTGCAGTACTGCGGTGAACACCACCGTCTCGTAGCTACCTTCCAACCCAGAACAAGATGATCATGTTCCTTGTAGTACTACGGTGTGAAGTGTCATAACCTGCAATCTCATGGCACATTGGTGAAGGGCTCTATAGTACAGTGATTTTATGCAGTACTATGGTATCCAACACAATGATGGAAGATCAAAGTAACAATGTGTTTTCGACGAGGGCTATTATGAGGTCCCCTTGACATAGCAAAACCAATGCAATCAATGGTGGGATCATGCATAGGTGGATGGTGGCGTGTCGTGATGACATGGAAGATATGCGGTGGCATAAGAGGAATGATGGAGCTATCGATAAGACAATGCTAATTCAGAGAGATGCATTTTGGTGTCCCCTCAATATATATTGATGGCTCTTCATCGAAGTGATTGGTAGAGTTTGAAGAGACCCTTTGCATGGTCCCTTCGACACCATGATAGTGATTTTCAAAGATAGTTGGCGATATGTATCAACAACTGGTGAAGGTCGATTGATCATTTTGGAAATTCGCATCCTTGTTGTGAATTGCATGGAGATGATGTGGAAACTCTAGGGGAAGGCAACTTATCAAAGAGGAGGGTTTCGATTGGTGTGACCCCAATGTAACTCAGCCTAATTCAGTAATGTGCTATAGACAAAGATCAATGACACTCATTTAATGGAGGACTCATCCGATAGTTATGTTTCAAAGGGTGATGACAAATTCAGAACCTTGGATCATGGCACGAAGTGACAAGATCAATGGTTAGAATTTGAAGATGGTGATTTTGAATGGTTAAGTATGTGAAAGTAGTTTCTAACTGGTAGATGACTAGAAGAATGAAATAAATTGGTCCATCTACCCCAACAACTGACTTAATTAGTGATTTGAGAGGTAAAGCGACGACACAGAGCGCTAAGCATACAAAGATTAATTTCAAATCTTATGCATAGAAGAATACATTAAATACAAATCCAATTTTAGGATTATAGATCACCAATCTTAGAAGAATTTCAATGACATAATTTAATGTGGGTAAGGCTCAATATTGTGAATGCTTCCTGATGAAGATATAATGAAAAACTGTAATTGTAGCATCAAGTTATATTATGACAAGTGTGTACAGCTTAAAAAAGAGAGAGTTGACTAGTTAGTGAAAAAGTGATATAACGGTGTTACAAAGAAGAGTGGGAAGTGGAAAAGTGCAAAGAACATGATTGCAAAGAAAGAATGCACTATGCCTAAATAATTTGAACCAAATAAAAATCAAGAATTCAACTATGGATTTATATTCAATGTAAAGCCCTTGATTGTATTGGTGTTTTTTGTTTGGGTTTCGCTCATTCAAACTGGTGCATTATAGAAAGGGGATGTGATGCTAAGAAAGCTATAAGTGCAGAGAATAGTAGCACAAATAAGAAGTGGATATAGAGTGGATAAAGAAGTGTGAAGTAGAAGAAGAGGTACAAATTTTCCAACATACTTGTAAGTGCAGTTGCAAATAAGTTGCAACATAGAATTGTTATTAAAAACATAATATCTAACATTGTAAATTTGGGGGGGTGCCATCAGATATCTGGGTAGGTGCTCAAATTAGGGAGTGGGTGCTCATAAATTATGGGATTTATGTCTCGATATGGTTGATGCCCTTAAAGTGTTGTAACTGAATTTCAAGCTTGTGAGGCTAGATTAGCACAATAGATCCTAGCAACATTTCTCACCGTGGTTTTTCCCAATATTGGGTTTTCCACATACATCTGGTGTTATGCATTGGCTGCATGTATGCTATTTCATGTGTTTACTTACTCATTGTTTATCTACACATTAAAAATTCATAATTTGCACTAAATATATTAAGAGGTGAGAATTTCAAGATCTATTGATTGAACCCCCTCTCAGTAGATCACCATGTTCCAATAAACCCCACCCTTCAAAAGCACAATACTTCTCTATTACAACAAATATTGAATACAAAATATATCCAAGTATAAAGCTTCTTCAACAAGTGCTTTGAAACACCTGTTATGGAGTGATACCAGCAGCACTTTGTTACCTGTAAACAAACTATGAATTCTACAATGCGAGGAACTCCATATATAAAGAGATACAAGCTTCAATTTGAAGCATCTAGAAGGAAATAGGCATCCAAATCCACATGGCATAATATCCCATGCCATACACATGCATTTGGATACTTGTAACATATTCCATTACAACCCTTACGATTGTCAAACATACAAATATTCCTTCCTCAAGCTTGGGCACCTAGAATATGCTAAAAGTAGGCTATGGAAGATGTCTTACATATCTTACAACTGTCATAGAATCTGTCATAGTTGATAACACTTACAAATGTAAGAGAATCTATCATAATTGGCCAAGAATACCCAATTCTCTTACAACTTGTTATAACCCAACTTGGGCACCAACTTTCTTCATGCAACAACATGCCTTATGATGAGTCATAGAATCTATCATAGGTCAAATATTCCAAAGTGGGATGCCTATGTCCACTTGGGATAATCATGTGTCATCCAATCACCTCCAATGGGCATGCCACCCATCCGATGGGTCCTAATTTATAACATGACACCATAGGAAATTAAATTATACAAATAAATACAACAATACATTAATTAAATTAATATTAGGACTCTAAGGTTGATACACCTTAATCCCAACAAAATTTGCATTGTTACCAAGAAATGACATGTTATAACCCAAAGGATCTTAGGGTATACCTTGTATTGGTTGGGCCATGGTTTGCATTGAGCTATGTAGAACACTTGACCATTTTCACCTTCCAATGCATGAAATTTTGATGTCCCCTTTTTTTATCTTCAAGGATACTTGTAACCTTCTTGCATTTGCAATTAGTCTCTCTCTATCTACAATGTGGGAATTATTCTATAAGGGTTACTTCTACTTCCTCTTTATTTATTTTTATCTGAAGGCTATCTAATTGTGTAGCCAAGTGACTTATGATATCTTCCTTCATGCTTGATAGAATATTTCTTAGCTTCACCTTTGAGACTCCAACAATTGATTTGTTGATGGAAGATATCCTATCTTCTCTAACCCTCTTGGTGAAAGACATTGAATAGTTCCTACATGCTTTGCAAATTTCCTCAAATGGTTTCTATGATATTTCTCCTACCCCAATGAGGTTAAGTGCATCCATGCAATCCTCATTAACTGCTCTCAAGAATATCAACTTTTGGGATTTATCAGAGAGTCTATTTTGGTGGGATTTATTAAGGTAGAACCAAAACCTCTCTACATGGTCTTCCAAGGATTCATCTTCCTTTCATGACATCCTAAAAATGTCATACCTTTTTCAAATCTATACATTTGTAGTAATCTTGGTATTTTTCCTTTATTATGTTCCAATTGAGAACACTCTTCCCAACCCCATGAGCCATCTTAGAGAAACATCCTTTAGTGTTGTTGAAAACAATTTGAGCTTGTGTGCATCTATGGTATAGTCATGACTTCTACATAGCACATTAAACTCAAAAAGGACGTTTTATGGATCCTCTGTTGTCAACCCATAGAAGACAGGTAATGTTGAAGGAGGTATGATGTAGAGGGTCCTCCCCTCTGCCAACCAAATTCAATCACAAAAAAAAATCATAGACACAACTTTTATTGGATTCAACAATCAAATAAAGAGTGCAACAAATGAAAAAATACATCTTTTATTCATATTTATCAAAATAAAATTTATTCTTTACAATCAGATTACAAATTCCTCCGTCATGTTTCACTGCTCACTCATTATCTTCATCTATGTATGGACTCCTCACCTCTGCAAATTCTTCTTTTCTTATCCTTGCACCCTCTACTTGCACTTTTTAAACTTCACATGGTTTCTTCCTCTTCACACGTATAGGGATTGAGACTTAGTTTCAAGTCTGCCAGTCTCCATGCCTCACTAAGTTCACAAACTGCTCTTTAACCCTGTTGCCTCACCCTCTAGTTCCCTCTTCTAAAATTTATCTTTCACTTTTTATTGAACAGTTGCTATGTACAGACCAATCCCTCTCTCTTATGTACAACCCCTCCTTATATCCAATCATTGTCAACTACTTCCTCATCGACCTACGCAACCTCCTCTCTCTTCTCAAACATCCCTCTTCTATTATTAGTGACTTTTTTTCCTAGTATCACGTTGCAAGCAAAAATCATCTCTTTTCTTAGGTGTGTGACCTTTCCCATTCCTTCATAGCCCTTGGTGCCTTATCATTTTCCCAAATCTATCATCATAGAGTTGGAATTTCTGGCTTTTTCTTCCTATAATCCTCAACTTATTGAAATTCTTCATGGGAAACTTTATGTATTCTGGACATTTATTACTTGGCATCCTCTTTTGTTTGGATATTCAATCTGTATTTTAATGAAAACTAGAATATTCCTATTGAGCTTTCTCCTCAAGGCCGCTTTATTCTATTCTCAATGCATCAGGGTGAAATCACAATACTATGTCTCACTATTTTTCCAAGATGGACACTTACATCAATATTTTTAATTGAATCTTCATCTTTTTAGATCTATAGCAGCTAAATCATTAAGAATTTGATGATGATGTGAACTAGTGATTTGTGGCAATTTTTGTGTAAATTCTAAATATTTTTTTTTTTCAAATTTGAAATAAATCATGAATCTTTCAACATCTCCTTTAATAACTAGTTTTAAATAGCCAAACAACATTTTCAAAAAGTAACATTTGTGTCGTACAACATAACTTTTTTTTCTATAAATGATAAAATTCCAATTTTTGAAATATAGATTCTCAACATCAGTATCTAAGGAATAGATATTTTTTCACAATTTTTTTGTTATATATATTTTTTTAATTAATTTTTGAAGTCTCTGTAACTATAATTTGGACATGCATGTGTGTCATACAACCTGACTTGTTGTGTATATATTGAAATCCATTTTTTCTTCTTTTGGTGAAACAAGGACATCAATACCTAGGGAAAGGGTATTTTTTGAATTTTTTTTACCTATTTTTCCACCTACGTAGAACAAAGAGCTTGATGTTCATAGAAAAACCAATGTTCAATAAAAATTAAAGAATAAATGCAAGATAAAATCAAAACATATTAAAACTATACTTGTTAGAAATATTGTCATGAGGGCTACAATCTTTCAAAATATCATTTTTAAATGACATTATTTAATCCCTCGAAAGGTAAAGCAAACATGTTTTTTCCAAAATTTTGATAGGTGTTAAGGAGACTCCATTGTGGTTATGATTTAATAATAGAGGGGCTCTATCCAAGGGGTTTTGATCTAAGGGGGTATTACCATCCCTCTTTAATTAAAACCCTTTAGGTGGAACCTGTCAAGGCTAAAATCTTTGGTTTTTCTAAAAAAAGGTGATTTTAGGCAAAAATGGGCATGTCCCAAAAGTGAGACACATTATTGTGGCATCAGTCGTCATCTTCTTACCTTCCTGTCGCGGTTGTGAGAGAAGATGCTCTGCATTTTATTTATTCAAAATTTGATCTTCATCGGCTCCATTACACATGTTCATTGGCAAAATATTAAAAATTATACTTATCTTTGTATTTGAAAACGTTCTTACATGTTTCCTAAGTCAAGACATATGTCATCCAAAGTAATTTCTCAAGGAAAAGATCACTTCATTTCATAGATCTTATGAGATAATTTAATTATATTAACATTGACATAAAGAGAAGCATTTGCATTTTTCTGTCAAAAGGAGAACCAAACAAGCAAAAATTGAAAATTAAAGTGCGATTTTTTTTTGGTTGATGTTGGATAGCTCATCTACCCAGGATTCTCTTGCATCAATGTATGTTCTTCAAATTAGTGCTCTCTCCTAGTTGGAAATGGGGAACTCAAACATACCATTCTCTGGTGTATCTTCAACTATTGCATCGGCCATGTTGTTGGTGTGTGTGGGAAGCTTCCTTTGTTTTTGGTGTAGATACTAGTGTCAGAGATGATTCTTCTTCAAGAATACCCTCACTTTGTTCATTGTGTTCATTAGTATCCTGCAATGCTTTATGTGTTAAAGGGAGAAATCTTCTCAAAGCATCTCATTTCCTTCGCATGTCATGATTATGACTCTTTGGATGAGTAGTTCTTGCACACTATTAGTAAAGCATGTTTGTGTTGATGGCTAAAACCTTATTTACCCTAATGTTGAAAGCAAAGAAACTAAACTATGAAATCTTGAAAATACATGATAGAATCTCGAATGTACCACCATCCCTGGAAATGGTGCCAAAAATGTAAGGCCTTTCTAACGTCTAATTAACTTGGTGTTTGTATTTAGACACACAATTCAGAGGATGGGTTTCTTTAACTAAACAGTTCACCAAACCTTCACAAAATGTTGTATTTAATTATCAACTAGGGATCATAAGCTTTTGATAGTTTTGGCACTATATGTGCATTCAAGGATCTTAACTATGCCCTATATCAATGGAACATAGGTGGTCACACACATGTACTAAAAATTATAAAAAATGGAAAAGGGAATAATCATGAAATTGCAAAATAGGGGAATTAACATAAATCTACTACTTGTGCTATAGGTACTTACTACTCAATATTGTAACTACTAACTATTAAATATGAACTTGCAACTACTAATGCTTCTTTGAAGAATAGCTCAATGTAATAGTAAAGGATATAATCATGCTATAGATTATCATTCATGAAATTCACATGCTAATTGAAAACTTATCTTAAATGGATTTAGTAATGTAGTTTCTAATCTAGCAACAAAAAATAAGGTGGGTTGGTATTACCTCAAGTGACCCTTGATCAATTTTTTGTGCCCACAAAAGATATCAAATATGCACTACTTGATCAACAAATCCTGACAACAAACCAAACTCCTTTATTGCATGAAAATTGGACTTCTTATATTCTCAAAAGAATCTCTAAGGATTTCTCATTTAGCAGTACATATCAATTGCAACTTGATAATCAAAAACTAACAACAATCAACTATTAACTGGTAGAAACAATCACACTGCTAGATTTTCTCCTCAACCATAAAACCTAATATATCTAGGCTTGGGAGGATTCTTATTCATTCTAGGATTGAAAATAGAACATTAATGCATACACCCAATCTCCCTCAAGGATAGGGAGAGGGCTATTCTTTGAAATAAAAAACCATAAATATGAAATAGAAGGAAAACCAAACTAGGACTTCACCCCTAATAGTTAACCACCATGATAAGGACATGTTTCCTAGAAACTGCCATGTCATGGGTTACTACTATTTGGAACATTCTTCTTCCAATTGCCTTATTGGTGGATAAAATTGTATTTATGGTGACTCATGGCTAACCATTCAATAGCCACATTCGCTTCCCTCTAGAACTATCATGCTTCAATCATTATGTCTTCTCTCCTGCAACCATCCATAGTCCTTTGTTGTGGAATGGAAATCCAGTTGATGCAGGCTACAGTCGTCTTGGTTGCAAAATGTTAGTTTTGATACCAAGGAATTCACATTATTAACAATCACAGTTAAAGATCATAAAAAATACATTAAATATTATGAACATTCATACATCCACAGAAGCATATATCAATATATCATATTTATATTTCCACGCATTTAGGTTTTTCAAAGTGCATAAAGAGGCATATGAAAGATGCATGAAGTCTTGGAAATGTTTGTGAAAATTAGAAAGTGAAATGATAAAAGCATAAACTGATGAAGGAAAAACTAGCCATTATCTAGACCCATCAAAAATTACTAAACTAGTCTAATTGAATTGATTTAAATAAAATGATGAAGTGAAAATAGAAAAAAATATGCAAGATATTATGTACTTAATCCTAAAGTGTGCATAGGTGTATGGGTAGTCATCTTGTGGCTACCTTAACTCTTAACTAAGTTATATGATCATTATTATATTCTTATTTAGATATTTAGGTCATCCTAGGTGATATATTTAAGCACCTAAGTCATCATGGGTGGTAACCAAGACATAAGTAGAATATATATTAAAGCTTGTAGTTAGTTTATTGGTATTGGATTACAAAGTGTGTCACCTTTGGATATAATTAGAGGTTTTCCTAGTTGAAGTGTCTTGTTATTCTTAGTTATTATGAACTATTTTCCATATATTTCTAATTATATTCCTTTATTGTCTAAGATGTTTCATTACACAAACTCCATCTAGTTGAAATCCTTTGATTACTTCTGAGCTAAGATATAAAAAAATTGGCGACTGCTTGGGAGCTTACCAAAATAATCAAGCCCCTAGTTTGATAATTCAACCTATATGGATAATCAAATGATACAAGGAAGTTATTTTGGTGTGTGTACTCCTATCCTATGTGTATTTGACTAAGAGAAAGAATATAAATGACAAAGGAATAACAATATGTATGTAGAGAAGAGTTAAGAGATGTAGAATCTATATATTACATATAAGTAGCACAATATACAAATAATTAAGAAAAATAAAAAGGTAAAAAGCTATCACAAGAGAGTGAATGCCAATTATTCATCAAAATATTCACAATTATGGTGCAGATTTTTAAAAAACGAAAATGTTCCTATAAAATTTTGGAATGATGTAGAATGTTTTAGAAGAGTAGAGGAGGAGAAGATTGGGATAGAAATTTGAGTTTCAAAAATTGAGGGCAAAGAAGGAATCCAAATTTTAAAATATGAACCATCCAAGAGGACATCCTTAAAAAAAATTAGAAAAGGATTGTTGGAGACTTCATCTAGGCTACACAAATGACAATTACAAAATAAATGAAAGTAAAATTACATAACTTTTCACCATGAAATAGAGTTGATATGGTTGCATAGTTGTGGTAGGCTAGTATGCTTGTGCAAATATCTACACATTTGTGCTAAAGTCCAAGAATAAATAAGAAAATTATTACAAAATGGTCACATTAGGCATAAAATATTAAAAATACATAACACAAAATATAAGTCCATAAAAATTGGCATCTAGATTAGGAAGAAAACTAAAAAGAGGGCTAAAATGGTCCCTAAAATATACCACAAGAATAAACACTAAAATAAAGATAATTTGTAGCGTCAAAATTGTAGGGTATGAAATTGACCTTATAAGATGGTTTTAAATGATAAAGATAATACTACAATTTAAGTAGAGTCTAGGATACTATCATAATTGTAATGGAGTCTAGGACACTAAAATTATGATTGTGATGGATTTTAGATAAGAAGAAACTAGAGTTGAAGTCTAGAAAATATTTAATTTATACAAAAGATATATTTTATTAACTTGGTGAGAGTAAAAAGATGAGAAATTTGGCTAAATATAATTTAAAACATGCTAAGGGGATGGACACTACAATGAGTGCATTATATAGTATAAAAATTGTAAAGTAGATATGTGTTTACTCTATAATGACATAATGATAAGATCACTATGGTATTTATAAATATCACTAATCCATAGATATCGAGAATCATATAAGAAGTCGAGATACATCAGATGAAGTGAAGAAAAGTGTTTCATAAATAAGACATGACAAGTGTAGAGTTATAAATTTATACTTGATCAATAGATTCATGCTAGTATAACTTTATTAGAATTTTTAAATACTAAAATATTTACTAATATGTCATTAATTGTTCTAATTCTTAAAGCACATTAGATTCAAATCCATATAAAATTTATTAAATTCATTAATTAGAATTAAATACATTTTCCTATCTACATTTCTCCTTCACAATTATTCAACTAAAATTAATTGTATATAATACTTTTATATTTAACCTACATTAAACCTTTAATTCTCTTTTAAAGTCTTATTATTAATAAAAGTAAAAGAAATCAAAATATAACATTCCACTATTACCTCACCTCTCTTAAAATAATGTCAATCCTGACTCTTCTAAATTTCAAAAGGTAAGATGGACTTATCAATCCTCAAAAGGTAAGATGGACTTAAAAACTTCAAATATGAAAAAAAGACCTTTTTATTTTTCTATCAATAAAAAAAAATTAAAATGAAATACGGCATGCCACCCTTACCTCACCTCTTCCCACATGCAAGACTCTTCTACCCCACCTTTAAAATAAATTTATGCTTTATATAGGTCCTTAAATGGCCTTTCATAAAAAGCTAATCATAAAGAGGTTAAGTGGGATTCATTTGCAATGATATAATTAATAATCTTAAATTATTATTTTCAAAACATAGAAAAATATTTAAATAATTTTAATTTATTGGCTATAGTATAATTAAATAACTTTTCACTTTTAAGTAGTTATAGATTATATATAGTTAACTTTTCACTTTTAAGTAGTTATAGATTATATATAGTTGGAGATAATAGATCAGAAATTGATTGAGGTGGATAGTTTAAAAATTAAAGAGTAAATATTAAGAAAATAAGATTTTAAAATTTATTGATGTTAGGTATGCAATTTTTTTTTCATATGAATAGAATTTTTATTGGATATGCATTTTATCAAAGGACAAGTTTATGGATTTAGGGTAAATTTATAATCAGAAATCTATATTTTGGGTTTAGACTCATCTTGACAATCAATCATGTTGTGTTCTATAAATTTATCAGATATGTGATATTTTAGTATCTTCTTCCTAAATGTCTAAAAATACCTTAAGAAATGTTTACTAGTCTTAAAGAGATTTTTTCCAAGTTAACTCTAAATTTTTAATAATGATAAAAGAATTATAGATAAGTGTCTAAATGCATATTTGTTATTGTTTGTTCCAATGATCTTAGCCCTCTTTTCTAGTTTTTTTTTTTTTCCAAAATAATTTTTACCATATCAAAGATATACTCACATACTCCATAAAGTTTTGTCTACATTTTATTGTAATATTATAAACTAAACATATGATAATCATAGATTAACAAAAAACATCATAGAACATGTTACAAGCAATTGTAACACTTACAAAAATAAACTTAAATCTATAAAATTAATTGTAATATGTTTGACGTAAAAATATGTATATAATTTTATTTGTGTCAACATTCTCAATTATGTTCCATAACCCATCATCAAAAGAAAAAAATAGATCATAGAATGTGATATAAAATATTGATACAAATAAACCTATACACAAATTTATACCATAACCATCCTACAATTTATTTAATAAAATGTCAAAACATCATATTTGTAATCCATAACATTAAATAAACAAATTATAGTAAAAAACTAGACACAAACACTTGTTTATATAAAAATAATAATTCAAAATCCTAATTACACCAAGGCATCTACAGTGACATCCAACAATCTGTAAAGTTTTTGAAGCTGCATTTAAAATGACAAGAAGGTGGAAGTCATGTGCAACTAGAGTAGACTTGATGAAACAAAAAGAACAAATACGTATAAATAAATAATAAAAATAATTCAAATATTTACATAAACTAAAAGAACAAATATATATATAAATAGTATTTTTGATAACTCTCGATCTATTTTATATATATTAATATTTAATATATATATATATGCTAGTATAAATAATAATCCAAAAGTTTTGATTCATATTTGATTTACTTTGTGTCATTCTAGAGAGGAGTCAAGGCCCTTATTTATACCAAAAAAATAATCGAAAATCCTAATCTATCTCCACTGCCCATTAGATTAAAAAAATCCAAAAAGTTTTGTTCTTATTTGATTTACTTTGTGTCATTCTAGAAAGGAATACAAAAGAAAATAAAAAAATAAAAAAATAGATCATAGAATGTGATCTAAAATATTGATATAGATAAAACTACAGTGACCAAAAAATCAAATCAAAGGGATTTGATGAAACAAAAAGATCAAATCGGAGAGATTTGATGAAACAAAAATTAAAAATACATAAATAAATGATAAAAATAATTCAAATATTTACATAAACTAAAAGAACAAATAAATAAATAAATAATATTTTTGATAACTCTCGATGTATTTTATATATATTAACAGATAAAGCTTGTATTGAGTGATTTTGCTCCTCCTAACATTTCTAACATAATTGGATAGAAATTACATGAACTTTGTCCGTTGCCATGTGATAGACTGTAGGATCATAACATACTCACTATTACATGTTTTATATTCATTGTAAATCATTTTATATCTTGCAAGGAGCTCCTTCTCACCAACCATCTCGGCTAATCTGTGTCCCGCAATTAGTGGGGACAAGGAGTTAGATAGCCTTGTCCTAGTTTGGAACTTGATGTTGTCCCTTTTGGTAGTTGTTTTCCTTCTATGTATGATGAACAAGAATGAGATGTGGACAATTTTCTAACATGTTGACTTGCATGTGCTTTACTATTCTTGTCTTCATTTTCTTTTTTATGTGATTGCATGTGCGTAATGTGATCCTCCATATTGTTTGATGTGTCTTCATGTGCATTCCTCTATTTTTACCTACATTCTTCTATATGTCATAAACCTTTATCTTTTATTTTATCTTGTTATTTACTTTTGGGGGTGACTCAAGGCATTGAGACATTTAGGTCTCTTCCATATTGACCCAAAAGGGTGTTTCTTTGTTTTCACTCTCTATGTGTCATTCTTCAAGTTCCATGAGTTATTTGGTGAATGATGATGTTTTAAGAGCTCTATAATATCATTGTAGCAAAGATAGATGCTAACCCCAACTATGTGGATCCCTTATGTGATTTTGGGATTTCATTTTGAGGGAAATCCCTTCCATTTTCATGACATAGCTTCATTTGGAAACATATGAATTGATATAGGGATTTCCAAATAATCTCTCATGTCTTCTTTATTGTTAGAATTTATCATTTTCTCCTTTAAAGTAATTTCTCACAGTGTGGTGTTAGCAATTTCTTTAAAGTGGGGTCATACATCATTATCATTTTGGAGATATTGGACTATATTCTTATGTTTCATTGTGCAATCTTCTTACTTCTTGTGATGTGTTTTCTTCTTGGTGGTGTCATTGGATTTGATGTCCTCCAAGAGTGTGACCTTTCTTGGCATACGACTTTCCTCTTAGTGGTAATGCTATGTTTTGCATTATGTAAGTTGTGAATCTTTTATCCTAGACTTGTCCTCTCTTGGAGACATTATGCACGATGTTCCCTAAGAGGAGACCTTACATGAACTAAGAAAAATGCCTTTGAACATGTCTTATCCTATTTACATTTTTTTCACAAGTTTTTAGCATAATGCAACTTGCTAACCTTGTGACGCTTGAAGTTTTAGCTCTTTTTCATGGCCACCAAGCATAACACACTTTTCTTGCTAGTGGTGCCTTGTTTGTTCATAAGTGTTTAGCATAATGTATCTTGCTAAGCCTTATGAAGCTCAAATTTTGTATTTTGTGGTTCCTTATTAAGGTTATCAGAGGTATATAACTTTGGTATGGTATGGAAGCCTAGATTCTCTCATTTTCTACCCTTGGAGGCTTACCTAGTGGACAATAGATTCCACTTGTAAACTCTTTTGGAAAAATAGTTGAGGTGTGTTCCACATCGCATTGGACAATCAAGGATTGATCCACCCCTTTTTCTCTTTTCCTTTCTTTGATTCTTTGGCATTGTATCATTGAGTATCTTATCATTGTTGCATGTATATATATAGTGATCATATTCATAGTATGAGCTAAATACACTAGATCCAAATGAATTTAAGCTATATTTAACTAACTAAGCTACGATCCCAATGAAATATTTGAAAGCTTCAAAAATAAGAAACCATTAAACTAAGAATGAAATAAACCATAAAATCCTAAAAGAAACCTAATCTAAAACTCCAAACCTCATCCAATTGGGGGATTTTTGTGGTATTGATATAGAATGATGACCCTTTCCCAATACCTTGGATAAAATGAGCATCTAATCAAACTCCATTGATGAAATATTAAAATAAAATTGATAAAACTATGCTAAGGATGGATGAAAAAGCTTGATAATGGATGCAAGGATGAATGAAGATAGTATTCAAACGTGCAGTATAACTTTGATTTGATGGAAGTGGATCCAATTCTCTCTAAAATGTGAGGTGTTAATAGGAGAAAATGGTGAATCAAGGGTCAAGATCAAATGGATCAATCAATGGTCAAGATGCAATCAGAGGTGAAGACATGGATTAAGGATTTTCATCAATGGATGAGAATGCAAGATCACGTGGATCAATAATCAATCAATGGCTCACAATGATTCAAACAAACACACTTTCAAAGTTAGAAATTTTCTTACAAAGTTTGTTAAGAAAGAATATTCCATTAATGGAGCCAAAATGGGAGAATATTCCAAGGGAATATTCTCATGCAAGCGGATGGGTGAGGAAAATTAGTAATTAGTTAATTAAAACAAAGTTTTAATTGTGCAAGTTGAGTGAATTTAGGATTATCATTAAATAATTTATTTATTTAATGAAAAGGGAATGAAAATGACATTTAATTCAATAATTTAGAATTATTCAATTAAATGAGAGGACATAAGGGGGTTTAAATTGAATAATTTTCATTATTCAATTAAACAAAATGAAAGGTTGATGTGAAAGGTGATGAATTGACCTAATAAACTTAATTAGATTAATAGATGAAAATGATGCATTTAATTAGCTAACTAGGCTTATTTAATAAACAAGCAAAGAGAAGATGAATTTTAGGATGAAACGATGTTAGTGACCAAATTCAAGTGAGTAATATCATTTAGGACAATTTTAAGTGTCTACATTTTTCCCCTCTTTGAAGCGAGGTACCAATTACATTGGTTCAAAGATTGATGCTTTTCAGATTTACACTACTGCTCAAATCAAAAATTCAAAAATTCTTGAATTTCTTTAGATTCCCTACTGTCACTATAGTGGAAGGAATTAAGCTCATACCCCGCCCCCTTGAGATATCGGGTGGAAATTTGGAATTTTGGGTTGATGTCGTGACAAAGGTTTAACATTGGTTCAGATGCCAAAAGAGGGTCTGAGATATGAAAACAAGCTCAAAATGGAAAAAACCATCTCAAAATATGCCTCATAGCTTAGAGATTAACAAAATAAGATGAAAGCCCTAGTTTCCCCCTCAAATTACGAAAAAAAATCCTAAGGTTTAGGCATAAATAAAGGTTAAAGGGTCACTTTCAATTCATTTGCACTCGTCTTCTAGCAAATTATTGCACCTTTGCTTTGACACATTGGTGAGATGGCACGATATGAGCCTCCTACACACCTTTATGATAGAGTTCAAGAGTAGCGTAGGACCCAAGGTATGTGCTTCAAAACTTTCCTCATTTTTTCATGTTTTACTACATTTATTAGGGTTTGAATTAAGTCTTTTTAGGGAATTGCTATATTGTGACACATTTGAAGTGGTTGGCAATGCATTTACAATTATAACCATGCATGTACAAAACAACGATGTGTTAGAGGATTTAGATTTAGAGTTGAAATCCATTTATAGCAACGCGAATGAAATAGGGTGACGTGCCAAGGATTTTGAGTCTAGAGATGCTATTAGAAAATAGTGATGCACATGCAATATAGCGACACACCTTGGATTTTAGATATAGCAATGCATCAAAATGTCAATTGTCTATTGCAATATAGTGATGCACCTTCAAAAGGGTGACACAATTTTAAAAAGGATACAATGGTGCTATTGAAAATAGAAATACTTTTGTAGATTCAAGACTGGAAACTTAGATTTTAATTATTTTTTAGTCAAATTGACATTGTTCACTTCATGCGTGCAAGAGGATATTCAACCTCTTATGTCTTGGGAGCATCAGCTTGACTTTTTCACGGAGGCATGACATTTCGATGTTGAGCAGTCAGAGTTCTTGGGAGTCCTCAAATTAGGACTCATTGCATATATACCTAAGGTGTAGAAATACTTGGCTATGATGATGGTGTTGGTAGAGCGCTGGCATAGTGAGACCTCTTCATTCCACCTCCCTACTAGTGAGGCTATTGTCACCTTTGAGGACGTATGGTGGATTTTGCGGCTTCCCATTCATGTGGAGTGAGTTATTTATGACTCAATTTTTGGGATTGATGTGTGCTTTTTGATCCTGTGGATGCAAGATATATATCTAGTGAGCTCATAGATTGAATTAGAGTAGTTCTCAGGATGGGTACCAATTTTTAGATTAGTTTTAGGCACCTTGATCTCTAGTTTTATTTCCTTGGACTTGTTAGCTCTCAAAAATGTAGGCGAAGTGCCTCAAGAGGTTGCCAACCTCATGGTATGTTTTAGGGTAACAAACAAGGTTTAAATGGTTTTAAACCTTCTTCTCTTTAGGTGTTGTTGAACCTAGGCAAGTATACCTATATGAATAAGGCATACTTGATTTATGTTTATTTCCTAAATTTTTTACCCACAATGGAAAATGGGAGTGGGTAAACAAAATGTGATTTGGTATAAATTGTATAGCAATATTGAGACTAAAACTAATATGTTCAATTAACAGATGTGGATAATAAGTGATACTAAAATAATGAAAACACATAGACTAGTACCTTATTAGGTATGCGGAGTCAAATGAAATCTAAAATGAGTACTTCTTCTTGGAAAATATTCAAGTTGTTCAACATATATTTTAGTTTATAACTTGTATAAACATGCAAGATTGTGACTACCAAGTTCTTCTTAATGATCCAAATGGAATTCCCTAATTACTATGATTAACTAAAAGGATTTAATCTTCTCTTGAAAGAAGCAATTAATCAATCATACAGATACAACAAATGTGAACCGATAAACTAAATATAAACTTGTTATATCAATTTAAATAACCAGAAAGCACCAACTTGGAGACAACTTCGATAATACTTTCGATGAGTACAATAAACAACTGGTTCTAGAAAAATGTCACCACATTAAATGATCTTCATTCGATATCTCCATAGTCTTAAGCATGCATCATAGTTTCATATTTGTAAAACATTGTATTCTATTGTATCCTTTTTATATTCTATCTTATCTTCTATATTCTATCTCCCTCTATCTCGCTACCGAAACAGATATTTATACATCAAAACTCGAAAGGACACGTCCTTTCAGAAATGTCATATCTTTAAACAACAACAGATTAGAAGATAATCAAGCTCTGTTAAGCCATAAATGAGTTTTAGAAATGTGATCTAGATAATCTCAGTGTTCGTGTGTGTCTGCATCTCCAACTACATTCTATATTGTGATCTCTATCCTTATCATTTTCTCATTTTGCTCGCTCGCCTCCTCCAATGTTGTCTCTTCTACAGTAGCTATCTTCAAAATTTCATGTAGTATTGACTCACTCTCATCTTTCCATCTAGTCATTTCTTTTAGTTCTCCTCTATCATCAGAGAATGTAGTCAATGTTTTCCTAGTGGCATTTATCAATCTCTGTGCATCCCCTTGCAACTCTTCAAAGAAGTTTCAATGTATATTCATAAAGTGATTTGCATCTTCAATCTCTACACTATTAGAAACATCTCTCTAGTTTGTTTCTTGAAACTTCTCCATAATCCGTCCATCCATCCTTTCATGTCCTTTCAATGCAGCAAGGGTATGTGAATATTTTCCCTAGAGTTTATTCAGCCAAGATGTTAAATTGGCTTGCCTTTTCTTGATTATTGCTACAAGCGCATCATATTTTCCTTGGGAGTAAGCACTTGATCCTTCCCAATGATCTTTTGACTGAGAGCTTTCACCTTGAGTAAGCAACTTGGTTGACTTCATTGTAACACCTAACAAATCTTTTAGGCAATCATTTTCTCTCAACATCCTCTTGTTATTTGTTTTGTACATTTCTCTCTCCTTAATCAACATCTAAATTTGGGCTTTGTTTAGTTTTGGAACATTAATTCCAATTTCTGCAATAACCAAAGGATCAGCCTCTCCAACCTTTAAAATCATGACATTCCCAAATGCCTTCTCAGTTTCAATAACTACTTATTTCCTATGGGGTGGATATAAGGCCCAAATGATTAATGATCCTTCATTTGTATTATATTTCAATCTTGCATACACTTTTGTTACCTTTTCTTGGCTGAGCTTGTGTGTAGCATTACTGACTTTTAAGAAACTATCAAAGACTAATGCAGAATTGAGATCAAGCCCAGGAAAAATCATGACACCGACATTTTCCAAAATTTTCCTCCCCTTTTCAGGGGTCATACCCACCATCTCCTTATCTACACACCTCTTTAAATCGTTCAGCAATTGCTCTTAATTACCTGTAATGATATTATCAACATTTTCCCTTATTTCTTTTCCCTTTTGTTTATACAAAAATGCTTTAAACTCTGGGGAATTAACAAATTCATCATCTGAAACAAATGATCTATATTCTACATGCATTGCATCTGCCTCTTCATTATCTTTAGCACTCAATTCTCTAGTAGAGAAAGTGTAATGTTGATTTCTTGATCTAGACATTTTACTTGGTTGGCCTTGTGGCATATTATCCTCAGATGCCTCTTCCCCAGAAGACAACTCTGCATCCTGCAACCTTTTATTATATCTTTCAACCACCATTTATGCTTCTTCCTCATCCAAATTCCAGATCATATCTTCAAAGTGATAGGGCACATGTTGATACCCTCCAAATTTTATCCTTATTTTAGCATAATTAATATACCCTTCTAGGTCAAAGTTCTTTCTGGGTGGTCCTCTCTTCATATTGTACTGCAATAGTTTATCAAGGATCAAATTGTATCCTTCCTTGGCCAACACAGTAAAATCACCAAAGCATAATGTACTAGGCATGAAAGCCTGCTTCCCAAAGGAATTGAGATTCATAACACTGGAATAATCCATCTATCTAACAATTTCCAAATATGCAATTATGTTCGGGATTATTTTTGGAAAAATGAATGGGGAATCTTCAAACCCATAAAATCTAATCATAGTAGCTCCCTCCAAGCAATACCAATCTCCCCAATTATGATTAATTGTCCCATTGAAATCCTTTGGCCGAAGAAACCTCTTTATCTCTTTAGATAAAGAATAATCACATGGATGATCGTACAATTTGTACAATGTCTTCACAAAATATTCCTCAAAATGAACAAAACTAGAATTGGAAAACTATTGTCCCAAACAACAGTCCATAATTTACTGTCCCAGATAGTAGTCCATAATTGAATAGGTAATGTTGCACCTTCCTTGTCAAATTGAGAAATTCTCATCTCCTGAGGCCACAATCCCAACTCCTGTCCAAAATAGAACACTGTATGCATCAATAATGAATAATTTCTGAGATGAAAAATAGAGGCTCCACCCTTTATTGCCATCAATCACAAATCTATCCCTTTAAAAATGTATGTGGCATAGTCAAATGGCCTAGAGTTGTGGTACTAGATATCTGTTGAAATTAGCATAGGCACAATTGACATATACTCGGGGACATCCATTCCCAATACCTGTCCCACTAAGAAATAAGTGTATTTCATATAAGGTTCAAATAGGTCAACATGAAAAGGAGGTCCATCACTATCCTGTAAAGGAACTGGTTTTCCACCTTGTCTAATCCTATGAATTGGCAACCTCCAACCCTTATAAATCATGTCCATTCTCTAGAACTCCTTTCCCAATTCTTCACATATGATCTTTTCATTGCAAACCCCTTCCAAATTGAAAACCTCCCCTATTGCATCTTCTGATAAATGTATTTGTGGTTTCCTGGACAGATCGCATATAGCTTTGAGCTTTGAATTATAATGAACAGCTAACAATTTTATCAATTCTACATTTACAACTACATTAGGGCACACTAGTTTTCCCAAATTAAGCTTCCATGGGTTGAATACTAGTTCAAAATGATTTCTCCAATGATAGTGAAAATTAAACAATTCATATCCCCTTATTGGAGTCCAAACATCTCCTATGAGTTTACATTTATCATCCAGTTTATCTATTTCTACCCTAAGCTGAGCAGATCGTCTAGCTTTAGGTCCAGAGCCAGGTAACTGGTCAATGAGGTCTTGATTTAATCTTCTTTCAGTGCCCTCATGTTCTATTTCAGTTTTCTATTTCTTTTCCTTAGGTTGACTACTTTCACCAGGTTTTCTACCTTTTAATTTTCTTGAGCTAGGGTACTCCATTCTTCAAAAGTTATAGAAGATAAAATTAGGGGAACTGAGGCACAAATGACTTACTATTTTTTTCTCGAAACTTTCAAACTGAGAGAATTCCCTGGTTCTTCATTCGCCTTTCTAATTCTTCTGCTATCAATTCAACACTAATGTTTCCAATTGAATTCTCCTTATTATGCTCAGTTGCGCCATTAATGTGTTAGCTGAAACACCAGTGCAGTAAGTCCTTTTTGAAAAATTACACTGTCACATCATATAGTGTCATCAGCGAGACATTTTCAAATCTTGGGAGATAGCTTTTAACAACGTTCATTAAACCATTCTTCAAAACATCCTGTAGTATCCCCGAAAATTTGAGTCTTACTGACTATTGCAAACTATATATCGCTCTAATGTCATGTAGTCTCATCAACATTTGGAGTCTCGTTGATAGCTATCCTCTCAGTCTCATGTATATTGCTGTGACATTTTAAGTCAGGGAGATGTTCCATAGATTATATTTTGTCTTACCGTGATACACCCCTTGATACTTTTCTGGTCGCCGAGACACAATTACTTTCTCACCGATGAAACAACACTTCGGCATGAATCTCACATCTCTCTTCAATGAAATTAGTCTTGTCGATAATTAATTCACACTGCTAAGTCTTTTACCTACATAATCCTATCGGCGTGACATATGGGTTGGCAAGACTAAATGACTTCATCCTAATACTCATTTGATAGGATCCCTTTATGTTTTATTAGCAAGACCGAATGCATTCGATAAGATTTCATTTTGATGAATTTTAGTCTGGCCGATATGTTTCCCTATGCGCCGGTCGATAAGACATATATGAGTTTGTTATGACTTATTCCAATGATAACTTTCTTGCTGATATGATTTTTCTGTTGCCGAGACAATGAATTGTGTCCTGTCGATATGTGCTTGCAAATGAAATCCGATCGGTGTGACATTCCTGAATTCTTTCTAATAGACTACAATAGATATACATTAGTAAAAATGTATTATGGATCAGGGAGACCCTCACCTTCTCTCGCCGATATGGATTATACAATGAAATATTCAAGGCTAGATGGATTTATGTAGGACCACATGACAAAGTATGGGAAAAAATATTATGAAAAGAGGATTTTTTTGTGCTTATGGTGAGAACTTCTTTGGAAACTCATAATTATAATCAACTGTAAAACTTTCAAAATTTTACAGTTCTAACAGGACCAACGGGGTAGAGGTTTCAGTCCTGGTTGGGGACTAGTGTGGCATGACATGCTCTATAGGATGTTTAGTATGCATGGGGTCATTTTATGCTCGTGTCCTTATACTATGATATGCATTAGGCAATGTACTGCTAGGGTAGGAGCATTGGAGCAAGGGTCACATTACTATATATATGGGCATATGAGCATATTGTTGTGTTAAGACCCATTGTTACCTTGGCCGATATTGATCCAGATGATCCCATTATGTATAGGTATAGAGTAGCTATGACTTTGTAGCATATAGGGCCTACAAGGATCCCCCAATGGAGGAGGGTTATCAATGACATGACCATCTTTAGGTGGAGGCCATGGCTCCAAGTTCCAATGTGGTATGATAACCATCAATAGTTATTTTATGCCAGACATACCTAATACCTCTAGGGTCGAGAGTATATGATGATAGAGAAGTACCTTCTAGACAATATAGCTCGGTAGTTCGGGGAGACATATGATATGCCTCTAGATGATTACATAGCTATTTTTTCCAAGACCATCAGAGAGGTCTAGTGGAAACCTCAGATTTAGCCATAGGTAGCCATAGATGACTTTCGACAATTGGTTGCTTAGCCTTTTGTATATGATAAGGGACAACATGATGCGAGAACTACCCCAAATTATGATGCATGATGGGTGGCCTCCACACACTTGATGTATCTGGTGGGAGGATTTACATTGGTTAGACCTAGAAGTTAGGGTGTAGGTCGAGTATGGAAGTAGGTTGAGCAGTAGCCTCCCCGTGATCATGGTCATTAGGACCGGGCAGTATGGGATCAAGGGCATCAAGATCAGGTACTAGGGCCACCACCACCACCACCACCACCACCATCGCATCACCATCAGCAACAACCAAAGCAGCAGATGGGGAAAGGTACCCAAGATATACAGATTTAAGCCCTTACAACTGAGAGAGATCAGTTGGCCCAACAAGTATAGACTTTGATGGTTGATAGGGATTATGAGTGACAATTATGATAGCAACTAGATATATAGTTGGCCCAAGAGACTGGGTGGTAGAAACAGTCAGAGACTATCATGGTAGTAGCACAGGGATAGATTTTATTTCACATGCATGTACAAAAATGTTATATCAAAGGTGGCATATTACTGGACACCCTATGAAAGTGATGTCCCTCGAGAGATGTGGAAGCCAAACTACTCACAGAGAAGTAGGGAAATCCCCAGGGGTTCAGATGGTTAGTCATCAATCAAATATCTTGGAGAGGGTAGTCAAAGACAACCACCTAGTGGTCATCAAGACCCGTCTCGACATGATGGTCAACAAAGTAGGGATATCCCATGCTCTTTTTGTAGACACATTTTTATATACAACCTAATTTGTACATGCATACACTTTCATTGGCTCATTTTGGATAGCCTCTTGTATATGTACTTTTGATGATATTGGCATATTCATTGACTCTAATATTTGTACCATGACATTTAGATTTTTATGATATATGAGATGGTATGATCTAGTTATGATGTGATACTTTATTATTTTGATGTGATGTGATGTTTATTTTATTGCATGCTTTATGTATGAATGCACACATGTATATGGATGAATGCAAATATTGATGTTATAGATGCATTTCTTTATTTATGCTTTATGATATGATATGATATGATCTATGATATAATGTTTATATGATACAATATTTATGATATATGTTATGGATGCAATGCAATGGATGGTGTATTCTCTTTTTAGTATCTTTATGTGACATGTAATGAGATGGATGTATTTCCCTTTTGTGTATTTTCCATATGATGTGTCATGATTATGATATGATTATTCAAGATGTATGTATACTGATGGTTTTTGGATGCATGATGGATGCATTATGATTTTTGTTGACTTTCATGATACCCTGTTAGCATAAAAAGGAGATAGAAGAATAAGACGAATGGATTGACCATTGATTTCAAGATTGATTCGAAATTCCAACAAGCCTATGAGTTGTAGAAACTTTATTAGATATGGTGATGAGATTGATGATATGCTCATTTATGGGATTGGGACACTTCATCATTCCTTATTTTTGATATAACACATAGACACAATGAATCAAGGTATTGATAACTAGGATGGCATTGTATCTAGTGCGATAGACTTTGAATCTACAAATAGATAGGATAATACTTGTTCACACCTTGACATATAGAAACCTTGTTGGAATGTAGTTTAGAAGTTTAGAATATTTCAAACCAAAGCATATGCAATAGTCAACAATCTACTCCAAATGACCTCCCTACACACAACTAAGCAAGAATGCACCAAGATTATTTTACAAGAATACCCCACAAGCACAACAAATGAAAGATAATGATTGATATCCCATTCCTTTCTCTCTAAATTGTTTAGACATCATCGAGAGGTCCTCAGAATGGGTCAATAAGATAAATCATAAGAAAAGATCAAAACAAATAGTCAATGCTATCTATATCTCTTGCCAAAGTAACATAGCTAAAGTAATGTATTACAATGATTTCCATTGTAGGAAAGATGTATCCTAAGACATGTTTATCAAATGTTTTGGCTAAGACTAAGTGTTTGATAGGCCATTGATACAAATGTTACCTACTCGTTTACCCATGATCTAGACTTTAGATTTTCATATTTATGTTCACACTTCATGACTTGCCATAGTTGTTTTCCACTTTTTTTATCAAGGTTGAAGATGACAATTGATTTATTATGGATGGAAGTTTATCATGGGTGAAAGAAAAATGGGATGGATGGTTTTGGATTTTTTGGAATATTTCAATGTTTTTTGTATTTTATAATGTTTTGAGGTTGTTTTTGGTTTTTTCAAATGTTTATGTGAATGTTTAGGTTTTCAATTATTTAAGCCTATTTAGGTTTTTTTGAATGTTTTCCAATGTTTTTTAGGTTTTCAATTTTGACCAAGACCTAAGAGGGACTAACCTAGGGCCTCGGGGGCTTATCAAAGATTAGCCTTGCCTATGTTATACACACAAAGACCACATAGTTTGACTAAATTTGACCTGTTATTGATGAGATATGAATACTTGATGGATTGCTAGTTTATTATGATGTACTCCTAAAGGATTGACCTAGGGTGTCTCGGGGGCACATCAGTGATAGCCTTGTCTACTTTCAAGCTCAAAGACAATGTAGTTCAACAAGGTTATGTTTTTAAATTCTCTTTGATATTTTGACTTGTTTAGGGATTTTGATGTGTTTTGGATGTTTTGGATTTTAACTTTACAACTTTTTGAATGTTTTTTGGATTTTGGCTATACAAGATTCTGATATTTCTAGATTTTCTCGATTTTGTAAGTGTTTTTGGATTTTGATGAGGCTTTCAAATGTTTTTGGATTTTTGAGAGATTTTGAATAACCTTAAGATATACAAGAACCCCATCCAATGCATGCATAATAAATTCCCCTAGTTTGATGTGGTAGAATACCTCAATATAGGTAGGACAAACTGACCTTAGGAATTATGTTGTAGAAAAATGGCCCCTTGTCATTTTCATGGTCTTTTAGGCCTTTCTTCACGATGCTTGGTCCATTTTTCTTTGATGGCTTAAACATTCACATTAGGTCTTTAAAATTCAAATTATAACGTCTTGTGAAGGTCTTGTAAGGTGTTGTAAAACATTTCTACACTTTTCTAGACCCTATTCATTACAATTCACCTAAAAATCATCTTTCCATCACTTATCAAATCCTATTTTGAAGTTTTGTAAAGTCTTGTAACAAGATTTCACACTTTTCTAGGAATAATTTCACTATTTACACCTTTATTATGCTTTATAATTGACCCATGTATTCCCTTATAAGGCTTAATTAAGTGCATTTTTTAATGTAAGCCCGACAAACAACATTAAATGTGACTTAATTCTTGACACCCACTTTCAAGTCCAAGGTGGGACCCATTCGCCATGGGTGGCGAATGAGTCCCTCTTGGCTCCAAATTCAAAAAAATTCAAATTTCATTTCAGGTTTTTATTCAAAATCACTTGATGTTGAACTGTGATCAGGTATCAGTGGATTATTAAGGCACAAGAATGTATATAAATAAGTCTTTTTACATCCATTTTAACCCCCCATTCATTCAAACATTCATCAAGTTCACTAACTCAATCATTCAAGCATTCAAGCACTTTGCATCATCTAATCAAGCATCTTGGAGCAACCATTGGCATAACTTCATATTTTCTTCAACATGGGTTTGGTAAGTTGATAAAATTTGCATGTTATTTGTTTATCATTCTCTTACATTTCATTATTTCATTAAGGGTTTGATTACCAAAGTGGGATTTGACCAAGAAAAATCCCTATACTCTAACCCTTAACCATTCCCCCCCTTTTGCATGTGTGTTTGTAGACTTTTCTATGTATATTTTTGAAGAAATTAGGAGTTGAAAGGTGGTAAAAAATTCAACAAAGTGCTTCAAGTCAAATCAACCCTATTTCAAGCGTAGAGAAGACATTCTATCCGTTTTCTATAGAATTAACTTTGTCAACTGGACAAGTAGACAACCTCAGATCTAGTGTAGCAGAATTGTCCCCTGATTTCTCAAAATTTTGGGAGAGGACTAATTCACTATCAGTGGTCAATGAGTCCCACCTGAAGGCTAGAAATTTAGATTTTGTCAAATTCTAGATCCCAACACTCAGAAACTAGTTTCTGGCAGTTTTCATGAGAAGCAGGACTAGTTCGAGGTATCCCTGGACCCGAAAAAATGTGTCTTTGAAGTATTGCAAGGAAAATTATTGGGACATGTAGTGTCCAAAGAAGGAATTGAAATTGATCCTGAGTAGGTAAAGGAAATTAGAGAACTTCCTTTACCAGTCAACAAGAAAGGAGTCCAATCTTTTTTGGGGAAGGTTAACTTTGTAAGCAAATTTATTTTTGATTTTGACGGAATAATTAGACCAATCACCCGAATGCTAAAAAAGGATCAATTATTTAAATGGAAAAAATAAGCTAGAGAATCCTTTGTAAAGGTTAAGGATGCTATTTCCTTAGCTTCTGTACTGGTCAATCCAAACATGTCGAAGGACTTTATAATGTATGTATTCAGTAACAAGTCAATCATCACTACTATCTTAACTAAAAAAGATGATGAAGGAAAGGCAGAACATCTAATAGCATTTCACTCCCAAACCCTAAAGGAATATGAGATGAACTACAACTTCGTCGACAGGAAAGCATTCACAATTGTAAAGGGACTCAAGAATTTTTGACACTTAATATCTTACAACAAGGTGATTGTTTATGTCGCGCATTCCAGTGTGCACGAGTACATCATGGAAGGAGAAATCACCGAAAAGAGGGCCAATTGGGTCACTAAGATCCTTGAATACGACATTGAGTTCAAGTCTACAAAGATCGTCTGAGGGAGAGGACTGTGTGAATATTTGGCGCACAACGAGGAAATGACAGTCGAAGGAGAACAATTGGAGCTTGTTCTAACGAATGAGTCTAAATATGAAGGCTGCTAGTTGGCGGACATGGAAGGTTTATACATACTAGGAAATATTTTTTGGGCCTTCCTTCTCATGAGAAAATATTTTATAGACCATAGAACAATGGATATGCTCTCATTAAAGGGGTCATTTTCAAAAGGAACTTCAACGGTAATCTATTGCAGTGTGTCACCACAGAGTAAGCAAAGAGATTTCTTGATACTTTCCACATCCGTCCAACAAGCAGACACTTCTTTGTGAAGACCATTTCCATCAAAATCATGTGTGTTGGGTACTTCTTTTCTATGCTATTCAATGACTCACACTCCTTGCTAAAATTATGCAATTAATACCACTTCTTCGTAGGAAGAAGGAAATTTTTTGCAATGCCTCTCAATCCGATAGTGGTTGATGAGCCATTCACACAATGGGACCTTGATTTCATTGAGATGATCAATTTTGCCTCTAGCGCTGGACACAAATGGATTCTCACGACCATGGACTACCTCACCAAGTGGACTGAAGCCACACCTTTGAAGAATACAATGAAGGCAGAGATTGTAGACTTCTTGGAGGGGCTAGTAACAAGATTTGGCACACCAAGGACCATCATTTCTACCAATGCCAAGGCTTTCCTAGGCTCTAAGGTATGTCAATTTTCACTCATGCATGGAATATTCTTAAAAACATCATCAAATTACTACCCACAAGGGAGTGGCCTAGTCGAGTCAACTAACAAAACTTTAATCTGACTCATAAAAGAATCAAGTCAGATCATCATAAGGAGTGGCACAAGAACCTTCGGGAAGTGCTCTAGGTAGACCGCATAACTCCTAAACAAGTCCTCAAGACTTCACTGTACGAGCTAATGTGCAGAAAATAATTGCTATTTCCTATCTCATTTGAGATTCATGCGTTACAACTACTCAAGTCCCTAGAAATTGAGGAAAATGGAGCCATGGAGGTTTAGTTGGCCGAGCTGTTGGAAGTGCAAGAAAAAAGGGAAAAGGCCCTAATATCCATGTCCAACTGCCAATAGGTGGTTAAGAGATGGTTTGATAAGAAAGCCTCAGACCAAGGTCTAAAGTGTAGAGACCTAGTATGAAGTCGAGCCAACATGGAAAGTTTGATAGTTTGCGGGAAGGCCCTTTCAAAATAATTCAATGCAAGCAACACAACATATTTGAATTAGAAAACATGGAAAAGGAAGTAGTGGGGATTTCAATTAATGGAATCCACCTAAAATTGTTTAAATAAGCTTCAGTATTATGCCCCTAGTGTAAATATGTAAGTATTGTAATTATTTTCCTTCGTGTGTTTTTGTGGGCTAGTCTTTCATAAATTCCATTAGTGCAAGGAAGCAGGAAATAAATGGAACCCATTAAATTGCAAGATTCAAAAAGATAAATGCAATCCATGAAATAGAAAAATGACACCCACATGCAAAATAGAAAAGAGAACCCATATTGCAGAATTGAAAGGAAAAGGAGAAAAAAGTTTAGTATAAATGGTATATTTATTATATATATACTTCAGTAACACATTTCAAAATGGCTCTACGGCCATACTTTTAAAAATATATCTATATATTTTATAGCTTCTTCATATATATGTATGGTAAAGCCCTTTTCCAAGAATATATACAAAAAATGGATTAACAAAGTGTTGATTTCTTAAAACATAAAAAATAAAGTTATTTAGTCTCGAGCATGAGCAATGGAAGCATCAACAACAATGTTTGGAATTACTTCATCAGCAGGAATGGAAATAGGAGCATTAGGAGCAACAACAACATCAATTAAAAATAAATGGCCAATGGCGGAGGGAACACCAGGTTCTTGAAGTCGGTATACCAATCAACATTGTAGAAGGGCACCACATTGTAGAAATAAAACAAGAAGTGATAGGCACACATCACCCTTTGACAATTGTCTTAATGTCATAGGATGTAGAACCCAATCAAGAACGGTACCCATGGCACTATTGCATCTTCTTCAATATACTTTTGAAGGTCACTCGCCATTGGAAGGCCCATACCATACACAACATTCGCCACCACCTCTCAAAGACTGCCTAAGTAATGCTTTAGAAATATTTCAAGTACCAGGAAAAGGATCATTGGCTTGGGAACCTGAATATTAAGTAATGAGGCAACAAAGTGTGAACATATGTCCATATTGACCTGGTATTTATCCTCATAGTCAATGCAGTCCCTCCCTAGAACCCACTTCATGGCTATGATAGCCAGTGAATGCTTATTCTTGGTCATTCTCTTCAGCTTCCTATTTGAGATTTCACCTAGGAATGCTATCTAGGACTTGTTACAAACTAACCTAATGGGAGTATTCATGGTACCAATATTTATGCCAGTATCTAATACAATCCCTACACAGCTGCCTAAGTCTAGCTAATCACCTAATACCAATTCTTCCAAGTCGCTAAGTGTGATTTTTCTATTGTCTAAGCACCTATTTATAGAAATAGCTAGGATATGCAAGGTAATCTATGTGCCATAAGCATGATGCTAATCGAGTACCAACTCGAAAATCCCACCAGAGCTTGCTCGAATTTCCCACCTAGTTGTGTCTGCTGGGTATAAATTGTTGCATCCAAAATTAATAATAGGTAATTAAGTATCACAAATTGGTGGCATTCCCAAGAAATCATCTATATGGTCAGATGTTGATGTGTCATTCTACAGGCATTTCTCAAACTCCAAAGAGGAACTCATATCTTTTCAAGTAATTATTGCATCTTTGGCTTAATTATTCTCTTTGGGATATTAATTTCCCAAGCATGGGAAATCCTAAACCACCTTCAATCACCAGCTCAATTTCCAAGGAAATCACACCATACGACATGATTACCAAATCATAATTATGAATTCTAGTCATTTCAAAATAGAAAGAAATTCATTTCGCACAAGCAAATGAGTTGGTGGTACATGTCAAATTTAATGCTAAAAAGAAACCATTGTTGGCTACCCCAAGAAAAAAATAGCTAAGTATTGCATGCGAAAAGCTAACATTGTGAATTTTTTTTATCACGCTACCTGTTAGCTCTCAAAAATGTAGGTGAAATGCCTCAAGAGGTTTCCAATCTCCTGATACATTTTAGGGTAACAGACAAGATCAAATGGTTTAGACCTTCTACTCTTCAGGTGTTGCTGTACCTAGGCGGGTGTACCTATATGAGTGAAGTAGACTTGACTTGTGCTTGTCTCTCTTGAAGTGTTTTTCCCACAATGGAAAATGGGAGTGGACAAAATGAAACTTGATTTGGTATGAATAGTATAACAATATTAAAAATAAATTCTAGTATGTTCAGTTAACATATGTAAAAAGTGAATGAAACTAAATGATGAAAAATGCAGAGACTAGTGCCTTATTGGGTATGTGGAGTCAAATGAAATCTAAATGAGAAACCTCTTTCTGGAGAACAATCAAATTGTTTGGCATATGTTTTATTTTATAACTGGTATAAACATGCAAGACTGTGACTACCAAGTTCTTAATGATCCAAATGAATTTCCCTGACTACTATGATCAATTAAAAGGATTTAATCTTTTTCTTGAAAGAAACGATCAATCAACCACACAGATACAACAAATGTGCACTCATAAACTGAATATAAACTTGTTATATCAATTTAAATAACCAAAAACCATCAATCTTGGAGACAACTTAGTAATACTTTAAATGAACACAATAGAAAATTGACACCAGAAATGAGTTGCCACATCAACTGATTTTCATTAATATATCCATTTTGTAATCATGCATCATAGTCTTTGTTCTGTGGAAATTTGTATCCAACTATATATTATCTCCCCTATATTCTATTCTATTGTCCCCTATATTCACAATCGAGAATGAACATTTATACATTTTTATCTGAAAAGACACATCTCTTCATAATCAGATGTCGGCAAATAGTTGAAGTCGGGCTTTCACTAACACTCACTTAACATTCACTGAGACATCCTGTAGTCATACTGAAGTACGATGTCCCACCGACAGTTATCCTTTCAACTTGTGTGTCATTGTGGAAATTCTGAGTCAGGGAGATGTCTCATAAGTTACCTTGTGTCTTACCGAGATACCCTATGATACATTCTGGTCATTGAGACACAATCACTTTCTCACCGATGAAACAACATTTTGGCATGACATACGGGTCGACAAGACTGTAAGACTTCATTCTGATAGTCATTTGATATAATCCCCTTATTCTTTATCGACAAGACCTGGAAAATTCGGTAAGACTTCACTCTGATGCTTTGACTCTTACCGATATGTATATCTTTATCGGTGTGACATATGGGTCGCTATGACTCATTATGATGAAAGATTTCTCACCGATATGTTCTTTTTGTCACTGGTCGGTAAGACATGAAGCATTTGGTGAGATTTTACTCTGAAGACTTTTGGTTTGGCTGAAGTGTTTACTCATGAGCCAATCGGTAAGACATGATGCAATCAGTAAGACCTCATCCCAACGATAGTCATCTTGCCGATGTGATCCCTCTGTCACCAAAACAATGTGTTGTGTCCTATCGAAAGGTGCTTGCATATGAATTTTGATCGGTGTGACATCCCTAAAGTCTTGTCGATAGACTACAAAAGATGTATATTAGCAAAAAATGCATTATGGGTCGGGGAGACCCTGACCATCTCACACCGATAGGAAAAACACTGTGAAATATTCAGACTTAGATGGATTCTAGAAAACTTTATGACAAAATATGGGCAAAATGTTATGAAGAAAGACCCTTGTGCTTATGGTAAGGACTTATTTGGAAACTCATGGATATGAACAACTTGTAAAATTCTCAGAATTTTACAGTTCTAACAGTGGCTTCGTCTAGGGATGAATGGTTGTGAAATCATTGCAAGGATCCAGATTTCTGGGTGAGCAGACCAAACTCAATGTGATGGATTATGTGAGCAAGATGGAATGAAAATGAATGTGACCCTACACTACTATACATGGAAAGATTTATTTGAAAAGAAGGAATATTAGGACTGTCCATGTACTGGCAATTCTTGTTCCTTTATTTCCCAAACTACTGTGCATGGAGAAGAATTTTTAAGAGGATTATCAAGAGTTGTCCATGCACTGTCAACCCTTAATCCTCTATATTTCAACTTCATCTGTTTTAAACTATTACGATCTAAAATTCAAACCATAAATGATGGTTCAAGGCCATCCAAAAGAAAGGCCCATACTTTCCTCTGTCAAACACCAAGTTTTTCCTTGAGTTCATCAGATTCTTCTTAAAGACATTCATGCAATCTTCGCTGTCACTGTTATTAAAATTTTTTAGAGAATCATCGTGCTCAGCTTGGCCCAAATTCCCTTCACCATTCCGCAATTCAAATTCTCCATCATCATGGGACAAATCTCTGTTATCTTCAACATAAAAAGTACATGCATATTCAATGCAATATTTCTCATTATCTTTCTCATTGTTATGTATTATAAAACACTCTCCCAGCTGTACAAAAAATTCACCATCAAAGTGCTTCTCTTGAGAATCAAAAAATTATGTCATAACACTATTTGAGACAAACAAATCTTAAACCTTTTGCACCTCTTCCATATCACCATTTGGAGAGGACACTAGATTATGACTCATATCTTCAATATCATGCATATATGAACCAATCAATGCTGGACTTCTATCATCCTTGGTATGCAAATAAATGCCTTCTCCACATGAGTCAAAAATTTCAAAATCACATACCTCATCATGAATGGACACAGGTTTTTCCATCATTTTAGGAAATGCACTGGGAGTCATATGAATCATTGCACAAATAACCTTCACTGTCAAAACAAATGTAAGCTGGACACCGAACTTCAGAATCACCTTCATGTGCACATCTTTGGTATTCAAGAGTTAGCATATCTAAAATTTGCTCACTGCTGAGTGAACAAGTCTCTACATTTACATCACTACAGTTGTATTCATCACTTTTATCATCATCAAAAAGAGGTCCAAGATCATTAGAGAATGAAAAATCAGAAACTTTACCAGCACAGTCATTTGTTCCAAAAAAATTCATATCACTTTGTTTGTCTGAAAATATCTCTTCCCTACCATAAAGTGGATATGAAAATACCTCTTCATCATCAAATGTATTTTCATGGTACTCAACCGCGGCTAGAAGTGTTACTTGTTCACTATCAAATGGATCCACATTTTCCATTGCTTCTTCTTCTTGATTATCACAAGAACTGCAAGAATCACCTAATTGTAGATCAGAATCCACATGTTCCTCTTCACAATCTGAATATTCATTGGATCCCTCATAACATGCACTGTCACAATCTTTTATGCACGAAAAAATTTCAATATCTTCGTCTTCCTCATGTAGGATGTCATAGGAATTGTTTTCACCTTCACATGTCTCATCTTCTATTGGCTGCAGTGTCTGATCAATCTCCTGATACTCATTCGTGATATCACCATTGTCTTCATACCTTTTCCTCTGCATGGTATCAATAAATTTATTCACTAGATCAAAGGTACATTGTTTTGATGACTCTGGAAAATAAAATGATTCAGGCTCCCATGCTCCACCAAAGTATATTTTCCACACACCACTATAGTCATGTGCAACATGCTTTTCAATTGGATTAGTATTGACTAACTCTGGATGAGCTGGTTCTATTTTGAAATTTCCAAGATCCACATCACAAAAACAATTGATTTGATCTTGAGGTACACAGTCAACAACTTGGTTCATCCTTGGATTTCTATACAACTTAACTTCCTGACCATTCACTGGAATAGTTGCATAAGACAAATCAAACTAAACATTTCTCCCAACTTTTTTCATCCACTGCCTTGATAAAAGCATCCCAAACTGAGGAGGGGTATCAATTACTATTATAT
The DNA here is from genome assembly GCA_007258455.2 of Sequoia sempervirens. NCBI lineage: Eukaryota > Viridiplantae > Streptophyta > Pinopsida > Cupressales > Cupressaceae > Sequoia > Sequoia sempervirens. Next base: position 28,583,744 of record VDFB02047144.1, on the reverse strand, counting down.
CTATATTATAAGCCACTTGTGGATAAGCAGCCAATTTGACCTCAACATATTTCATAATACCTACCATAGTATCAAGTCTGTTATCCATTGCATAACACTTTTCTCCATTAGAATCAACCCACATGCCAAGCTATTTCATAACTCCAACTGGCATAATGTTTATGGTAGCACCAGAATCTATCATGCAATTCCTTAGCAATTTGTTGTTTATAAGTAGCGTAGTGAAAAAGGGATCAACTTGTGGGGAATTTGTTAATACATCATTTAAATAGACCTCTAGGATATTTACCTTCTCTTTCCTACTAATTGTTTTAGTAGCCATTTTATTTTTAGAATTCATATGTTTTTCATTTCCATTTGTTATCAATTGAACAACATTGTCTCTATATTCCTTAATTTTCATCATCTCAAGTAGTGGAACAGACATTTTTACCTAGGACAAAGCCTAAGTGAAGTCAAAAGAGGAACCTTCTGCCTTAATCATTTTTTTCTACTCCAATGTTTCTCCTTTTTTTTCTTCCTTTTGATCAATCTTTTGCATTTCTTTGTGTAACTCTTTAACTTCCTCCTTTTGGACAAGCTTCTGTTCGTATTTATCATGTTGTTTATTCTCTACTTTCTTCACAATTCCTTGTGTTGCTTTCTGATCTTTTATAAATATTCCCCTGGGGACACCTTCCTTCTCATTCATTGTCCTATTTCTCAACCAGTACTTACTCTTTTCTTCTTCAACTGCATCAATGGTTAATCTCTCTATCTCCTCTTCGGTGGGTTTCCTCATACTACACTGAGTAGGCATCTCAACAGAATGTGATTCTATATAATCTTCTTCAGAGTCAGAAAAAACCTATTATTCAGCCATGTGGGAATTGTACCTTTGATTTGAAACATCGTACTCATAACCTTCATCCTCTAAAGATGAGTAACTCTCCTCAAAGTGGTGAAAAGTATTTGAAGTTAAATACAATGTGTGATCATCTCCACTGTTTCCCATTAACATTCCTTCTTCTTGCATTGTTTGGGCTACAACACAATAATCTAGGGAATGTGGCTTATCACAAATTTCACAAAAATAATTATTATTTACCATATAGGTTCCCTTCTTCCTTAATGGAACAGGAGTTTCTTTGTTTTTAGGCCTATCTGTTATAGGTTTTCCATCCTTCCAGTTTGTATTATAGGGCATGCCATGCAATCTAGGCCTCTCATTTTTGTATGCGTTCTCCTATTTGTATTGATAATTATTGGTTTGTTGAGGAACCCTAGGGTTGTCCCTTTTACTAATTATCCTAACAGCCTTCCTATTGTTTTCAATTGTTAATGCTATATTTTGTGCTTCAGCCAAATCTCTTGGGAACCTATTTCTCAATTCATACCCTATTTTTGGATCAAACACATTCAAATAAACACTCAGTGCTACAGAGTCTGGCAACTTTGATCCAGAAGGTATTTTATTCTACAGTTTATTGAATCTTTGGTTGAAGTCATAAATTGTGTCATTCTGATTTTTCTGAATTCGCATTAATTCATGAAGAGTAGCATCTGGTGCACTTAGATTCCCATATTTTTCAAGGAATCGATCCTGAAATTCTTGAAGAGAATTAGTAAAGACTACTAGTAGGCTGTTGAACCAATCCCTAGCTTCTTCAATAAGCGACATCATGAATAGCCTCATGTGTAAATCTTCATATGGCACATCCAAATCTTGGATGAAAGCATGAAAACTCCTTAAATGCTCTTCAACAGTAATTGCATTACTCCCTGTAAACTTTGGAACAAGACTTCTCCAACTGCCATCCATTGGGTAAGGGTATAATTGAAACCCTTCCAAGTCAAATTGTTTGATCATTATTGTGTATTGAGGGGGAGGGTTAGGTGGGTACTAATATTGATACATCAGATTATTGTATTGTGTATGATGATGTGGCACATAATGTTGACCATGAGGTGGCTATATATTTGTATATTGTGAGGGAATATGTAGTGGATGGTTCGGCTGTCTGTATTGATTCCCTATCTGATTGTGAAGAGCCTTTGATGGATCAGAAGGCCCTGCACAATTACTACCCTAATTATGAGGTGGTACATACTTTGGGAAACCAACTGTCTGAGCAGTAATTTGAGCTTTCTGCAATTTCATGTCTCTCATTGCTTGTATCATTTGGGCTTTCTCCTGTTAAGCTTTTAGTTCTTCTATCTCCTTTTTTTGTAACTCAAACTGTGCTTTTACTTCTTCATGAGTTAAAGATTCATAATTTTCCTTGAGGAGTTACATGATCAATAAAATCATTTTTGTTACCCTCCATTCTTTGTTCACATTCCAGTTGATATCTAAGTCCCTCTACTTTGAGTTTAGCATCAAACTCTGGTTGTTTTTGAGGATTATAAAATGGATTTCTTTGTTCTTCTGGGGTACAAGGTTATGCACTTGAATTATCTCTCCATGAATCATAATGATCATAGGTTTCACAATGTGGTCTTAATTTTTTGTCTTTGTTCATCATGCACATGTCCTCATTTATCCTTTTACCCTTATCAACCTTATCATCCTTGTGTGTCCACTTACTATTTCCAACAGGATCTCTAGTATGACCTCCCCTATATTGAGATCTTCTTCCATTCATGCTTGAACAGATGCAATGTTTCTGTCAAAGTCACCACTCACTTTCTTAAAAGTGAGAAAGTGTTTGATATTTCTTATTCCTAGCAGAGTCAGTACAAATTTTCTGACTCTATGATTAAGGTCCTAATTTTGAGTTTACTCCCTAATAGAGTCACCAATTTGTTAGCTCTCAAAAATGCAGGCGAAATGCCTCAAGAGGTTGCCAATCTCCTGATATGTTTTAGGGTAACAGACAAGGTCAAATGGTTTAGACCTTCTACTCTTCAGGTGTTGATGTACCTAGGCGGGTGTACCTATATGAGTGAAGAAGACTTGACTTGTGCTTGTCTCTCTTGAAGTGTTTTTCCCACGATGGAAAATGGGAGTGGACAAAATGAAACTTGATTTGGTATGAATCGTAGAACAATATTAAAAATAAATCCTAATATGTTCAGTTAATAGATGTAAAAAGTGAATGAAACTAAATGATGAAAAATGCAGAGACTAGTGCCTTATTGGGTATGTAGAGTCAAATGAAATCTAAATGAGCAACCTCTTTTTGGAGAACATTCAAATTGTTTGGCATATGTTTTAGTTTATAACTGGTATAAACATGCAAGACTGTGACTACCAAGTTCTTCTTAATGATCCAGATGAATTTCCTTGATTACTGTGATCAATTAAAAGGATTTAATCTTTTCTTGAAAGAACTGATCAATCAACCACACAGATACAACAAATGTGCACTGATAAACTGAATATAAACTTGTTATATCAATTTAAATAACTAGAAAGCATCAATCTTGGAGACAACTTAGTAATACTTTCAATGAACACAACAGACAATTGACACCAGAAATGAGCTGCCACATCAACTAATTTTCATTAATATATCCATTTTGTAATCATGCATTGTAGTCTCTATTCTATGGAAATTTGTATCCAACTGTATATTATCTCCCCTATATTCTATTTTATTGTCCCCTATATTCATAATCGGGAATGAAAATTTATACATTTGTATCTAAAAAGACACATCTCTTCGTAATCATATGTCGGCGAACAGTTGAAGTCGGGCTTTCACTAACACTCACTTAACATTCACCGAGAAATCTTGCAGTCATACTAAAGTCCAATGTCCCACCAACAATTATCCTTTCATCTTGTGCGTCATTGTGACAATTCTGAGTTGGGGAGATGTCTCATAGGTTACCTTGTGTCTTACCGAGATACCCCGTGATACATTCTGGTCACTGAGACAACCACTTTCTCACTGATGAAACAACATTTTGGCGTGACATACGAGTCAGCAAGACTGTAAGACTTCATTCCGATAGTCATTTGATATAATCCTCTTATGCTTTATCGGCAAGACCTAATGAACTCGGTAAGACTTCACTCTGATGCTTTGACTCTTACCGATATGTATATCTTTATTGATGTGACATATGGGTTGCTATGACTCATTCCAATGAAATATTTCTCACCGATATGTTCTTTTTGTCACCAGTCAGTAAGACATGAAGCGTTCGGTGAGATTTTACTCTAAAGACTTTTGGTTTGGCCAAAGTGTTTACTCGTGAGCCAATCGATAAGACATGATGCAATCAGTAAGACCTCATCTCGACGATAGTTGTCTTGCCGATGTGATCCCTCTGTCGCTAAAATAATTTGTTGTGTCCTACCGAAAGGTGCTTGCATATGAATTCTGATCGGTGTGACATCCCTGAAGTCTTACCGATAGACTACAATAGATGTATATTAGCAAAAATTACATTATAGGTTGGGGAGACCCTGACCATCTCACGCCGATAGAAAAAACACTGTGAAATATTCAGACTTAGATGGATTCTACAAAACTTTATGACAAAATATGGGAAAATTTTTATGAAGAAAGAACCTTGTGCTTATGGTAAGGACTTATTTGGAAACTCATGGATATGAAAAACTTGTAAAATTCTCAAAATTTTACAATTCTAACACTACCTAGAGCAAAGAGTTTTGAGCACAGACAAAGCCGAAGTGAATTGCAAAGAATTTGAACCATGCCAAAATTTACAGTACCCTGAAATAGCTAAAAGTCCTTTGATGGAGGCACAGGCCAAGGCAACCCAAAGCTTGTATGACACCATGATAGAAGCACTATTTGTCAATATTTTTGATGACAACTCTTATGCATCGCTTGGGATGCTAGAAAAACTGGAATGGATTCACACACAAGCCCTAAACAATCCCAAGACTTATAGGGACAAAAGCCAAATAAAGGAGGAATGGGATAATATCCATGATCTCGTCCACATGAAGAGCCATAAGACTCTTAGGGAAGGAGCTTGTGAAAGAATGAAAAAGGTTGATAGCACACATAAAATGTCATATAAGCTATGGTTCAGTGGTCTTCCGCAGTATATGGTCCCCTTTGTGCATTACTTCCCAAAGCTCATTCACGAGGCCATTGAACATTTCAACCCAAATACCAACACCATAAAAGGTCAGGAGCTGAGAGTTAACATCAGTGTAGGCATTATTTGGAGCATGTTATGCATCCCTAAAGGTCACTCTAAGGAGGATAGGATGAATTCATTTACTCCCAAAAATGTGTGAAAATTTTGGAGAGGTAGAGGCAAAGCTTTGGACTTCTATAATGTGAAAATGCAGAGGCCCCAGGAAGATTGCAATGATCTACCACAAGTTCCATTTGTGCACAAAACTTTCAAAAAAGATATGTAGGATGTGTTCTCTATGATGGCATTTGTTTTTAGCGTGGACGAAGACAAATGGGTGCAAGAATTTCAGCTGGGTTTGGTTTTTTTGTTGCATAGGCAATAGTCTTTGTTTTGGTATGACTTCACAAGAGTCATCTACAATGAAATGATGAGCCAAATATGAGAGTACCACATGCAACACAAGTTCAGGTTTCCTTCTTTTCTAGCTCATATATTTTTAGACCATAACCCTGACTTCTTCAATAAAAAGATGCCATTATCTATTTTTACTAATAAGGGAGCTAGAAAGCCAGTTTCTGTATGGACTCCCCTCCTTTCCGCAACACATGATTATTATCCATTTTTGAAGTTTTTCTTAACTCCAATTCTATGAGACTTTGATAAGGATGGTTATCTCTATCGGCTTTCCACTGACCAAATGGAGTGAATGCAAAGCTTCACTCCTAAATGCGACTAGTTCCTTAGGAGCAATTTTACATTCATCCACATGTGTTGCTTTACTGAGGAGTCATTTCGGCTCCCAGAGTGTGTCACACACAAGGTATTGGTCCTCAAGATGTTTCGATAGATGTCCATTATTAATTATAAATTTTGTGGAGGAAAGGGCAAGAGATGATTTTTCAAATGCCTGCTAACCTTCAAATGGGTGGTAATGGAAAAAAAGTAGTCGCATAAGCTATTGGAATCGAAGCTAGCTCATCTAGGGTTAGTGTTGATTTGCAACAAATGGAAGTACAACCCCTTCGACAACTTAGGTAAAAAAATCATCAAGGTAACCCATAGCCATCAGTCGTATTGGGAAAAGTAGTGAAGTCTGATGGAGGAGCATGATGATCTATTGGTGGACCTAGCCTATATTCCTACCGAGGATAACAGGACACCATGGCATAAATTCTACCTCTAGTTAGTTAAGTATAATGAGAAGCCCCAAATAGGGGCCACCCTTTGCAATGAGTTGTCAAGGAAAGAAAACTAGAGCAAGGAAAGAATTAGGGATTTCTAGATCTACCAACAAGGAATCCAACACCTGGATGCCCCTTATTAGAGCATAGAGATGGATGAAAGATTCAATAAATTGTGGGATGAAAAGCATACCGATTCCAACGCAAGCAATGATGAAGTTGTTGACCTGGAGGAGGTTGAAACATATACAGGGAAGGGAAAGGAGAAGGAAAGTGAAGTACAAACAACCCCAACTCAACAAAAAGAAAAGGCGACAAAGTAGCCTAGTAAGGTTTCTTCAAATTTTTGGTTTAATACATCACAATCGGGAGCCTTGCATACATGTACCTGGACCGCGAGAAGGTCAAGAACAACCCAACAAAAATAGTCAGAGACCATACAGGTGGAAAACTTGCCACTCAACAAGAGGTAGCACATGGATGCAGCTAAAGGAGAGGGTTCACAGAAGCCCATAACAAGCCTAGGGCCCGCAATGAGCATGAAGCCAGTGATGAACCAAGGATCGTAATCATGTGCATTGCAAGTAATTTTTGCTCCTTCTCTTGCTTCACAATCTTTGGTGTCCCCTATTGTCCCTGTGTCACCCATCACTTCAAGTGTTGGCCCTTCTTTTTTCACTTTTTCCGCAATGGTCACAGGAGGTTTCTCCTAATTCTCCCAGGCGAGACTATTTGTCTTGACTCCTCCATGGACCCTTCCACCTTTCATCACTGCCTAATCCACATCCATTATTGCTTCACCTTCTGCATCCACAACCACCATTGATACCCCTTCTACTACTACTATATTGGGCCCAACTCAATTCACCTAGTAGATGGAATCTTCCATGACTTCACTACCGCCACAACAACTAATGATTCCTCCCACTAGGTCAAAAAATGAGATTTGGAAGATTCCTCCATTCTCCCCACAAATAATCTCTCTTTGGGGGAAAAATCATCCAAAACCACTACCCTCTCTTTCCCTTCCGCCCTTCCTCCCAATGCACCTTTTGCAAGCGAGCTAGTTAGGTCGCCAACACAATTTATGGCAAAGGGCGATGAAACAAAACAAGTGCAGGCTATCAGGACATAGAAGAAAATGGCCAAGGATGTTAAAAGTCTAGTTGAGCCAAAGGTATAGACTTTTTTCAATGAGGCTTAGCAATCGCTTCATTTGGCAACCATGTATTTGACTTTCATCAAATAATAGGGAGAGATGCAACCCGATAATTACAACATGTATTCCATGGGACTCAATCTAATCATAGCCTGACTGCAAGAAAAAGTTGAGCTCATGGAAGAGACACAGCAAGTTTTGATGACCGACTTCCTCAAGCCTGGTCACCAGCTGAAGAAAAGGGAAGAGGAGCTAAAACTTGTAAAGGAGAGGATTGAGGTCCTACTGGCGAAGGACAAGGTGAGAGATGCAAAATTTATGCACTTATCGTAGCAAGCGCACATAGAGCAAGCTAAACTTTGAGAGGAACTTGAAAAGTTCCAAGCCTAAGATTCTAGCCTAGTTTTTGAGCTATAGCAAATAAAACAAGAATATCAGGACTAATTGGCTCAGGTGGAGCAGGAGATGTAACAAAAAGTGGGGAGTTTGACCATTAGTACGCTCAATTGGGGAAAAAAAATGTAGCAGAAGGATGTAGAATTTGAGGATGGAAAGGCTAAGTTGGAGAAGGAACTCTAGGAGATGAAGTTTTCCCTTGAGATAGAATTAGAAAACAAAAATTAGGTTGAGGAAAATTGGTTCGCAGAATTGAGAACCTTGTAGGGACAACTTGCGACTGCAAACAAAAAGATTACAGAACTGACACAAGATGTTGGTTCAAGGGATGTGGAGATTTCCCTTCTAAAGAATGCTCCCCAACCCCCTACTTCCCAGTCAGACCTTCTTCCAGTGGCTCAAAAATTATACATTTCATACTGGGAAAAAGACAAGGCATTCTGCTTGACTCTTTAGCTGACACTCCAATTTATGGTGGAGGCAACAAGTTTAGGCAGGGAAGTTTGTGGAGCAATTGAGCAGTTCCTACAATCCATCACAAAAAAGGTTCCTGAGGAGAAAATTTTGTTGGATAAGCTATACATGGTCCCAAATGAGGACTTAGCCAATGCAGGGATCAGGGACCGAAAGGTCACTGCCAAAATAGCAAACAAGTTCATCCACTGCCACACAACTATCCTCCATGCTAGTGAGTGTGCTGCCACACTAGACCAAACTATGAATAGCATGTGGGATAGGTTCTCCCAGCTAACTTAGATGGGCTTACCCTCCTTGTTTCTTTCCGACTCAGTGGCTACTACAAAGTAGATTACGGAAAAGATAGAAGAGAAGCATCAGGACACATTTGCTTTCCAGAACTTTAGTCAACCCCCTACTATAGAGGATATTGAGGGAGTCACTCATCAGATTGTGTGGTTTCTCTTCCAACTTGAGTTTGGGGTCGGTATATTCATGGCGCTACCATACAAAGAAATGATCGATTTACATAGAGAGAAAAAGAAATTTCATGGCATATTGACACCATCTGAGGCCGGCTGGTTGCCTCTCTAGATCACTCTCTCCAAGATCTAATTGCATTGCCCAATGGATAAGGCTCTAGTCTGCTAACCAAAAAAAATTGGGTTCCTTGTTCTGCAGGCGAAACACCCCTGATAGTCACCAAAAGTTGTGGGTATATATTTCCTCTAACTCCCTTTGGGTGGATTATTTTGCTAAGTTCATCCCACACTGCATTATTTTGGGCTCCTTTTTGAAGAATTTCATTTGCTATCACCATGTGTCTGCTAGAAATTCTTCGCAGGGAATCCTTCCTTCACTCTCCTACTGGTTCTCTTCATGCTTCCACATGTCCACACTGTAGGCACTTCAAGGTTGCTTCCCTTCACTTTTCAATCAGGCTCCATCTATGTGCCACGTAACATCCATCCGTGTACACTTTTTTGCAAACCCCACAGTTAGTGCCAGTGGTAGAAGCTACTGCCACGTATCTTCGCTGTTGGGTATTTTTATCACAAGGAGGAAGCAATGAATGAGCCCCGACTTGTTGCCACATGTCTCTTTTGTGGGGACTTCATTGAAGGGAAGAAGAGAGCGAGTAGTGTTCCTTGCCATTGCCACATGTTCTAGCTGCCTTCATAGGTGAATGACACATGTCTGCACTAGGGTTTGTTGGGACCACTGCCATCATTCAAAGGGGATGAATTTATTTCGAGAGTGACTACGTTCTATGGCTTGAATCTTTTTTTTTTGCAATGGCTTAAGGAAATCATTGTTGTAGGCATCATTGCTCATGATTAGGGAATCTTTATGTTACTGACTTGCCAAGCGGTGGGATTTTATCTATATATATTGCTTCTTCCTTCTAAAAATGAGTTCGGAAGATGCAAGAAATTAGGGGAAAGACACTAGGCCTTTTGTATTGCTTTTAGATTATTGTATAAGACTCTCAGACTGTTTCATTGTTTGACCTTTCTATTTTCTTCAGCTATTTGATAAAACATTATACTACACATGTCATTATTGTCTTGAATTATTTATTTGCAGAACTTCTATGATTTCAATATAAGCTTGTTGATTTAAACCATGTCTTTTGACTCTTCTTTTTAGTAAATGTATATGGGAATTATTTTATGTCACTAGATAAATTATTCAAGTTTTCATCTTTGATTTTTGTTATTCTAGGACATAGCAGATTGCTAAACGAGCCCTTAAATCGCATCCAATGTAATGTCCCCTTCTCGAGCATGATCTGTTGAGTGACCGTTGGCCTTTTTCTGGAAACCCGAAGGCTAGTCGGAAGATAAAATTAGGGTTTCCTATTTTTGAGGAGGTCTTTGCTCAGAGTTGGTGGATTCAGTGGCGGATTCTTTCTGGGTTTTCAGAGAGCTTCGCAGTGGTATGTTCGGCTTGACTTTCTGAGCATTTCCAGGAATTTACTATTTTTAGTAAATTCTATTTTTGGCAGTAAACAGGTTGGTCTCAGGCAGTTGACTTTTCTCTTCAGTTGACTCAAGTGGCGTATTCAGTTTTAGGCTTCAGAATGCAGTTTTGGAGAGTTGAGCTTATTTCACTTAAAAATAACATTATATTTTAAATGTTATTTTATCACCTTGGCCTAGTCAAATAACTTAATGTTATTTTAAAAGGTGGACTTGAAGGGTGGCGCCATCATTTAGGGTATATTTAATTTATGTTGAATTTTCCTAAGTCACAGCAAGCTTAATATGGGCGCACTTATCAAGGTATTGATTTTAATTAAAATATCAACATTGAGCTTGAAAGGAAAAGGATGCCATCTTGGAGAAAGAGCTAGGGTTTGGCATTGAGATTGGATTTTAGGGTTTCGAGAAGTCAACAGGAAGTTATAAAAGGAAGGTGTTGTGCATCATTTCTCATCTTTTGTCTATGCTAATGTTATGTTGCCGAAATGGTTGCGGGATTGCTTCGAGGAATGAATGCCTCCTAGTCTAGGCTCGACTTCGTGCTTGAGAGACAGCACCTAGTGGAGAGGTTCGATTATTGAGTGATTTTATAGTAAGTTTTGCATTGTTGTAGAGTTATTGCTTGAAGTTTAGATTTTTGCATTTCATAACTTTCTGGAGTTGCTGATTTGTTACAGCAGATCCATGTTTTAATTCATAACTCATAAAATACCAAAAATACTGTTCTGGGTATTAACCCATTGGCATTGTTAGACATAGGCGCCCATATTCTCCAGTTTGCAGATTTTTTAGAGTGTGCATTATTTTTTAAGAGCAGATCGCCCATTTCAAGAAGCTGTACTTCTGCAGATTGCATAGAAATTCGTGCATTAATAATTAGAGGTAGTTTGATCTGTTTTCAGAGTCTTGGTTTAGGCGCCAGCATTATTAGGTCATGTTGCATCCTGTTTCATGTTAATCAGATGAGATTTGTGGGAGTTATGAACGTATGAATGATTTCAAAGGTTGCTGGTTATTCATTTAAAAGCAGAATTGTAACCAAACCAGATTTGGAAGTTGCTCATTGAGAGTTGTTTTGTTGGCTCTTCCATTTGAATTAAGAAGAGTTCTTTATAACGCAATGCTAATCTTCCAGATTCTCAAGCTGTTGGCAAGTGAATGATTCTCTTTGTAAACTGACAGTAGTACTGGCAGTATTTATCAAGCTTTCTCAAATCTGTTTTGTAATGCTTTATTTCCCTCGAAGTTCTTGTAATAGTTAAACCTCCACCCTATGGTAGCTACTATCCCAGCTTGGGTTAGAAAGCACATTCTGGGTGTTGAGCATTTCCAGCTTTCTGCATTGTCTATTCAAGCTTTGCTTTCTGTAATCACTCCGTCATATGGTCGCCCCTCACTCCGCATTGGATTGGGTAGCACATACTTGACGTTGAGTTCTTTCCTGCATTTAGAATAGAAGACCCTCTAACCAATGCTCGCCATCATCGGCGCCATACTGGTTAGAGTTACAGCATAAGCAGTTTGTTTTAGATCCTCTGACCAATGCTCGCCATCATCGGCGCCATTCTAGTTAGAGTTGCTTTCTTGCACGTTTTTGGTTTTCTCTTCTAACCTTAACGGGTGCACTGCTTTGTAATCTGTTAATTGAAAAAATGAAAAAATTTGGCTCAGAATATTTCAGTGGTATCAGAGCCAAGATCCTGCCATCCTGTGCCCATCAGATTTCACTTGACAAAGAAAGATGAATACAGAGAAGTCTCTACTTGAGTTAATGCATGATCTGTATACGCTGTTGAAGGATCCTGAGTTAAGGTGTGGAATCAGAAAAATTTATGCTAAGTCTGAGAAGTCAGATTTGATTGGGGTTTCTAAAGAATGCCAGTTCAAGAGGAAATGTGAACACGAGGCTGACATACTCTACAGAGATTATCATAGCATGACAAATGATTTTAAGAACGGGGTTTCTTTTGATGCCTTTTTGGATTGGATGGTGATTTATCACCCTGGAAAGCGGGCTATGGTCAACTACATCAAGAAAATGATTAAGGAGGAAACAGAACATACAATGGTTGCAGGAGCAAGGAAGGAAGAAGTAGTGTCTGTTTGTGGTTTGCAGCCCACAAATGAACATGTCGAAGAGAAAAATCAGTCAACTAATATTGAAGAAGGCACAAGCAAGGTGCACATGTCACCTCAGAATGATCGTAAGCTTGATATAGAAACCTTGACAGTTGAGGAATGTGTGGGAGAGCTTCATAATACTTCCCTAGATTTGAATGTGACAGCAAGTGATGATGTTGGTGATGAGTCTAAGGAGTTCATGCAAGATCATATTGAAGAATTGATGAGGAAGGATTTTCCTCGTGTTGCTGTCTTAACTTCCCAAGAAGTCTCACATGAAACAATCAGCAACATACTCTCTCATGAGGGTTCCATAGAAGATAATGAAGATGAAGTTTTTCAAACAACAAACATTGAAGATTCTTCACTTCATTTTGGGGGTGACATTGTTGGTCTTGGGATTGATCAGCAAACTGAGCCATTGGAGAGAAACTTTTTTGATGATTTCAACTTAAGTGAATTAGGACTTGACTTATTCAAAGAGTCATCACTACAAGGGGAGCATGATAAGTTTTTTCCAGTTGATCATCTTAATCAGCCCACTAGCATTTGGGATCCGGGTGTGTTGGCATCAAGTTATGTTAAAGAACCTGTGTGGGATAAGTTTCCCTTTGATCCTGATGAAGAACAAGAACCAAGTTGCACAGAAGACTATGAGGTGGCCCTTGGAGGAGAAGTTGTCTTTGAAGAAGAAGATTGTTCCACAAAATTCCATAATGATCTCCTTGGAGTGGTTGCAGCCACTAAATAGGAATTTGTGGTTACAGAAACTGTCTGAACAGTGGACCAATATGATTCCTTGAGCAGGTTGGATGCTGGTCTAATGTTTGATCAAGGAAGCAGTGATGAAGAAGAAGAGCTAGAAGACCATATGGCTCTTGAAGATGGAGAGTTTGAGAGTGTTACTAAACACAAATCAGATTTATCAATGCACGAAGCTGATTGCAAGCAATGGGTTGAATAATTTGTGGAGTATGATGCTTTTTATGATGATGAGCATTCCCTGCTAGTTGGTGGTGAAGTACAAGAATGTTGGAGTAGCAAAGAGGGCAGCAAAGGCAAGGAACGAAGTTCTGATTTTCAGTTGCAGCCCATCAGCAGTTCACCATCTTTGCATGTTCATGAGTGGGAAGATCAATGCAAGGTATCTTTTGGAAAAGAAGTACAAGCGCTATCCCTATTTGATCACACACACATTTTGGTTGATGATCTCTATTGGAAGGCTCAGTCTGAAGAGAGACGAAGTGGAGTTAAGGATGAAGTTGCTCTTCCTAACTTGCAACTTATCAGAGGCTCTTTGGAGACATTGAAATCAGCATACATACACTTGATTGAAGATCAAGATCGTGCCGTTGAATCTGCAAAGAAGGCCTTCATTGTTTTCGAAGAAAGGAAGAATATGGTTGATGAGCTCACCTTGGAGCTTAAATCAACAAAGGACAATTTGAAAGAAACCCAGCTGGCTCTAAGAAAGGTTGAAGACCAGTTTGCAGATTTCAAACTTTTCAAGGAGCAAGAGGAGGCACAAAGAGCTAAAAAAATCAATCAAGTGATTGGAGATTTTGACTATCTTCAAGAGGAGTTTGATCTTGAAAGCATTTCAAGAAAGTCAAAAGTTGCATGTGCAGATTTGGGACAGCGAGACGTAAGGAATGGCTTCCAAGTCTTCGACAATCCCTTCTTTGAAGTGGGTGTTGAAGCAACTTATGACAATCCTCTCTTTGTTTTGAAAAAAGAGTCAAGTAGGGAAGAGACCAAGCATGAGGTCAAGCATGAACTCCAATCTAAGGATGCCTTGATATCACTCCATGACGATGTGCCACGTATGTTGAGTAGTAAAGAATGCTTAAGAGGAATTGAGGATGCAATCTTCACTTTGGAAAAGGGACCAAAATATGGTGATTGCACTCTTGTCAATCCATTCCTTGGGTTGAGGGATGCTAGTCTGCTCTGGGAGTTGAATTCGAAGTCATCTTATGTTTCATGCTTCAGTGTTCCTAAAGTTTTCATGGTTTGGTTTCAAAGGTGCATCAGAGGGGATGCCAATTTTACAAGTATGCACTTGATTTTGACTAGCACTCAGAGATGTGCTATGTTTCCTTGCTGGAGTGTTGGAGATTATTTTCAGTTGGGTATTCAAGCTTGGGATTCTCAACAAGGGTTGATGGAGCATACAGTTTGTGGAAAGAAGAAATTATGGAGGGACAAGAATCAAATTTTTAGACTTTTTGGTGTCGTTCTTTTCTTTAGCAGCTTCTTGATGGTTCCATTTGTTCATCAACAAATGGATTGGAGAGAGATTTTGAGCATGGGTTGGAGAAATGAACGATTGGTTGCTCTTGAATGTGTTGCCCAGCTAAGACCAGGATAGATTTTGAGATTCGAGCTTGCTGGTTTGAGGCAGACCAGCCACTTTACATGTTGCGTTTCTCGCATTTAGGAGAGTTGGTTCATCACTCATGATCAAAGAGGTGGTAGTTCTCTCATGGAGATGAATCTAGTGTGTTTTCCAACCACCTTGGAGGTGTCACTTTGCAGCTTGATGGTCATCTCACATGCTTACGCTTGGGATTTGGAGTGGTGTTGTTGTTTTCCCTTGGGTAGGACTCAAGAATCAGATTGCACTGCGCTGATCCGTGTCTTGATCAACAGTAATTATTTGTTCCTTCACACTTTTCCTACTCTCCAAATTCATCTTATGATGGTCGATGATGTAAACTTTGACAGTTTACTCTCAGTATTGATTCATGACAGCAGTAGCTCACATGCTTTGGTTCACCATTTGGAGACTCATGGGGTTGGAACTATGATTGTTTTCTGTAGTCTTCATGGTTGTGCAAGTATAATTCAGATGAGGCATGGTAGCTTTATGCGGAGACATGAGTATGAGTTTGTGGAGCTCTTGCAAAGGAATGCTTCCCTCCTTGCAAGAAGATGTGTAGAGGTCACACTTGCAGGCATGGTCCCGTTTATTACCATGTGGAGGTATGGGGAGGAGTTCAATTTTGATTTGAATAGTCTATCTCTCCTATTGCTTAGAATGGTGATTGACAGTAGTATGGTTGATACTGTTAATTTGGGGGATCGTGGACATGAGATGTTGCATGATTTTGATTTCCTTCCTTTAAGATCTTTCAGTTTGAGAATCATAGATGGTAACACTTTGGAGTTACAAGGAAGGTTAGTGCAGCATAGGCATGATGATTTCACGGATGTGATCAGAGTGGAGCAGCATCGGCATGGTGGGTCCTTCCTGCGATGGGTTTGGGAACCAGGGATCATACTTGTTATGTATGGATTAGTTTTAAAATTTCTAGAGTTGTGGTGGTATTGCTTGAGGACAAGCAATTTTGGGAAGGGCGGATTGTAATGTCCCCTTCTCGAGCATGATCTGTCGAGTGACCGTTGGCCTTTTTCTGGAAACCCGAAGGCTAGTCGGAAGATAAAATTAGGGTTTCCTATTTTTGAGGAGGTCTTTGCTCAGAGTTGGTGGATTCAGTGGCGGATTCTTTCTGGGTTTTCAGAGAGCTTCGCAGTGGTATGTTCGGCTTGGCTTTCTGAGCATTTCCAGGAATTTACTATTTTTAGTAAATTCTATTTTTGGCAGTAAACAGGTTGGTCTCAGGTAGTTGACTTTTCTCTTCAGTTGACTCAAGTGGCGTATTCAGTTTCAGGCTTCAGAATGCAGTTTTGGAGAGTTGAGCTTATTTCACTTAAAAATAACATTATATTTTAAATGTTATTTTATCACCTTGGCCTAGTCAACTAACTTAATGTTATTTTAAAAGGTGGACTTGAAGGGTGGCGCCATCATTGAGGGTATATTTAATTTATGTTGAATTTTCCTAAGTCACAGCAAGCTTAATATGGGCGCACTTATCAAGGTATTGATTTTAATTAAAATATCAACATTGAGCTTGAAAGGAAAAGGACGCCATCTTGGAGAAAGAGCTAGGGTTTGGCATTGAGATTGGATTTTAGGGTTTCGAGAAGTCAACAGGAAGTTATAAAAGGAAGGCGTTGTGCATCATTTCTCATCTTTTGTCTATGCTAATGTTATGCTGCCGAAATGGTTGCGGGATTGCTTCGAGGAATGAATGCCTCCTAGTCTAGGCTCGACTTCGTGCTTGAGAGACAGCACCTAGTGGAGAGGTTCGATTATTGAGTGATTTTATAGTAAGTTTTGCATTGTTGTAGAGTTATTGCTTGAAGTTTTGATTTTTGCATTTCATAACTTTTTGGAGTTGCTGATTTGTTACAGCAGATTCATGTTTTAATTCATAACTCATAAAATACCAAAAATATTGTTCTGGGTATTAACCCATTGGCATTGTTAGACATAGGCGCCCATATTCTCCAGTTTGCAGATTTTTTAGAGTGTGCATTATTTTTTAAGAGCAGATCGCCCATTTCAAGAAGCCGTACTTCTACAGATTGCATAGAAATTTGTGCATTAATAATTAGAGGTAGTTTGATCTATTTTCAGAGTCTTGGTTTAGGCGCCAGCATTATTAGGTCATGTTGCATCCTGTTTATGTTAATCATATGAGATTTGTGGGAGTTATGAACGTATGAATGATTTCAAAGGTTGCTGGTTATTCATTTAAAAGCAGAATTATAACCAAACCAGATTTGGAAGTTGCTCATTGAGAGTTGTTTTGTTGGCTCTTCCATTTGAATTAAGAAGAGTTCTTTATAACGCAATGCTAATCTTCCAGATTCTCAAGTTGTTGGCAAGTGAATGATTCTCTTTGTAAACTGACAGTAGTAGTGGCAGTATTTATCAAGCTTTCTCAAATCTGTTTTGTAATGCTTTATTTCCCTCGAAGTTATTGTAATAGTTAAACCTCCGCCCTATGGTAGCTACTATCCCAGCTTGGGTTAGAAAGCACATTCTGGGTGTTGAGCATTTCCAGCTTTCCGCGTTGTCTATTCAAGCTTTGCTTTCTGTAATCACTCCGTCATATGGTCGCCCCTCACTCCGCATTGGATTGGGTAGCACATACTTGACGTTGAGTTCTTTCCTGCATTTAGAATAGAAGACCCTCTGACCAATGCTCGCCATCATCGGTGCCATACTGGTTAGAGTTACAGCATAAGCAGTTTGTTTTAGATCCTCTGACCAATGCTCGCCATCATCGGCGCCATTCTGGTTAGAGTTGCTTTCTTGCACGTTTTTGGTTTTCTCTTCTAACCTTAACGGGTGCACTGCTTTGTAATCTGTTAATTGAAAAAATGAAAAAATTTGGCTCGGAATATTTCATCCAAAAGATAGATTTATCGTGTCTTACATCTAAATCTTGGTGCATCACCTTAGTTAGATATTTATTTTTTATATCTCCTTCATTTTCCCATTCCAAAACCCCAAGTATAGAAGAAGTTGGCTTCTTTAAAAACCCGAAGGTCACTTAGTTTAGCGCAGTTGGTCCCCCCACTAACTGAGTTTCCCATAAAGGTTGTCACCTTGCCAATTTTTGGCATCAAAAGTATTAATCTAATTAATTCTCATCATGTTCACTCATATCAACATTTATCATATTGTTATTTCTCATATTCCAAGACAGTGAATGAGAATAATCTATGAATATTTTTCGTAGATATAGAGAATAGATGCTTTATTTTGTACAAAAAATATTGACATAGTTAAGTTGTTATCATTAAGTATGATAGTTTTTTAGCTATCAAGTAGACATTAATTTTATAACATATAGAAGGATAAAGTGTGTTTTCTTATTGAGATTTTGTATGTATAGTTAAAATAAATGTGATTGCAAAACTTTCATTATGTGCAATATCATTGAGATACACAAAGATTGTGCCTTATTTTCTTATGAGAAATTGATGTCCAAATAATATTGGAGATAAACGATTATATTTTTTAATGTGATTTTATGCATAGGCTTTGATGCATGAATGTTTTATGGTGTCTTCATTGTTGTGTTTGAAAATCATATTATTAGATGTAGATATTTCATGCTTCACAACTTCATTACTTCATTCAAATTTGCATAGCTAGTTTTCCTCATGTTGGGTTGGGCATTCTTCTTTTAGGAAGAATTCTAGGGAAGTGAATCACTTCAAGGTAGGGTGGAAATGTGCTCTAGCAATGTTCTCGCCCTTGATGTGGTTGAAGGAGTTAAATATCGAAAGAATCATGTCAGGAAGTTCCTTGTTAAGGTTCATTGTGTAATATAGTTCTCGATCATGTGGACTATTGTAAGGAATATGTTCCTTTACGTTTTTCCATGTTAACGATATATGTACTCTAAACTTTATGAAATAATGCAATACCTTGTCTCTTTTCTTGTATATTGGACACATTTTATGCCTTATGTTTGATTATGTGGAATATGTGTAATTTGTTAATTTTCATTTATGGAGGATGCTACATATGCTTGTGCAAATTTCTACACAATTGTGCTAAATTACAACAATAAATAATTGATAAATATTACAAAATAGTCACATTAGGCATAAACATATTAAAAATATATTTAACACAAAATATAAGTCCATAAAAATTGGCATCTAGATTAGTAAGAAAACTAAAAAGAGGCTAAAATGGTCCCTTAAATATACCACAAGAATAAACGCTAAAATAAGTCTTGTTTGTAGTGTCAAATTTGTAGGGTATGGAATTGACCTTACAAGACAATTTTAAATGTTAGAGACAATACTACAATTTAAGTCTAGAGTCTAGGATACTATCATAATTGTAATGGAGTCTAGGTCACTAAAATTATGATTGTGATGGATTTTAGATAGGAAGAAACTAGAGTTGAAGTCTAGAAAATATTTAATTTATACAAAAGATATATTTTAGCAACTTGGTGAGAGTAAAAAAGATGGGAAATTTGGCTATGTTCTAAGGAGATGGACACAATATATTGAGTGCATTATATAGTATAAAAATTATAAAGTAGATATGTGTTTACCTTATAATGACATAATGATAAGATCACTATGGTATTTATAAATACTACTAATTCATAGATATTGAGAATCATATAAGAAGTTGAGATACATAGATGGAGTGGAGAAAGTATTTTATAAATAAGACATGACAAGTTCATAATTATAGATCTATACATGTTCCATAGATTCAAGCTTGTATAACTTTATGAGAATATTCTAATACTAAAATGTTTCTCATTATGTCATTAATTGTTCCAATTCTTAAAAAACATTAGATTCAAATTTATTACATTCGTCAATTAGAATTAAATACATTTTTTTATCTACATTTCTCCTTCACAATTATTCAACTTAAATTAATTGTATATAATGTTTTTATATTTAACCTACACTAAACCTTTTGTTCTCTTTTAAAATCTTATTATTAATAAAAAATAAAAGAAATCAAAATATGGCATTCCACTATTACCTCACCTCTCCTCACATACAAGATTCTTAAAATAATGTCAATCCTCACTCTTCTAAATTTCAAAAGATAAGATGCACTTGTCAATCCTCACTCTCTTCTAAATCTCAAAAGGTAAGATGGACTTAAAACACTTCAAATATGAAAAAAAGACCTTTTTATTTTTCTATCAATAAAAAAATTTAAAATGAAATACGGCATGCCACCCTTACCTCACCTCTTCCCACATGCAAGACTCTTCTACTCCACCTTTAAAATAAATTTATGCTTTATATAGGTCCTTAAATGGCCTTTCATAAAAAGCTAATCATAAAGAGGTTAAGTGGGATTCATTTGCAATGATATAATTAATAATCTTAAACTATTATTTTCAAAACATACAAAAATATTTAAATAATTTTAATTTATTAGTTATAGTATAATTAAATAACTTTTCACTTTTAAGTAGTTATAGATTATATATAGTTGGAGATAATAGATCAGAAATTGATTGAGGTGGATAGTTCAAAAATTAAAGAGTAAATATTAAGAAATTAAGATTTTAAAATTTATTGATGTTAGGTATGCAATTTTTTTTTCATATGAATAGAATTTTTATTGGATATGCATTTTATCAAAGGACAAGTTTATGGATTTAAGGTAAATTTATAATCAGAAATCTATATTTTGGGTTTAGACTCATCTTGACAATCAATCATGTTGTGTTCTATAAATTTATCACAAATTTTTACCATAATCATCCTACAATTTATATAATAAAATGTCAAAACATCATATTTTTAATCCATAACATTAAATAAACAAATTATAATAAAAAAAATAGACACAAACACTTGTTTATATAAAAATAATAATCTAAAATCTTAATTACGCCAAGGCGTCTACAGTGACATCCAACAATCTGTAAAGTTAATGACAGGTAGGTGGAAGTCATGTGCAACTACAATAGATTTGATGAAACAAAAAGAAAAAATACATAAATAAATAATAAAAATAATTCAAATACTTACTTAAACTAAAACAACAAATAAAAAAATAAATAATATAATAATCCAAAAATTTTGATTCATATTTGATTTACTTTGTCTCATTCTAGAGAGGAATCAAGGCCCTTGTTTATACCAAAAATATTTATCGAAAATCCTAATCTATCTCCGTTGCCCATTAGATTTATACCAAAAATATTCATATTTGATTTACTTTGTCTCATTCTAGAGAGGAATCAAGGCCCTTGTTTATACCAAAAATATTTATCGAAAATCCTAATCTATCTCCGTTGCCTATCTCCGTTGCCCATTAGATTAAAAAATTCCAAAAAGTTTACTTCTTATTTGATTTTACTTTGTGTCATTCCAGAAAGGAATACACGGATTTCAATGTTCAGCCGTTGTAACCACAAACCAACTATCATAGAAAAAAGTAAGCAGTTTGCAGCCAAAGTGGACACCAAACTCAACGATATTTTGAAATCCAAGCCTGTGGGCCTCATCTGTATTAAGTAATGTGCTAAAAAATTATAAGGGTTAAAATCATCTCTGAAACTCAACATGTGAGCACGACAGCCTACTAAAGGAGGAAACACAAAAAGCACCACAGAAGCCGGGCGCAATAAATAGTCATTCGAAATAAATAAATACCCACTGTTCGTTTGTTTAACTAACACCCTGGAAAACCCACTCTTGAGATAATAAATAACAACAGTAAATTAGTTGAGCACGAAAAGAGCGCCCAAAAAATTGACCGTAAACAATCGACGACGTCGAAGACGACGCCGCAGACGCCTCCGGAGAATCTGAGACTTTAATGACGCCGTTGGTGTCGTTGCCGGCGGAGAGATCGATGTCGTAGACTGGAGTTCCGTCGGCATAGAAGACGCCCCAGTGGCGCTCTGTGGCGGCACCGGACTTCTCATCTTCGTTAAAAAGGGCGAAGATGAATGTGGGAAAGAACGTGTTGGGGCGACGCGGAGTACCGGCATTTGATAACATCTGGCTGACGAGCCTTGTATTGTAGCGTTCGGCGTTGTCTACGGTAGCGCCGGTGGAGCCATTCGTCGGCCACCCCGTTTCACTGATTGCTAGTTTTACGTCACCGTAGCCCAGCGCCTCCATGGCAGCGATCGCGGCGTCCAGCTGTGCGTCGAGCATGTTGGAGTAACCCAGAGTGCCGTCCTGTACGTCCGTTGTGCTCAGGCCAAAGAGCGCATAGTTGAGAGATATGTTGACTGGGTTGGAATTCCAGGCGAAGAAAGGGTACACGTCCAGGAAGAAGTAGGAATCCGTGGAATTGAGGAAGCTCAGCATGGGCTGTATTACTGACGAGGCGATGTCTGCTTTGAAGGTGCCATTGGAGGGCGGGTAAGAGGAAGAGAAGGCGTCCATGGCTACGGATGTCGTTACTTTGATGGAAGAGTCCAGATTGTTCTTCTGTAACGAGCTGTAGATGTTTTGCATTGCGGGTACCAGCTGGGTCCAGACGGACTGAAGTTCAGAATATGAGAGAATCTCGTTGCCCACCATGATCATGGAGATTTTGGTCTGGGGATAGTAAGCCAGAACGTTGGTCTGAACCCATTGGTCTGAAGTACTAGTGCTGGAGGCTATGCCGGAAACCTCGTCATTTGCCACTGTGATCACCACAGGGAGGCTGCTGTTGGCCAGTGCCTTGAGGACATCAGAATCCGCGTCATATATCTTCACATAGCCTGCGTTAATGCTCTTCATTAGCTTCACTGCTTTAGATGGCGTTGGCAGATTGTCTGCCACCCTCCCGTAGTTGATTCCCACGGCATGACTCAACACAAAAGGATCTGCACATACACACAAAAAATTACACACATTTTCAATTTCATTTCGAGAATCTTGACCATGAAATCTGCTGTTCGTAAAACCTTAAAGACCAACAGAAGCTGAACAATAAAAACAAAAAAAACTATAAATGAGACCAACAGATAGATAGAATGGCAGCATTAGTACCTGTATCTCCTCGTGCAAAATTGATCCCCAAACACACAAGAATAAAAGATAAGCGAAATGCACAAGCGTTTGGGGAATATGAAGCCCCCATTGTTGTGTGGTATGGGATTACCCAATGTCCTCCTCCCTAAGATATAGCCAAAAGATTACGTGAAGAATCGAACCGACCTAAAACGTGCAATCGTCCGACGTGGCAGACGTGAACAAAGCACAGACAAATCTAATTCTTCTCCTACTTCACACCGGTAGGCCCATTTTTCAACATTAAAGTTGCTAATAAAACTATTGGACAAATATTTATTTCTTTTAAACACTAAAATTATTATCGACGACAGCATTTAATAAAGCTAGTGCGAGATTCTCATGTCAGAAACACTGTACTGGACGGTGTCCGCCCACCTAGAGCCCTACGGAATGCCTTCCAAGCCCTGTGGATCGTATCTGCACCTTTCACGTTATGAAAAATGCGCCGACTTTAAGGAGTACCAGTTAGATTAGGGCTCTTTGGCCGGTAGATGTCGGTGGGAATGCTCGTGAACTATCCCCACGATTCGATTGCCGTCACCCTCGTCGCCAGTTGAGCCTCCACGTGTCGGTACCTTGAGTGCCGTGTTCTCGTATCCAACAAACCCACGGGCGGCCGTTCACCCATATTCCTTCGACCTGTAGCAGAAACTATATTCTGTCGCTCTTCCTTCCCGAATTAAGCAAATTTCTTTTACTGGGTTAGACGAAGGTTTGTTGCACTGCCTCAACCAAATTAGTGGGTTGCTTATGAATTTTCTCAAGAACGCAATTTCTAAAGCTGCACGCTCAGATCGCCCGGGAAATTATGGCAGTTGGCTTATCAGACTTAAACTCCGACCTTATCGACCACAAATTTCGGCGCTTTCGTCGGTGTAACTTAATAGAAACGCCGAGACTCGGTTAAACTGCTATGTGAACTCAGCCATCGATACCTGGGCTTGCGGGCAGATTCCTTAAGCTGTATCTCTCATTTGAAAAGCAGTCAATCGAGATAATGATGAGATGGGTCACCTACGACGGCCGTGAAAGTCGCGCCGCCCGGGCCGGGAGAACAATGAAATTGAAGAAAACGACTGTTACCCTCCAAACGGCCGAGTAAAATCAGCAGTTGCATCATAAAGTGCAATTGGCATGCGGCATGGTAGTTTGATTCGTAGTTTTGATGTATATCGCCTTCATGGCTTAAATTTGACGGTCGACCTTGCCTGTCAACAATTTTTTTAATGACGGTTATCTATTCAAAGGTGCCCTTAAAACATTATGATATACCTTAGTGTAAGTAAAATTATATATATCATTATAATTCTATATAATTTTTGACAGTCTATCCAAAATCTCTCCTTTCATCTGATACAATCTTCTTAAAATTTTGATTGTATTTTACGACAAAAATCTTTAAATACGGTCATACGGCCATCAAATTTAAGCCCTGATTGCCCTGGTTTCTAATGGTTTTGTGTAATAGTTAATGTTATTAATATTAAATTTGAATAATTGTAGTTGTATTTATGATGTGTTTATAAGTTCACTGTCAAATTTGGCTTATTTTTATTAGTTCTTTTTTTTTCTCATAAATTTGTCAAATTCAAAGTAAAAAGTTACAACATATTCATCACAATTATTTTAAAAATAGATAGAATAAAAGGAAAGGACATAATGAAGTTTCAAGAAGGAAAAGATCCATCCCAAAAAGAAGATTGTGATAGCTTGTATTCATGTTTAATAGTAACAACGATACTCCAATACTCTTACATCAATACTCCAAATGTAATATAAACAACAATACTCTTAAGCAATTGCTAAAGTACAAGGTCAATGTGAGCCCATTGTCTTAGTTTAGTCTACACATGACCCAATTTCTTAGGTCTTTAAACAATGGAACCAATGACATCCAACATGAATTGTCTCAGATGGCAAGTGATTAGATTCCCCATGAGTTACTAGGTGATTAGATTCCCCATAAGTTACTAGTATCAATACCAAAATTTACTACTTGTTTATGAATATGTCCCCAACAACTCTTTGTTCCACCATTGAAACAAAAAAGGGCCTAGTTTACAAGGCCCACTTAAATGTTACCACCTTGAAAATGGTAGATACCCTATTTTAGGTACTTCACATTTTGGTAGAGCATATAATATTTCATAGAAATATGAAATCCACTAAAAATTTATTGAATACAATCTAAATAAAAGTAATTATTTTTAGTTATTGAATGTGGAGACTTGAGTCCATACACATTTCTAGAGTTCCTTAGGTGACACACCTTTTCATTAGTTGTATTAGTTAATGAAAATATTATATAATGGAGATGTTAGTCACATCTTGAGCTTTAGTGTGGTTTTAATTTTAATTTTAATCCTAAAATATATATGCCTACTAGAAATTGATGTCTTGATTGTAGTGCAACCACACATAATCTTTGAAGACTATCAATATAAGGGATTATGTTAACGAGGAGCATTTATCCAAGTTGTGAGCTATGAATTAGGATTTGGAAAATGTAGAAGCTTGGTGAAATGGAGATGGAGGAAGGACTCAAGTGTTTAGTCCCTTGGATGGAATCCCTTAAAGAAGTGATGCAATAAACCATGAAGATCATAGGTATGCTCATAGAATTGGTAGAATGAAGGGAAGGGGGGATGAAATGGATGGGGAGATGGATGGAATAAGGATTTTATATGAAATATTAGAGTAAATGAATATGATGGGGAATGGATGTTGGATAACAGATGGGGCGTTGGAAGACTTGTAGATGAAAATGTTGTCAAGATCAATATTGGCACACACCTTGAGGGGTGGTGAATTTGTGGAGTAGAAGTGGATTTTGAATTTTAGGATTTAGATAGAGAAGTGGTGGTGAATTTTTTGGTACAAAGTGGCTCAAAATAGATTTGGAAGATTAGAGATTCTCAGGTGGAGGATTGGAAGACTTAGGAGTTGAGAAATATTTTGGAGGAGCATATTTGGATTTGTCATTTGGATGCATTGTTTTTTTTGTTTGCTTTGGAATCTACATGATTTTTTCTTTTTTATTTTTCTTCATGGTCCTTTGTGGCCTTTTCTATTTATCTTTTTTTATCATTTTTTCTTTAGCATGTCATTTTTTATGGTGCATGGTGATCCTTGGATTTATGATTTTTTGTTTTAGGATCCAAATTGCTTCCAATTATAATAGTATGGGTGCAATATGGTGGAGTAATTTGATATATTATGGATGGGACATGATAGAGGGAACATGTTGTCTAGAGAGGTTAATGATGTGTGCCTATGTTGATTCTCCATGGATATTTGAGGTGATGGATGGGTAGGATGAGGGGATGTTTGGATGTGAGTGATGGTGATGATGGAATGAGGGATATATGACCCAATATGAATGTAATGGATGGATGATTAGGATTTATAACATAAGGGCCCAAGATGGACTTGGAGGAGGAAGTGGTCTTTGGGACAGAAGAACCTAAAATAGATTTTAAAAATGGGTGGATGAGGATGTTTGGATTTAGATGGGGGTATTTGGGATTAGGGAGGTATTGGAGAAGTATTAACATATTTAACATGAGGTTTATATCCAAGGTCATGATAATTTGGATTTTCCTTGAGTTGAATGGATTCTAAGATGCTTTCCTGATTAAGGCCTAATTATTTTCCTTGATAGTGCTTGTTTTGAAAAATCTACTTGTCAATGGAATAATTATTATTATTGAAATAAGATGAGCATCCATTTTGAAGAGCGTGAGAGCTGGAAGCTGTTAGAATTGTGAAAAAATATGAGCCACATGATCAAACAATGAACAAAGACACCTTCCATGCAAGAGGAATCTACAAACAAAGAATTGCTATATTCCTCAACAAGAAAAAAGTATGGAATGAACCTTGAGAATCTTCAAGGAAAATAAGATTCCTCAAAGGTTGAGAGTTCTATCAAAAGCATGAAAGGTCAAGAGATAATACAATGAGGGTTGAGTGCTATATAGGAGCAACCCTAAATGGTAAAGAGATTAGATCAGGACTAGTGTCAACATCACATGCAATGAGACAAAATGATCTAATAATAGCTCAATTTAGTTAACATAGAAAATCACTTAGTTAAGTGAATAAATAAACCCTAAGTTTAGCTTAAGTGCATGAGAATAAATTAGACTAATAATTAATTAAAGATTAATTATTAGCTAATGCATGATTACTCTAACACCCCCTTAATATGAACTTAGGGAGTAGCTAAAAACCCTAGAAAGAGAATGCATGATGGGTCCCAACAAATAAGGCCTGGTTAGGTACCCATGTACAAACAAAAGATCTCTCGAAACTAAAGAAAATGAGAAAAACCATGTGGGAGAAAAAGCCTCTCCAAAAGAGAGAAAGGTGAATGAATGACTAAAAAAACCTCCAAATCAAGGTGAAGGAATAAGAAGCCTCCAACCAAAATAATGTCCTAAAAAGAGAGAAACATCTAGAACATCATTGAAGTATGAAGAAGTTGCAGATTGTTGTTGAATGATGACTGATATAGTGTTGAAAAGAAGAACCTCCAAAAATAGGAATGCAAGAGTGTCCATATGGTAAATGATATATCTCACCAAAATGCATGGTAACCAACTGTTGATGTACATGTGGATCTGACTGGTATATAGGAATAAGAACTAGATGCATAGATCACTTAAACATGAAACCAAGGAAGCATTAGCACCAACAGTAGAAACCCCCCATAATGCTGAAAAGAGAGAGCCCAAATAGGTACATTAAAACTATGTGAAACCAATAAGTGCATGTAGGAGAAACAACCTACAAATAAAAGGGTGTGCAAATGAAGGCACACACACATGAGGAAAGAATCACTTAGATTCATTATTGTTGTGGAAGGGACGCTCACTAGAAATAGGTATGATGACAAACCAAGGTAAACACCAACCTCTCCATGGCACTTTATATCATAGTGTGAGTACAAATGGCACAATAGGATGTGCAAAATCCCTAAAAAGTATACACCAGAATGACACTTTATCTTAGTGTGTCTACAAAAGAGAATGTGAATGAAAAAGATTTCTACAATACCAAAATAGGATAAAATATTGAAAATACATGAAGAACAACAAAAAATGAGTCATCCCACACAAACAAAAAGTTTCCAAGAGCTAAGATATCCAAGTAATTCACCAGAGTAACACAAAAAGAAAGAATAAAATGTACACTTGGAGAGAAATTTGGAAAAAGTGCATGGACGGATGTGAAGAACAATGAAAGACCATCTCAAGGCTACTATAATCAAGAAAAATGGAGTAATAGGTCAAAATTTATGAGCTCGAGACGGAAAATAGCACCTTTGACTTCAACAAGTTGTAGAATGCACCAACAATAAAAATGATCTAATAATAGCTCGCTTCAATTAACATAGAAAAGCACTTAGTTAACTAAATAAAGAACTCCTAAGTTTAGCTTAAGTGCATGAGAATAAATTAGACTAATAATTAATTAAAAACTAATTATTAGCTAATGCATGATTACTCTAAAATAAAGGATTATATATTCTTAGAGGAAACTAGATTGAATAAAGATGGATGAACTAGGTTTATAGGTTTTTGGTTCACGTGTGGGTGTGATAGGGGTTGTGGGATCTTGAGAAGGATTAGGATCATGAGAGGGATTAAGTAGGATGGATGAATTAGGATTTGGAAGGGAATAATTAAGGGGAGTGGAATGAATCATTTGATCTTGATTTGGAGGATGGAATGTGGGAGCATGCTTTAGAGAAAGTGTTTGACATAGTTGGATGTGTTGGGAGGAGATGAGGAGGGATGGATGCTTGGTGGTAGCAAAGAGTAGATGGATGAATTTTAGGAATAGTGCAAATGGATGGGAGAAGGGTTTTTTACATGTTTATTCATGAAAGATTGGGGGAATTTTGTAGACTTGGGGGATAGGGGATGTGTGGATTTGAAGTTGGATGAGTGACATAGCAAGGTGGCACAACTTTATCTTTGTGTGGGGTTTGAGAGTCCTTTGTTAATAGTCCTTAGGGGAAATCATCATAGTATTAAATTGAAGAGGATTTGTAGGATTGGGATAATATGAATTTTAATGATTTGTGAAATGAGAAAGTGGAATAATAAGTGGAGGCTTTAGAGAATTAATCCAGATTGAGGATGAGGATAGGGATCTTGGAAAGTAATTGGAGGTTTGAAGGGAAATTTTGATGGAGGGTTATTTTCCCTTGTTAAAAGAAGTGGGAGGATGAACAATAGGAGATGAATTGGTATTTAATGGAGATGAGGAGGATGGGATCTTGGCACTAATAACTAGGAGGTACCTAATGATGGAATATGTGTCTTGATTGAAGAAGTAGGATAGGATTTCTTTGGAATTGATAGTGGAATTAGTGAATGTTTAGTTTTGAGGGATGATAGATGGGGGAAATTTTATTGGTCCACAAGACTCATTATCATCATATAGATCATATTTAGGTTAGTCAACAAGACTAACCTCATCATCATCAAAGATGTGAGGGGACATATAGAATGGAGACATGATGTTGGATAGGATTAGGATGAAAGAAAGTGGATTAGAATCTATATTAAATTAGGATGAATTAAATTGGATGGCTAGGTGAGATGAAGGATTAAATCTAGGATTTGGATGATTTGGTTGGATTGGAAGAAGCAAAGGATTGTTTGGAGGTTGGATAAGTAAAATGGTTGGTGTAAGATTAGAATATGAAGGTTGATTATATTTGGGATGGGGATTTTTACTATGAAATGGATTAGAAGACTTAGGATCAATTATTAATTGATATTTATATGACATTAGATTGGATGAAAAGTTTGATGAAAAATAAGACAAGGATAGAAGATGAAGATGTTGGATTTGATAGTGGGATAGTGTTTGGAAGAAGAGATTTTTGGATTCATTTTAGATGAGGATTGAGATTAGAATAATGGGATGATGGATGAAATTTTGATTAAGAAAGTTGGTCTTGATTTTGGAAAGGGGTTAAATTAGGATAATGGATAAAGAATACTAGTGCTTTAGGATTAAGATAAAGGATGAAATTAGATTTGAATTTAAGAGGGGATAGTTATGATGAGGGTGTGGATGGATGGATGAGGAGGAATGATGGAGATACAAATAAATAAGATAGGAATTAATTAGGATAAAAAGTTGGATTAGAGTAATATTTGAGAAAGTCAAATTATAAATGTGTCAAAATGTGAAAGCACTAATAGATGAATGTGTTTACCCATGAATGTGTTGATCTCCAAAACCAATGATCCATGAAGGCGTTGATCCATAAGGTAGTGGAATTAAACTAGAAGGACAAAGGGAAAGTTTGATTTTAGATGGGGTATAGATTTAATTTTGGGATGGAGTATTAGATTATAGAGATTTGGGTGATTTGGATGGATGAAGGATTAAATTAGTGAAATGAATAAAGGATTTGAAGGAAAATATTGGATTCTTGAATTAGGATGACAATGTATTTTCTTTTCTAAGGGTTGGATTTGAAATCATACCAAACAAAATAATTGTATTGAGGGGCATTTAGGATAATAGGTATGCATTGGTTTTGCACAAGAAGACACACAAAACACTTACACAATCCTATATTATTGAAGTAGGAGTGTCATATTTTATGGCCCACATTTATACTATCTACCAAGAGTTTGGGTAGCTAGGGATTCAGGGAATGCAAGGTCATACACCACCTATGCACCTCTTACCTTGGAGCCTTAAAGCCTTACCCAAAGTGAGCTCTACCTCTACCACTTGAAAGTACATTGTTAGTAACTTTTTGAGACTAATTGGTATCAGATGCACCATAAACAAGTTGGCCAAAAGGTCTTAAGATAAGATGAATAAGGCTTCTATGCATTCCTCTATATAAGGCAAGGGTAAGTGAGGTCAAATATGTAGATGAAAAGGAAAAATTCCAAATAAATAGGAGGAGAGCATAACCCACTCACCACCTTCACTTCCTCAAGGTATAAAGTTCTTGGAGTTTATCCAAGATTGATAAAATTTTGCATCTAAGAGACATGACTTTCAAGTGGGCTATCTCAAAGAATCCCTATCTTGACCTTGAGACTTGATGTATGCATTCAATTAGAATAACATATATTACTCTTAAAGGAAGATACATGTTTGTTTTTTCCTACCATTTTTGACACGAGACTAGCTAGTTTTCCTTTTACTTGCTTATGTCCTTGGAACTTTTCATTGTTCATGTTTGGTTTTATAAGGTTGAATACCACAACACCAAGGCTTGATCTTTTACTTTTTCAGTTTACCAAATCCAAAGTGGTGCTCAATGAACCTTCCAAAAAGGTTAATATTGTTGAGTCGTCTTGACATGATGTTGGTCTATCTAAACCCTCTTTGGGCAAGGAGGGCCTCATCCGAAATTCTCACAATTAAAATCCCCTTGATTTTGAAGGAGAATTTTGAATAAAGGGAAGACACCTCAAAGAGAGTGGATAATATTGTTCTACATGAGAACAAAGTTTGATAAGGCGAAAAACTATGTTGCTCTATTATTGAGGAGCTCTCCATAATAAATTTAGTAGGCAAAGTGGATTTTTTGAGAGGTAGCATAATATATAGTATTGTATTCTAAAGTGATTCATCAATGAAAATGGGAGGCTAAAGCTTAGTGTAAACCAACTATCTCAATAGGTCAATTGAAATAATTTCCAATCTAAAGTCAAGGTGGAGTCCAATGAGGACAACCAGAACAAGCTTATGAATAATTCTGAGTTTAGAAATGCTATAGAAATATTTGATGGTGTTATTGAACAAGTTTGTCCTTCTCAATTACATCATTGTTAAAAACTCAATTGTTGGCATCATAATGCTCCAAGAAAATATGTTAAAAGGAACAAAATTGATATGCAAGAGGGCCCAAGAAAGAGAACTAGGAGGCACATGAAACAAAAGGAAGATACAATCATTGACTTAGATACTAGTATTATTAAAGACCACTTGAAATTTATGAAAAATAATAGAATTTTATTAGTTCCATGCTGAATCTCTTCTCATCCCAATTATAAACTTTGTTGCACTACTATTAATATAACATTAATTTACTATTATCTCACTATAAAAAAAAAAATTAAACCCTTTCAATATCCAACTTTTATTTTATATATATATAAAGTAAAACATATAAATATGAAGTAGAATACATATTACTTACCCTAAAGATTAAACAGTTTTGGACGCACGCAAATCAATAATAAAGTTTGTTATAAGTTTGTGGAAGTATTATAGTGCCGTACAAACTCTTATCAAGAGTATTTATTATCTTATAACTGCCCTTTGTAGTGGGTTGCACGCGTGCAAAAAATATTCAAACTTTTGATGTCAACTTTGTTGAGTGATTGAAATTTGGCATCTATAACATTGTTTTTTATTTAAACAACTTTTGACGTTTTTTTTGTTTGGAAACAACCTTTGGTTTCTGTCCCCGGACCCGCTCTGATTTTATTCGCGGATTTCAAAATTCTTATAATACAATTTTTATAAAATAGTCTATCTACAAATTAGAGGTCAAATTTGAATTTTAAAAATGTTTTTATATTTAGAAAGATACGATCTAGGTAAAAAATTTATTGTCAAGATATGATTTAGGTAATAAATTTTATTAGATTGTGATGTTTCTATAAAGTTGTGTAGAATTTTTAATAAATTTTGTTTACATAATTTTATTAAAATATTATTATCTAATATAAAAGATTGTGTAAATATTATGATATTGAATAAATTTTATTTATTTCTTATTATATTCATTATATATCAATTTAATTTTTGAGTTTAGATTAGATAGTTTAATTGTTAGAAAATATAATGGAGACATCTAAATTTCACCACTACCTATTTTTAATTCTACATATTAATTCATCCTACCCAATTCATCCTAACATCACCACATTGATTAATTAAATTTATTAATTAATTGCATTATATCGTCACAATTTATTAATTAACTAATCATCATTAATTAGTTAGTTTTTTAATTAATTCCTATCTCATCCACTAATATCAATTCTCAATTAATTATTAATTTATTATTTATAATTAATTAATCAATTTTTAGACCATAGTGACCTAGTGTGATGAATAAGTTGTGGTGTTGTTCTTCTCACCATATTCAAATTTCATTGGTGTGCTATTGTTGAATGTTTAAACAAATTAATCAATTTTTAAATAAATTCACACACAATTAATTAATTAGGTAATATCTTTTCAACATGCTATTTTTCAAAAGTCAACATTTTCCACTCATTCAACCATGTAAATGTTTAATTCTCTCATTTATACTTGCATTCTTAAATGGAATAAATAAAATAGATACAGGTAATGTGGATTTGTTTTTAAAAAAAAAATTAAAAAAAGTAACTCAAATTGCTAAATCAAGTGAATTGATCTTAACTATTCATCTCTTCATTCAAAAATTTAGATATAGATTTTTTTATGAAAATTATCAAATATGTTATACAATTGTTTAATATCCACAACCCTTCATCAAAACACGGATAAGTCTAGATCAATAGGGGAGAGGACCCACTCCTTGAGCATGTTCCAATAGTTGTTATGGCATTTGTTGATTTAATGCCAACATTTTTCACAATATTGAACTAATAGTTGTGACATTAAAGTTGTTAGTGTTGATTATGATTAGGGGAAAGGACCCAATAGTTGAGCATATTTCAATAGTTATAGCATTTGTTGATTTATATTGAACCAATAGTTGTGACTTTAAAGTTGTTAGTGCTGATGATAACTACCAATAATTGAATAATATGTATTCCTTAGATCTAAAAAGCAACAAATCATGTGATGCCACATCAGCGCACCCATAAAACATGATTTAGTGCACAACTATTAGTCTCACTTTTTTTTTGGACCTTTTTGGACACCTCGACAAAAAAGCATGCTGATGTGGCATCATATTTGATGATGTGGCTCTAAAACCTTAGTTATAAGCAAGGGTGTTGCCAAGCAAGCTGCTGTAAATATTTGGGAATTTTTTGAAATTTTCTTGTAGGATTTTGAGAAGTAGGAAGTTACGGTGCTCACCTGTTGGATCCTCTCCCCTACCCATAATTGAATCAAATGTATTCCTTAGATCTAAAAAGCAACAAGTGAATCGACATGAGTGCACCAATAAAACATGATTTAGTGCACAACTATCAGTCTCACTTTTTTTTGGCCCTTTTTGGACACCTCAACAAAAATCATATTGATGTGGCATCATATTTGATGACCTTAGTTATAAGTAGGGGACTTGCCAAGTAAGCTACTATAAAAAATTGAAAGTGATTTGAAATTTCGATGTAAAATCCCCTCTCCTATTCCATATGAAATTTACCATAGAAATTTTAAATATTATTTTTAGTTTTGAAATTTTAGAATGACCACAAAAATTGTCACTAATCACTAAGCTATCGATACTCAATTTTCAACCAATATACACTTTATGATGACAACATTTGTTGAAAATTGTAATGTATATTCGTAGTTATCATTGACCTACGTTAAAAGTGTGTGAATAGTTGTGTTGAAAGGGTAGCTTAGGTTTGGAAAAGGCACGAGAAGTGGAAAGCTGACTTGTGTGTCTGTGAAAGTGAAAAAAGGCATGCTTTCAAAAGCACGTGAATTCTAACACATTTGGAGATTTCCATCGCGCCACATTGGATTGTAGAAAAGCAAATATCTTATTTTCAAAATTGCACGTGCATTAATGCTCTCGTCTTCTCACACGCTTTCTAACATCGTGAACAATTTAGTTACGGTTTCGTTTAAGGAAGTTGTTTACCATGTTCTCTTATTAATCAACGATCATTGGCTTGTTTTCTTACTAATTATTATTAGTCTTTATCATTGGAATATAAATTCTTAAATGTGCCCCACATTTTTTTGGATTTGTCCAAACATTTGAAAAAGTTAGAAATAAAAAATTGTACAATAAATTGAAATAAATTATAAGAACGAAGAATGCTGCATGAAAATGGTTGGTTTAGTTAATCAAGGCTTTATTTTAATGAGTTCTTTGACAAAAAGAATATGAGACTCAATTTTTTAATAGTTTAAAGTTAATTTATAGTGAAGGATTGATCCTTTTTGACTAGGCTCATTTTCAATACAATATTTCAATACAATAATTTAAAGGAAATATGAATATATTTGAGTTTCAAGTTCTTTTCTTTTTAATTTGTAAAATTACAATTGAATTTGTTTCTTCTTTCAATTTTATTTATGTCTTTAGACAAGATTATAATTTTTTTCATATTGAAGACAAGGGAAATAGGGTTCCATCTTTTGGGAGATGGAATTGTACCTATTTCGCACTTTCATTCATGAGGAAACCTAGATCCCTCAACCAAGTGACTCAATTGAGGGATGATTAGGGGTTCCTAGTGTAATTGGACGGGGGTTCACCATTAAATGAAATTTCAAAGGAGAAATGCAAACACTTATGCACAAAAGCCTAAAAACTTGAAAGCATGAAATCAGAATGAAAAATAGAATGAAACAAAAAAAATACCTAGAGGAGCAGAGAGGCCAAAACAAGGTCTATAAACCTTGGAAATCTATTTTTTGAAGTACATTGGGACTGATATGCCACGCTGGGCTATTTAGTCTTGCTATAGGGTTTTTGGGCAGAATCTGGAATCTTTTGGTGACTTATTAGGATCTACACAAAGATATCCAAAAGGGTATGTTGGGACTAATACGCCAAGTAGGGCGATTTAGTCATGTTGCTAAGGTTTGAATGATACTTCTGTAGCCTATAGTGATCTTTTGTAGCTTCCTTCTTGTCCAATATTTAGGTCTAAAAGTCTAAATTTCAATCTATAGGTGAGTTTCCATGAAGATGACAACTTCTTGACAACTTTGACAACTTTTGTGACTTTATCTTCAAAGGATCAAGTCAAGATCTAATTCACCTAGATCTGCAAACACACATCAAGAGAAAAAAATGTTTTTTTGTTAGGGAATGGGGTTTGCCTTGGTCAAACCCTATTTTGGTAATTAAACCTTGAAATGAAATAGAAAAGCATGAAGGAATCATGAGTGAACAAATGCAATGTTACAACTCACCAAACCTTTGAAATGAACATTGCAAACTTGTGTGAAATGGCTTCAATGGATGTGGATCTTGACTCTTGATTGAATGCTTGAAACTTTGTCTTGAATGGTTGTTTGAATCATGAAACCTACATCACACATTTTAGCTCACAAACACACATGATGCATGAAGACTTTGACATGATGCTCAAATCCTGAATGTAGCTCTAGAAAAATACTTGATGATTTTCTATTGAATGCTCTTGTAAACTCTTGCATGAATGCTTGTAAACTTTCTAGGAGAAATTATTGAAAATAACCTTGTATTTATACTTGTTTATTTTTAATTTCTTGAAATTACAACACTACGAGTTGACATTCAAAAATTGGATCTAAGGATAATAAAATCTTGCCAAGAATTTGAATTAAAATAGGTCCTAGGTTAAAGCGGGAATTATACACCAGGTTGGGTGTATGAGTCCCAAAGGCTTAAACTTGGAACACATACTTCGAGGAGTATTATGTTCAATGCATCATTTGAAATCAGGGCCCAAGACCTAGGGAGGACCCATATGCCCAAATGAGTGTATCAATCCCAAATCCCTAAATCTAGAACACATAGCCAAAAAACATTAAATTATGATTTGTCATTTATTATATGTCAAGATTATCCTTAGAAAAATGTATTTAACTAGGCTTGTGGATGCAAAATAGGACCAATTAAGGCATAAATAAGCCCAATTTTAATAGGGAGGACCCAAACAAGTGTGAAAATGTAAAGGGAAACATTTTTATACACTACACATATGTGTATGTACATATATATATAATGTTTCTAAATACTACTATCAAGGGTTGTGATGCTCTCAAATTACACAACTAGAAAGCTTTTTCCTATAAATTTATTTACTTTTCTTATAACTACATGATTTTACAACCACAATTTTATTGAGTTATGACTAGCTTAAATTCCTTATGGATAAAGCTCTTGGTTGACTAATTGTGCTATGAGAACATTTTCAATTTGAATATGTACAAGGCTTTAAATTCATTAGGATTTTATCATTAGGTTTGAGTGCAAACTTTGCATGTCTTTTCTTTCTCATTGAATGTATAAAGTTTGATTAATTAATGCATTATTTTAAATAGGTTTAATGAGCACAACCATTTAAATATGCATAAAGTATGTTGGTTATCTACCTAGTACTCAACATTTCTATGGATAAAAGCACAAACCTATGTCACACTTTCAACCAAAATAATAATTTTGAGCGAATTATTTTTGGTCGGTATATTTTTGGCCAAGTGGGTTTCAGCCAAAGCCATGGAGCAGTGACATGGCGCCGACATGGTAGTACCTTTCTAGTCGAAATGGTTTCAGCCAAAATCCACTCTAACGAAAAGGTACCAGCCAAAACATGGATAATAAAATTAAAAAAACATAGAGCCTGACCATTTTGCATGCTCAGGCGAAACGGTTTGTGGTGAGATCTCATCAGTTGAAGTGGAGATCACCCAACATCCAATAAATACCCGAGTTCCACTTCATTTTTCCTTATGCTACAATTTTTGTGATCTTTGTCAGCGGGTAAAGGCACTGGTGTTTGAGTTAATATTTTTGTGATTTGTGAATTAATCGCGTTGTTGGTTGTTTTATTGGCCAAATGGTGTAGCAATACGAATGTTTGTGATTTCCATGAAAGAAATGCATATTTGTTTGTGATTTGTATTGAGGAATAAAAGATGGAAATTTTTGTTGTTTATTTTGTTTCTTGGTGGAGTAGGTGAATGTATTTGATTAAAACCCTTGTTGCACTATGAAGTTACAAAAATAAATTTTTGGCTTTAACATTTTAAATGATTTAAATTGTGTAAAAAATTTGCTACATATGGCGAACTAGAAATATGGGTCTTCAGTTTCTAGTTTATAAAAAATGGAATTTTGGGGTTTAAATTTGGGGTTTTAAATATTGGGGTTTCAATTTTTGGGTTTCAGTTTAATGGAAATTTAATGTCATTTTTTTAAGCTTGTAATATCACATCAAACAACCAGTTTATCATTCCACTATTGTTCTAGTAGGTTGCATTACCAACTTTGGACTTTATTAAAAAAATTGAGCAAACTACCTAGTAATGGGAACCATGAGTTGAAATTTTGATAACATGCTAAAAGGTTGCTAGTCACACAAAGAACCCTTGAAAGCCCCAACTAGTCGTTTTTCCTTCCAATCAAATAATTGGTATTTCAAGAGTCCAAAGTCCAAACCCAAAGCAAAAAGCTAAACAAATGAAAAGAATTTTCCCATAAAGCTAATTAGAATGAGGATAAAAAATTTACAATATAAAACAAAACTAGTTGCACACAGTTGTAATCTAAAGGAAAAATCCAATTGATTCCATGTTTATTACTTCATTTGCAAGTTTCAAATCACTATAAGTGGAAAATTTATGGCCCTAGGAGAAGGCATGAAATCATCATTGAAACCATTTTTAGTAATTCTCAAACATATTTTTTCTAGATATAAAAATAGAAGTCTCTTGGCAAAATTCTCTAGATCAACAATGATGTAATAAATGTGAAACTAAAGACATTAAATTTCCACAATCCATGTTGGATGTTTTTGGATTTGACTATGTAAAATTTTTTCCATTTATCTTTTAGATCACTTCTCTTGCTCTCTACATCTTGATGATGGATCACAAAACATCCAATATCCAAATGTGAATCTGTCATACACAAAGCTTCCATTGAGGGAAAATTCCTCCTCTTCTTTAGGAGTTTGAATGGTAACCAAGTCTGGCAGTGGCATCATGGGACCTTGCTTTCCCTTAAGACCCTATTCCAACATTAGTTTCACTTTAATTCCAAGGACACCCTGCACAAAAATTCAGAACATTTGTAATTTATTTTTCTTGCAAAAACTTGCTTTCAAATTATATATCAAACCAAACACTTCATAGATTACATCCAATTGCAACTAACATTTCCAACTGCCTATGTTAAAAGAAAAACTTCTTATATTAAATCAACCTAGAAAATTTATTGCGTATATGCAGCAGTAATTAAGGATTAATGTATGAGAAAATCCAATCAGGGAAGCAATATCTAATTCATGTATGGTATACCTGAGGTATTTTTTCATTGTATTACTTTTTAGATGTAAATTTTAGATCTTCACTTATCTAGAAAAGATTTGTAGCTTTTCCCAACAAGCAAAGGCTTAAAAAAGTTAAAATTTTACTTGACGCAAAAGAACATGTTGCACTGCCTTATCGATGTATTCATTGACTAGTTGACCTAAAGATATCATATATCCATCCTTGAACTTCATTGATTTTGCATGTTGTGCCTTGAATTTTCCACTTACTATAACCTAAAAATTATTGCTTGGTCATTAAAGCCCACTAGTAAACACTTACCTAAAAAATAGTGAAAAGCCCCTACATACTAAAAATACAGGGTGATTTGTTATAGGCAAGGAAAGCACCTCACAACCCTTAGCACTAGTTTCCATGATGAACCTAAGTACACCATAACAAGCCCTACAAAAATACAAATCTTACGGTTAGCTTAAAATGGAATTTGTCCCATCCTAGCAAATAAACTTTAACAAATTGGAAAGGAGACAATTTGCAAAAAGGCCATGGAGACCAAACAGTTTCTACCTTCTGACAACAATCCCTCTGAGCAACTTGTATTGAAAAGACTCGGATTTTGCAATTGCACATAAACCTTTGTTGTTCACCTTCTCTACATAAAGCTCAATAGA
Source organism: Sequoia sempervirens (assembly GCA_007258455.2). Taxonomy (NCBI): domain Eukaryota; kingdom Viridiplantae; phylum Streptophyta; class Pinopsida; order Cupressales; family Cupressaceae; genus Sequoia; species Sequoia sempervirens. The sequence continues at coordinate 28,544,185 of VDFB02047144.1, read as the reverse complement.
GAAGGGATATTGGCATGAATAGGGTGAAGTTTTCCCCTAAAGAGGTAGATCCTTTTCCGATCAGTTTGAGGAATATTTTAAGAATACTTATTATGGATTGTGTCAAGTGTTGGGAAAGAAATATTATTTGAGAATTCCTATCTACCTAATGATGTGAGCTTTTGATATTCAAAATAATTAGGTGAATAAGGATATTGACTATGTAGCCTACTTGGCTAAGGCTATACACAAACAATTGTCAAATTTGAAGGAGCCAAATGCTCCTCTAGTTTTCAATTATTATTCATTGTTATTGCATATGATTCTCTGGAATGGTGTGAAATCTTGGAAGGGATTTATGGAATTGAGGACATAAGATGAGAATGACAGAGACTTCTTGTCTTCATTTCCTATGATATGTAGATCACCAATGTACACAACAATATAACTTTGATACATATAAGTGGATTTAGACAAGTTTAGAAGACATTAATCTTTATGAATTTTTTAATATCAAGCTCTAAGAGTTTCCTCAAACTTTAGGAATTTTATCTAATTTTTAAACAAAATGCTCCATTGTGCATATAAGATAGTTCATGATAATTTTGTTCAATGAAGTGCTTTTTAGGTTGGTATGGAGAATTATTCACTCAATTTGTGTTGTCAAGAATAGTAGTACAAGTTTAATACATAAATAAAATGCATATAATGTATTTTATTATAATATGTGTTCATTATGTTATAAATGTTGGAAGACTAGAATCACTAAGAGGGGGGGTGAATCAGTGATTCATGTAAGTCACAAACTTTTTACAAATCCAAGGATTTAATTGACTTTTGAACCAAAAGATCAAATGATAGTTTATAGAATAGATTTGACTTGTGCATGAACAATGTTGTGTTTACATTAGCCATGAATTAAACATAAAATTAACATAGGTTGAACTTAAGATGTTTTACACTTTCATATGTATCAGATCCCACATTAATAACATAACCTTTTATGCATGATATTTTGACATAAACATTAGTAGAGACGAAAGAATGATAATTAACAACCATTCAATGCAATTGATGACACATTGAGATCAGACAGATAAGAACAATCACCAACATAAAATCATCACATAACACAATATATGTCTTGAGTGGAAAACCCTCTTGGGCAATAAAAACCACTCAAAAAATATTTCTCTTTATTCACTTAGAGCACCAACTCTTCAAAGTTTAGGAGCACCAACTCCAGAAAGTTCAGGAGCACCAACTCTAGAAAGTTCAGTAGCACCAACTCCACAAAGTTCAGAAGCACCAACTTCACAAGATACAAGAGCACCAACTCCTTTACAATGCATAATAATATAGTATACTATCAATACCCTAGAAGTGAAATTTTTAGTTCTACTGTCTCAATAGAAGACTATGAATATTTTCCACAAGCACATTGAAGAATGTTGTATGAGAATGACAACATCTTCCTTACATACAATAATTTGAGAATCATTGTTATCAAGATTTTCAACACAATAAAACTTCTGTAAAATGTTTCTTAAGGATAAGCCTGAAGTCTCATATTCTTCTTCCAGGTAACCAAGAAAAATTTCTAAAGATTATCTTTTAAAGTAATTGTGTGAAATAACCTTTGTATGTAGTTTCAATACTTGTAAACCAAATCATGTTAGGGTTACAGGTGTGAAACCCTAAAGAGTCTTTTAACAAACTCTTTAACAAGTTTGAGTGGGTACAATAACTTCATAGCAAATGAGAGTATATTTTGTTACAACTCGAGAAGAATCATCTAGAAACCCTAAAGGGTTTTAATCATAATCAATAAAAGTTAGGCCCTTAAATATCCTTAACAATAATATTTCAAAACCAAAGATTTTACTCACAAAACCCATACAGATTTGATCTTAACCAAAACCTGATTACAGTGGAAGAAAACTAAACAAATACCATAAAGATCTGTCAAGGAGTTCCACAACTACCCAGCTAAAAGACAACAATAATTCTTCTCTGTCCAACTTCCACAGTCAAGCTTTCATTAGCTCATAGTCAACACTCAAACTCTTAACCAAAATTAACCATCTAAATTGCATGTTCATTTTCCTTTTACATACCAACTAAAGAACCAATAGTTTCGACAACTGTTTACCTCTGCATGATTAAGCCTTAAACAAATAATTGTCAAATAAATTTAAAAAAAAAACTGAAAAACAATGTTACCCAGTGTATTCGAGCTTTGTCAATTCAAGCTGCCAATAAAATTCCACCCGATCATTGCAAACCCTGGACATATTCTTCATGTGATTTTCTACCTATGTTCCATAATGAGGGCTTTGAAATAATGAAATAACAAATGCCTTTTACCAAGCTTTGAAAATAAGCTTTTAACGTTTAGTATTCCTGACAACCTTGGGCTTAGGATAAACTTTACCACATATTTTAGTATGCTTGATAAGAATTCTTTCCAATAGAAAACTCTTATGTCACTTTTAGTGCCCGATACCTTTATCACTTTACAAGGTGATTTCTAGCAATTCCATCTGGAGAATGCATAACAACCTACTACCCATAACTTCTCTTATTACAACTAGATGCAACTCATACACCCAATATCAATAACACAAGATAAGATAACAATACAAAGCATTTAAACCATCAAGATAATGGAAAGCAGTACCAAAGGAGCCTCTGACTTTGCCGCTCTATTCCCTTTAACATTCACCATGGCTACACCACAAACCCTAGCATGTATGTTGTGCCCTAGCTCAAAAGAATGAAACACATTATGTTTGCAAAATGAGCTCAGCAAGACTTTCATTATGTCTTTTATAACATATGATACTTTGAACTCGATGGGATTTATTTCCCCTTTTTATCACAATGTCTTTGAGCTTATTAATACCTAGCTCTTTTCCTTTATGTTATCACAACCTTTGTATTAGGTATTAGAGAAACTTTATCAATGAAATCAATATGCTATGTAATTATCCTCTTTCTCAGCATGCCAATAAAATAATCAAATGAACCATGACCAAATAATATATTTGTCTAACCTATCAAATGTGATTCAAAGCATTGCACCTCATATACCAAACCAAGCACTAATACCAATAATGCCATGATCAAACTATGATCTGTCCAATAAGAACTGCAACCTATTCAACCCAACATTTGAACAAATGAATCATCCTTTGTACAAACCTGTCCTTTGCAAGAATTATCAAAAATTGGATGGCATCAACAACATTAAACTTTTGCATCAATGAATGAACTACCTTAAACCCACTGTGAGCAATGATCACTTTTTCATCAATATCAAATCATGAAACAAGTGCATTTACCAATAAATTCCTTTACCAATACAATGAATTTGACCTAAGCAATGGCCATGCCCTGACATCTCATGCACTTTAACTATCCATTGAATACCAAACTTTGACATCAATGAAAAATTGCATGCCATGCCAACAAACTCCCCCTTTGGAATTGATGTCAACATCTCATGTCAATTTCTCCCCCTCTAACAACAATGACAAAGGCTAGGGTCAAGAAAGTTGGGAGAATATTGTTTGACATTTGATATAGCATTGCCCAAGCATTATGCATTGTAGAAGAAGTAACTAGGATATGCATGAACCAAGGAAAGCATAAAGTTACTATCAATAAATATTACCACACTATGACCAAACATATTAACAACCATGAACTAGTTTGCACAAAATACCGACTGTATAAACAATGTTACCAGCATGAATGACCATGTACCAAGGCATCAACTATGCACTTCTCAAGAATTTCTATCACTTGCAAGGTAGCATCTACAACATCAAAAATGTTATGAGCTTCTCCCCCTATTTGAGATAACAAAGCAAACAAGATTCTCAAGAATCTCACTGCAAATCTCTTTCAAGCACAGTACTGTCATAAAACATGATACTATTCAACATCTGTCACAATGTCACAAGAATGTACACAAGCTTAAAGCACACTATGAGAAAATAAAATCTCAAGATATTCTTACCAATTAGCCTTGCTTCCCCTTTGTCACTTACTTGGCATGGATATCATAAGCATAAACAAAATCACATCATTTTCAAAGTCTTAGATGAAAAATAGAAACTATCAGACAATCTATCAAGTAAAGTCAGTTATCACCAAAAGATATAGACTACACTATTGACACCATTGACCAAAAGATGAAGCACCTTTTTAACTTCTCTGTCTACTATCTTTCACACTGTAATGATTATTTTAACACTATCAATGCACTATTCCTATTCCATTGTTCTAAAGTTATGATACCAGCATAAGCCACTAACTGAGCATGCAAAAACTATTGTGCATTGTCATAACAAGTTGTCAAATCAAGTACTGGTCGACTGTCTTAAGATCACCATTCTAAGACAAAGTCTCAACTATAATCATTCCCTCATCACAACATGGATAGACTATGGTTATGCAAACTTGTGTTTTCATTGTGAAAGATCCATACCAAACTAACTTAAGACATCAAAAAAAGAATAGTCAACTCTCAACCTTGTAGCAAGACTATTCATCTCACGCGCTCTTGTAATTACCTTTCATCCAGAATATCACTTGAAAATGTATAGAAGTATTAACAAAACAAACTATCATTATACTTGTAACCTGTGAAAACACAACAACTAATGAAAATCATGATGTCCTTTGCAAGGATACAACTTGGAAGCATGAAGGATTTAACTAAGATAACCAAGATGTAGATCATATTCACTTGCAAGATGAATATCACTATTGTAGCAACATATCAACACCAAATGAAGTAGCACACTGAGATATCTAAGCATTATATCACTGTATAACACCACACAAGCCAAAATGATCCAAGCTTAATAAACACATGAAAAAATATTTTGATAAGATAAGTGTTACCACACTATCCATCAAAGATCCAAGTAGCACATTACTTGCTATTCAACCACTATTATTGCACCACACCTATTCTCCATTGTAAAAAGAATTGCCACACTACTCACTGTCATTAAGAAAATGTTCACCATATTCATAACTGATTGCAAAACAAATAACCAGAATGCATAAAATTTGAACAATGATGAGCATTTCGTTCATTGACAAATGATGAGAAGCACTAAAAACAAATCATGTCAATGTGCCAAGAATGGTACCATATCACATGCCATGTTAACTAAAATAATGAAGGAAAGCTATTAACCAAGATACCAATTAAGTAGTATTGTAAAGGAGATATGCCAATACCATCTGTGATCAAACAAATTAGAAAGACCAAATGTTGCAAAGTGATATCACTGAAATATATGCCAATATCATCCAAGTACTTATCAATGTATTGATGGCTATTAAACCTTGTAACATGAAAATATGAAAATCCTTGGAAGAAGTAATTCAACAAACCACATGCTCCTCTTGACTAAATACATAAGATGAAGCAAAGACTTCAAACCTGTCCAAGTACCAATCATGCAAGTTGCAAATTCTTCCATGCACTTTATTACTTTATGTTATTACCAAGAAAGCTTCCACTATCAACCTGAAACTACCATCACACTATACAATACCACTGTCACATTTTCAAATACTATCATATAACTTCATGTACCTTTGGTATTCAATATAGTAGGATCATAAATGCATCAAATTATTATATCAACTGTCTCTATAACAATGAAATTAAACTATTCCACCAAAAAGTAATATCATTGCCACTTTGTGATTTCATATCTTTGTAATGATATCTTATTGCTAGATATCTAATTACAATATATATGTCCAGTGTCAAAATGCTAAGTAACAACAAATTTGCATCATGTCAACCAAACTTTCTAGAATCTAAGTATCAGACTTAAGTTCAATTCCAAACTGAATTGCATGTTATGATGAGTTCCATTTTTCATCATAAGTACTCATTTATACAATAAGTACCAAATGTGCCAATTCAAATGGTGCAAAGCATTACAAACTATATCAAACTACCTCAAAGTGTCACTAATATATGCCACCATTTTTTAGAAATGTAAACAAAGATGAATGACATAATCGTTAACAATCACACCTTATCATTGAGTCTTTGGTATAACTCTCCAACTTTTGATAACTTAATCAATTGATTTACACTCTTTGAAACCAAAATCATTATGGTATATTAACAATATACCAACACCATTATTGATTAAATCAATTCAAGAGGAAATCAAAAACAACTTCATCAATACTTATTAATCTTCCTCAATTTCCTTGTTTTCTCTAGGGGAAAAAAATAAACACTGACCCACTCCCTCTTACCTCGTACTGCATCTCATGCACTAGGTGAAGCTTTTTGTGTAACATGCACTTGATTAGGGTCTTGCTTTCTTTTCCTAATCACCATAGGCTCCTTCTTTTGTTTGTTCAAAGTACCTGTTCTTTTGTTATACTTGCACTATTGTACCTTATGCCCAACATTATTACATCTAAAATATATAACATGATGAACAGTAGGGTAATCATGATTACTTCTTGAAAAACCGCAAAAATACAAACCTTGATGTCTTCTTAGCAACCAACAATATATTTTCATGTGCCCAACCTTATTGCAAATAAAACATACAACTTTTTAGTTCTTATTTGACAATCTATAACCACAATCGTTTGCTCTATGACCATAGTTGTGACAAACATAACAATAACTGTGAAACTAAGAATAGTTATACCTCATTGAATAATGTTGTTCAATAGATGAAAGTCTTGTGGACCAATTTTTTCTTCTTCTAACTTTATTGGTGTCTTTTTGTTGTCGTCTATTAGTAACATTGGTTTTTGTTTCAGAAATAGTAGCATGATACTCTAGATCGATCTTCTTTCTTAGTGATTGTTTAACCATGAAAATCTATCCATCTTTTGTTGCAAATACTATTTCATGTTGAGACTCATCTTGAACTCTTGAACTTTGTCCTTTTTCATATCCTAAACCAAAAATGTCTTTATGATGTTCTTGCTTACTCAACATCTCATTCAACTTGTTGGTGCTTTCTTCAAATTGAAGATTCTTGTGTAACTTGGAAGATGCTTCTTCCAATTCCTTTCTCAAGGAGACTATGTCTAACTCGAGTTTTAAACATTCACTAGTTTTGACTTCAAGATTAGATTTTGTAAAATCAACTATCCTTTTTACTTATTCTGTCTCTATCTTTAGATTAATAATAAGTTTGTTAGATTCTTCAAGATCTGAAGAAACTTTTGAAAGATTTGAAAGTACCTTGTTCTTGAAGTCTTTTTCCTATTGAAGTTGATCTTCTAATCTCCTGTTTTCTTTTCTGAGATGCTTGATTGTATCAAGAGCACATAAGAGTTCACCCTCCAAATCAAATTCACACTCATGTTCATAATCTTCATCAACAAAGAAATCTTTCTTCATCATCAATCTAAACAATAAAATCATCTTTTCTTTCATCAAGTTTTTGTTCATCTAAACTTACAATAAAGTCCCTTTTGTCAAAACTCTCAAATGCAAGACGATTTTTTTATCACACTTTATATCAATATTCAGGAGAGATTCATGTAAAAACTCATTACAAGACTTGATTGAGGCTTGTTTTACAATATTTTGATCAATATCTTTCTTTTCTCTATTTGAGGCCTTATTTCTATTCTTCTTACCCATAGTACTCCACTTACTAGGAACCCCTTAGGTTGGTTAGACTTATGCAAGGGTCTAACTCTATACATCAACATCAATTGAAATCAAATATCTTTCCATTTTGATTTTCAAAACCACACAACCTATACAATCAAATAGTGGAGCTCTAGACATATAAGTACCTTCTTGAGCTTGTGACATGTTTGACAGAATCCCAGAACTAGAATCTATCCTAGGTGGATTAGACCTATATGAGGAACCTATGCTCTGATACCACTTGTTGGAAGAATAGAATGATTCTAAGGGGGGGGTGAATCAGTGATTCATGTAAGTCACAAATTTTTAACAAATCGAAGGATTTAATTGAATTTTGAACCAAAAGATCAAATGGCAGTTTATAGAATAGATTTGACTTGTGCATGAACAATATTGTGTTTGCATTAGCCATGAATTAAACATATAGACATAAAATTAACATAGGTTGAACTTAAGATGTTTTACACTTTCATATGTATCAGAGCCCACATTAATAATAGAACCTTTTATGCATGATATTTTGACATAAACATTGGCAAAGATGAAAGATTGATAATTAACAACCATTCAATGCAATTGATCACACATTGGGATCAGACAAATAAAAAAAATCACACATAAAATCATCACATAACACAATATATGTCCTGAGTGGAAAACCCTCTTGGGGAATAAAAACCACGGGAAAAATCTCTCTTTATTCACTTAGAGCACCAACTCTTCAAAGTTCAGGAGCACCAACTCCACAAAGCTCAAGAGCACTAACTCCACAAAGTTCAAGAGCACCAACTCCAAAAAGTTCAGGAGCACCAACTCTACAAAGTTCAGAAGCACCAACTTCACAAGATACAGGACCACCAACTCCTTTACAATGCATAACAATTATAATATACTATCAATACCCTAGAAGTGTAATTTGCAATTCTAGTGTCTCAATAGAAGACTATGAATATTTTCCACAAGCACATTGAAGAATTTTGTATGAGAATGACAACATCTTCCTTAAATACAATAATCTGAGAGTCACTGTTATAAACATTTTCAATGCAATACAACTTTTGTACAATGTCTGTTAAGAATAAGCCTGAAGTCTCATATTCTTCTTCCAGGTAACCAAGAAAAATGTCTAAATATTATCTTTTAAAGTCATTGTGTGAAATAACCTCTATATGTAGTTTCAATAACTGTAAACCAAATCGAGTTAGGGTTACAAGTATGAAACCCTAAAGAGTCTTTTAACAAACTCTTTAACAAGTTTGAGTAAGTACATTAACTTCATAGAAAATGAGAGTATATTTTGTTACAACTTGAGAAGAATCATCTAGAAACCCTAAAGGGTTTTAATCATAATCAATAAAAGTTAAGCCCTTAAATATCCTTAACAATAATATTTCAAAACCAAAGATTTTACTCACAAAACCCATATAGATTTGATCTTAACCAAAACCTGATTATGGTGGAAGAAAACTGAAGAAATGCCATAAAGATCTGTCAAGGAGTTTCATAACTACCCAGCTAAAAGATGACAACAATTCTTCTATGTCCAACTTCCACAGTCAAGTTTTCATTAGCTCATAGTTAACACTCAAACTCTTAACCAAAATTAACCATCTAAATTGTATGTTCATTTTCCTCTTACATACCAACTAAAGAACCAACAGTTTCAACAATTGTTTACCTTTGCATGATTAATCCTTAAACAGATAACTGTCAAATAAATAAATAAATAATTGAAAAACAATATCACCCAATGTATTCAAGCTTTGTCACTTCAAGCTACCAACAAAATTCCACCTAATCATTGCAAACCTTGGACATATTCTTCATATGATTTTTTTCCTATCGTGCCCTAATGAGGGCTTTGAAATAATGAAATAAAAAATTCCTTTTACCAAGATTTGAAAATACGCTTTTAACCTTTAGTATTCCCAATAGCCTCGGGCTTAGGATAAACTTTATCACATATTTTAGCATGCTTGATAAGGATTCTTTCCAATAGAAAACTCTTATGTCACTTTTAGTGCCCAATACCTTTATCACTTTACAAGGTGATTGCTAGCAATGCCATCTGGAGAATGTATAACAACCTACTACCCATAACTTCTCTTAATTACAACTAGATGCAACTCATACACCTGATATCAATAACACAAGATAAGATAACAATACAAAGCATTTAAACCATCAAGATAATGAAAAGCAGTACCAAAGGAACCTCTGACTTTTCCACTCTATTCCCTTTAACATTCACCATGGCTGCACCACAAACTCTAACACATATGTTGTGCCCTAGCTTGAAATAATGAAACACATTATCTTTGGAAAATGAGCTCAGTAAGACTTTCATTATATCTTTTATAACATATGATACTTTGAACTTGATGGGATTTATTTCCCCTTTTTATCATAATGTCTTTGAGCATATTAATACCTAGCTCTTTGCCTTTGTGTTATCACAACCTTTGTATTAGGTATTAGAGAAAATTTCTTAATGAAATTAGTATGCTATGCAATTATCCTCTTTCTCAGCATGCCAATGAAATAATCAAATGAACCATGACCAAATAATATATTTGTCTAACCTGTCAAATGTGATTCAAATTATTGCACCTTATATACCAAACCAAGCACCAATACCAATGATTCCATGATCAACCTATGATCTTTCCAATAAGAACTGCAACCTATTCAACCCAACATTTGAACAAATGAATCATCCTTTGTGCAAACCTATCCTTTGCAAGCATTATCAAAAATAGATTGCATCAACAACATTAAACTTTTGCATCAATGAATGAAGTACCTTAAACCCACTATGAGTAATGATCACTTTTTCATCAATATCAAATCATGAAACAAGTGCTTTTACCAATAAATGCCTTTACCAATATAATGAATTTGACCTGAGCAATGGCCATGCTTTGACATCTCATGCACTTTAACTATCCATTGAATACCAAACTTTGACATCAATGAAAAATTGCATGCCATGCCAACAATATATTCACAAAATTAAAAAATACAAAATTATAATTATAATAAAATAACATATATAATAATTATAGCTACTGTATTATAGCTTTCTCAACTCTAGCTCCATGCTCTGCAATATTTAGGAGTCACTAGCTCCATGCCCTAAAATATTTAGGAGTCACCAAAAATTCAGTGGTTTGATGTGTTAAACTCAAGAAAATTATCCACCCATCACTTACAAAGAAAGTCCAACAAAACTTATGAAAGGAAACTTGCTAGACAACCTATTTATTTCCCTAATTTTGGCATTGACTTAAGCTAATAAACTAATCTTACAAGAAACTAGTAGTCCAATCAATTAAAATATAAAGGTTATTGCACTTATAAAGGTCCTTGATTTTTTTTGTGGCCACTAAGTTTATGTAGCTTTGAAACAATGCTTGTATAAACATCAAGTCTTAGTAATTTGTCATAACCTCTTTACCATTATACATTATTAAATTTTCTTTAAATACATTGTTATTATAGAAATTGTTTCAAATTAAAAAAATGGTATATTAATCCATTAAGTCGCTATTAAATCTAACATTCAACCTCTATGCATTTGCCTAAAATATCTACCACTTCATCTCTCAAGCCATTAAATCTAAAACATCGAGGAGTAGAAATTGTAAGTCATGGTTGCCATGCTCTCCACATATCATCCATGTGGAAGAGGGAGTATTCCATAGCTATCCATGTATCATCCATGAATCAATTATGAGCAACCATCCAAGTGCTAATAAAGGGAGAACATGTTAAATAAGAGACAAAATGATGGTTTCACTTGGATGGTTGCTAAGTATTATAGTTAGCCTATGATCAGAAGCCATGCATTTTCCTCTTTCATAGGAATTCTTTTTCAATCCATTACATACATACCAAGAAAATGAAAGAACTTAACTTTCAACGAATAGAATATATATTTTGCAGAACTTTAGTATCTAGATATTTCACAAATAGAAGCAGAATCACAATATTTTACCCAAAATTGTTTCACATGCAGAATATTGATGAGAATGAGCATAATACTTATGCATGGGGAAAATATATTGATCTTCTTTGAATCTTGCATTGAATATGTGTCTAAAATTTCATTATATTCTCAACTAAATTTACAACTTGTTTAGCCCATTATATATTTGGTTATGGATTTCATCGATGGGATCCACTCTTATGTTTTTGTGATCCTTATTGGATTTAGGGAAAGTTGGATTTTGCAACCTTAAAGGATATGATAAGATGACAAATTTACGTACTTAGAAATTTGTTTCTTTAACAACCCAACATGACTTGCATTTATACTAAGGTGGTAAAACTCCTTCATAGAAAACTCTCTTTGGAACTTGTTGAACAATTTTAGTTTATAGTTGGTAGATAGCTTGTACGTCTATCATTTCTGCTTTAGCTTTGTTAAACATTTATGTGGGTGATCCCACAATATTGGTTTACAATTTTTGGCCAAATTGGACATTGAAATAATTTTTCTAACTAAGTCTTCACTTTCGGGCACTTATAGCAGCTAAATCGTGAGGAATTTGAACATGATGCAAACTAGTGATTTGTGACATTTTTTCTGTAGATTCTAAAAATATTTTGTTCAAAATTTTTGGAATTAGATTGCACTTCTTTTTCCATCTCCTTCGAAAACTAGTTTTTTTTAGTAGACAACATTTTTAAGGAGTGACTCTCACTGTATAACACAACTTTTTTTCCATGAAGGATAAAACTATAATTTTTTCAAATTTAGATTTGCAACTACGATATCTAGTGCTTCCAATTGGTTTCATAGTGTTTTATTGAATATTTTTTCCTTTATCGAGTTTCGAAGTCAAACCAATTACAATTCAGACATAAGCGGACCGTATAATGCATAAATTTTTGTATGTATCAAAATTCAATTTTTTTGTTGGATCAAGGACTTTGATATCTAGTGCACTCATATTTTTCAAAAAAAAATTATAATTTGCTATTTTTCCACATGTGCAGAACAAAAGGCTTGATTTTTGGTGAAAAACCTACATTCACAAGAAATAAAAAATAAATATAATAATTAAATTAAATTTATTTAAAGTTATACTTTTTTGGAATCTTATAATGACTACATACTTACAAAAAATAAATTTTAAATGAATTCATTTGATCCCCCAAAAGGTAAATCAAAAGTGGTTTTTTATCAACATTTTGATAGGTGTAAAGGAGACTCCGTTGTAGGTATGGTTTAAAACTAGTGGGGTTCTATCCAAGGGGGTTTGATCTAAGGTGGTTTGATCAAACCCTCTTCAATTGAAATCCTTTAAATGGATTTCAATTTGAAGCACTTAGAGATGAAATCTTTAAAAAAGTCACTAATCGTAAAATGTAGTGCTTGGAGTCTAGTTTCCAAATATATAATTTATTTCAATACCCAGATTGTACAAATTGAGTTTCAATAGGCATTTCTAAAAACCACAATTTAAAAGTCACTTTTTTTTACCATACCATGCACGTGTACGACATCCATATTTTGATTTAAATTATCATATTTTTCTAAATCCTTTTGGGAAAAGATTTGTGACTCATTGAAGCTTGTTCTTGATATTTTTTTGTAATTTTTTATTGATTTTTTGTTAAATTTTTATTAGGAAGATTTGTCGTTTTGAAAAATCGTTGTGTACGACATGCATAAGATGACCTAAACTTATCATTTTTTTTATTTTAAAAAAAAAAATTGAAAAGAATTGTTTGAAGTTTGTTCTCATGCAATTTGTTTGTCAAAATGTTATGTTGATCAAAAGTTATTAAAATAGTAAAAACCCCTGATATTTAAAGTTTATGACCAATTTTATTAGAAATTAATTGAAAAATAGAAAAAATAATCCAATTGTAAAAAAAAATTACATATTTAGAATCTGCATTATCTCATCTAAAATGGGTTTTAATTTTGTCAAACAATTCTGCAAAAAAAGTTGTCAGCCATATGTCCAAAGTTGGTATTTTTCTCTAACATTGTTAGGACCTTCAACTTGCAGGTCAAACTAGGTTGAAGACCTAGGTTCAGATTTCCAATGCTTTTCCTAAACCAAAATCCTAGGAAAAAACCCAACCACAAAGCTAATAGAAATTCAAATTTTAAAAAACGGGATCACGCTTTATAAAACGGGATTGCGTTTATTAAAAGTGGGATCCCGTTTTATAATTGAGATCTTGTTATTTAATTTATAATATTCAGACTGTTGGAAGGGAAACGGGATCTCGTTTCCCTTCCAATGGTCCCCACATTGAATATCGGGGAATATGATCCTGATTATAGAAAGGGATCTCGGTTTTTATAAACAGGAACTCGTCTTATAAACGAGATCTCATTTCTTTTATTTAAATTTACTGCCAAAAAATACTGTAAAGTCTACAACTTCACATGTACAGCCGAAAGCAGTAAAATTAAACTATTTTTCATGAGCTATTGTATTTATAGGTGGTGAACTTGATTTTTAGTTGATTTTTTCAAACGAGGCATCATCTACACCATTTTTGAAGTGGAATTGTGTTATTTTTGTGCTTGTTTGGAGGAACAAAAGGTCTTCAACTTGCAATAGGGATTGAATTTTTCAAAGGAGGCATGAAGTAAAAAAAAATTAAAGTGGAATTGTGTTAGTTTTCTACTTGTTTTGAGGAACACAAGAGGAATAATTTTATCCTAATATGTATTCAACTTCCAATTTGGATTGAATATTTTGAAGAATTTCACTATTAACATTCATTTGTGCTTGAGAATTTTATAATCATGGAAGATAAAGCTCGTAATAAGAGAAGGAAGACATTGACTCCTCAAGAAGTTGAAGCAAATAGAGAGAAGGAGAGACAAAGACAAAGAGAAAGAAGAATGAGAATGAAATCAATGAATGATGGTGGAGCATCCAATTCCACAACTATTGAAGATGAAAACATTGAGGATACCATGGCTATAGATGAAGCTAATTTGCAAGGAGTCAATTTGGAGAAGAATATGATTATACAAACAAGTCCTACTATGTCTTCAAATCCCTCTTTGAATGTTATGGAGAATGTTTCAATATGCACAAATCTAGGTATGTCTTCAAATCCACATGTTAGTGAAATGGTAAATTTGTATGTAGAAGTTTTACAATATGTTGGACTTAATAATGTTGACATTGATGATATTCAGAGAGATGAAACTTTTATAGAATTTGTTGAAAACAAAAAAGAAAAATATTTTGTTGCAAATGAAAATCAAAATGATCATTTCTTGAAAATGAAAACAAAACCTGTATTTTTATGAAAATGAAAATGAAAATGAAAACCATTTTGTTGATGAAAATGAAGATGAAAAAATGTAAAATGAAAATGAAAATGAAGATGAAAATGAAGATGAAAATCTAGAATGTGATGTTGAATTTAATGAAAATATTTTTTTAAATTGGAAGTGGTGTTTTCGATAATCTTCCTAGTCAAATTTCTTGGAGGAAAATAAGAACACATGCGAATAGAATATACACCAAATTATTTTATCGTAAAAAATTTGCATTTCAATGTCAACTAATGATGCAATTGATGAGAATGCAAAAAATGAGGAAAGTAATGAAAAGGTTAGGCTTTTATGTTAAACCAAAAAGAAAAGATCAATCATTAAAACATGCTATGTCTATTGTTGCTAGTTCCATTCAATCTATTGGGAAAAATAGTCGATCTAAAGATAAAAACGCAGCAAGAAGAGCTATAACTACTGCTATAGTTAATAAAACAACTTTGAATAAAAGAATGGTAAGCAATATTAGTGAAGTTTTAAAAATGCATCCTAAAACATTACTAAGAGCAGCAAAAAGAAGAGAAAGCATAGAAAATGATCCTATCAATCAATGTTGGAGTTTCAGTAGACGACTACCGAGGTCTGATATAAAATTGAGTGTTGAAATTAAATCTTTGATTGGAAAAATATTGGCATGATAATACTAGGGTTTAATCTAATGCTAGAGATGTTTTAAAATTAAGGGTGGGATCCAAAGTTTGCGATCCTCACCCAAAACACCTATTAGATACAACACAAACTAAATTTTGTAGAAAATTTTGTACCGATTCAATGTTACCTAGTAATATTAAAATAAGTCAAAGGTCTTTTAAAAAATGTAAACCCTGGTATGTAAAAATTAATAAGCAACGAATATCTTGTTGTAAAATACATGTTCAATTTCATTATTTTCATGATGTTTTTCAATATATATGTTGTACCTTGCATACTAACATGATTATACAGGATTGTGGTATTGATATGCCACTTGAAGCAATAAGAGAGTTTATTTCAGGTTTGTTTTGTGAAAAATCTAATGATACATTATTTTATTTAAGTTCTTGTATTTATGGACAATGCATTAACTGTGGAAATCTTTCATTTTTAAGAATTTGTTTGCATGAAAGTGTTGATCATGATTTTGGACCACAATTAGTAGATGTCAAAAAGATTTTAAGAATGTTCACTATCTCTTAAAAAGATGGAAAAATAGAAAGCTGCCAGGATTTATAAAAAATTTAGTGTGTATGCATTCAAGGAGTGAGCGCTTATGAATAAATTAGACCAAAATATGTCATGCACTCTAACATGCTTGATGGATTGATGGGCCACCCAGACATGTAGAAACACATTTCCAATTGGTACTATACTTTTAGTGGTTGATTTTCTGGAGAATTATACTCTCGCTTCGCAAGAGGAAATTCAATCTCAATATTATAATTCAGTGCAAGTAGCTATGTTTGTCCATATTGTTTATAGACATGCAGATGATAGCATTGAGGATGATAGAACTTTTTTGAGGGAGTATCATTTTTATTTGAGTGACAATCAGTTACACTCGTCAGAGTTTGTTCAATACTATTTTAGTATATTTTATAGAAATTTAAGAGAAAGAGGAATCTAGATGAAAGAACACCTCATATGGTTAGATAATTGTACAGGGCAGTTCAAGAATTCTTGAATGTTCTATTGGTTAAGTAGGGTTCACAAGGAACTTAATGTCCAACATATATAGAGTTTTTTTTAAGCTGGGCATGGTAAAGGAGGACATGATGGAGCTGGTTCGTGTGTCAAAAGAATTCTTGCTAGAGAACAATTAAAATTCAAGGATTCAATAAAATTTAAAGATGCACATGAGATTGGGGATTGGTGTAATAGAAGATTATCTGCAACTAGTTCGAGTGATTACTCTACAGTTCATCGATCCTTTTGGTTGGTGGAAGAAGAGAACATTGCACCTAGAGTTGTTTGTGAGACAATCAGTGGATCTACTAAATGGCATTCATTTAGGAGTGCGACAAGCAGCACATGGACTATTTGGACAAGGGAGATTGCATATTTTTGCTAGTTTTGTATCTCATGAGATTGGGAAGCAGAATGGGTTGAACAGTGGGAGCAAAGATCGTTGACACCTGCAAAAGCACATGATCAATATGAAAGAACTATTGAAGAAAATGATCAAGTGTTTGCATCTAAATATTATGACCGTGTTACAGACCTTGTACAAGAAGGTAATTTTAATTCAATTTATTTCATTTTATTTCACTTTATTAAGTTATTTTGTAATATGAAATTATTTATATGGATATGCTCAAGTTATTAAATTGAATTTTGTTGGTAGGACATGTGTATGCACTTATTGCACCTGAGGGGAATGAAGAACAAACAAAATATTGGTTGGCTTGTTGTGTGGAAACTAAACATAAGTTAATAACACCTCGAGAAGATGATGATGGCTTTCATTATCCAACATGTATGGTGATCCCCTTAAGACACCCCCTTAAGCAAATTTTGATAACAAGTTTTAGATCCCCTTAAGCAACTTTTTAGAACAAGTCTTTGATCCCCTTAAGAAAATTTTGAGAACTTATTTGATGATGGTTTTTGAACATGTTTTCCAATATGATTGGTGGTGGTTGTTGGAACTTGGCTATAAAAATACCTAAGAAGAAAGAATGGTCTACCTACATTAAAGACTATGAAACACATAAAAAGATTATACATTATTCACATTTGGTGGTGGCAACAAATATAAAACTAGAGCGGTATCGTGGAAGACCTTCAAAAAAAGTGCTATGGTCAATTTCTATGGAAGAGCATGAGGCAATCATAGATGCATTGCAAAAAAGAGAGGATGCAAATGGTACAATGGAATAAGTAAATAAAGGTAAATATAGTTTTAGTTTTATTTTGTCCTTTTAAATACATTAAATACATGTTTCGACATTGGTCAAGTGTGTTATTAGTTGAAATTGATTGTGTCTGTCCCTTATACATCCTTAAGGCATAATCACAAAAAGATCTAGTCCATGTAGATTCAAGTCCTAGACAACATGGAATATCGGTAAAAATAGTAATTATTAGTTAAATTATATTTTAAATACATAAGTTTTGATTTCCATATATTGATATTGTTTGGTACATTAATAGTTAAAATTGATTTATTTGTAATTTTGTATCCTGCTTCATCATTGTAACATCATCTCATTCTTTGAACAAAAAGTGAGAGGATGCCCGGATCTATCCTACAAACATGTGGAATACTTTTAAATGCGTATTGAGTTCCCATATATAGATAGAAGGTTTTATATAAATTAAAATATGGCTGTTTTGAATGATTTCATTGATATTGTTAAAATTCCTTTGATATTAGGTGTGAAGACCTACTACATTCTAGGTGGGGCATGAGTTTGAGATGTTCTTGAGATGGCACATCCAAATTTGTAAACATTGTTTTGAGATGACATATATGTACATACATTCTCTGCCAAAATTAAACATACTCTATGTACTTATATGTATCAAAATCAATATTCTATATATTTTGTTTGTTAAATGTGCAATTTTTCCTACTTTGAAACTTTATATTTGATTGTATAATCACTAAATATCATGCATAAATTATTGTTAAACCAATTATATCCTTAAGACATTGTACATTATGAATTTTAATACATCCCTCTTAAGAAATTCTGGCTATGACCCTTAAGACATCCCCTTAAGATGTTTTATTATGACCCTTTTAGACATCCCCTTAATTAACATGTTCTATTATGACCCCTTTAGACATCCCCTTAAGACCCTTTAAGACATCCCCTTAAGATTTGTTATAACCACTCCTCTAAGACATCCCTCTTAAGATGTTCTATTATGATCCCTTAGACATCCCCAAGATGCCAATATTTATTTCTTGGATTAAACTTATAAATTAGTGTTAGATACAAAATATTTATAGAATTTATTAAAGTTTTTATTCTCTTAATCTTCTAAGTAGTATTGTTTCTTAAAAATTATCCCTTTTGGTATATAAATATATTTCCTTTTGCTTGTAAATTATGTTTTATTGAATAATATTACTGAGTGACCAAATAAGTTCATTGAGCAATTATCATACTCATTAACAAAAATAAACCAAGGCATTGCAAAGGGATCACCAATTGCAAAGTATAAAATATTAAAATGTCCCATTAATATCATAAATGAGATCATCAACTTCAAGCATTAATGTCCTATATTAATGTCTTGACTATGAACATAAAATGTATAAATGTACATGTGTATATTAAAATTTCAAACAATAATAAAGTCCATAATTTATGTAACATATTAAGCACATGAAACCAATATATTAAGTGCATGAAATAAAGTCCAAAGTAGAACCCATGAACTAAATTCCAACAGCACATGAGGAAACTAGAAATATAGTCCACAAAGTCAAACAAATATAACACATAAAATCACATGTTTCTAGGTTTCACCTGCCTCTATAATCAAGAGACCTCTTCACACTATGGACTAAGGGTGGATGGATTCCTAAACACTCTGACAAGAGAAAGATGAAATTCCAACGTGTAAGGATGGATAAAATGATTTAACACAATTGAATTTATAATCCATCATAAAATTAAATTGACTACCATTTGCATCCGGGATGCTCAAAAAGCACTCAAGCAAACTTCAAATTCCCCTAAATCAGTCTACATAACAAGACAAATAAATTTGAATTGATGTGTCAAAGTCCCCACAATGGCTATTTTCTTTTAATTCACTTATCTATAATTTACCATATTTTTACTGTACCATATTCTATACAAAAACGCTTTCCTCCTCTCCAAAGACTTTGTTGCAGCATGCTCAACTACAAGATGTGTCTCAAAGAAAAGAAAAGAATATAGTAATAAATCCTCATATATTATATGTATATAGTCACTTAAATTTAAAATTTAAGATATATTTATATTATGTAATTTATAATCGACTTAAATATAATAAAAATTTCAATTCACATTTGATTAGATCCGCTTCACATGTCCTCCTGGGTGGTAATCAAGTCCTGTCAAGTAATGAAAGTTGGTGAATTCAACAAAGTCCTGTTAAAGATCAAAATTAAAGACAAAATAAATTGAATTAGGTCATATATATATATATGAGAGATATATATATATATATATATATATATATATATATATATATATATATATATATATATATGTTCAAGTTTGGCCATTTTTATAGAAAGTTTTGTAAACAACCTTGAAATCAAGTATTCCTACAAGTAGTCAACATCAAATGTTTTCCCAATGCTCATTCTTATTGTGGTATCAACCTAGACATACATGTACATAGAAATTTAACGCTTATAATATTTACAAGTGTACATGCATGTATTTCATATATCTAGTGAATCAAAATTCATAAAATTGTAACTATACTAATGTAAACTTTAAACAAATTTACAATATGAATGTACTTTCCCTTGATCTATGACACCTGATAGTGGAGGAGTGGTTGACAATCCCTCGGGAGGAATCAACGTGGATGCCGATTGACTCACCTAAACCAACATAAATATTTTAAACATATATGTGATTCAATTATGAATTTAAAACTCAAGTTAAATTTATGATTTCATATATGATTTTAAAAATTAAAATCAAAATACCCCATAAGGGTTGTCGAGTACGACTGGTGTCGATGTATGTGCTCGTGGAATAGATGATTGCCCCATTGTTAGTGTCATTTGTACACCAAACAATTTGATTGTTAAAATGTATTGCAAAATTTTCTTTGATATATACATCCATCAAAATTATTATAAAATGAAAGTACATAGATGCATATTTATACATGTGTTGCAGTGTCCTCAGGGTGATGGTCTACTGTAAGAAACTTTACAAATGAACTGATGCAACCAGATGAACCACCAGAATCTCCCC
The DNA here is from genome assembly GCA_007258455.2 of Sequoia sempervirens. Lineage (NCBI taxonomy): Eukaryota > Viridiplantae > Streptophyta > Pinopsida > Cupressales > Cupressaceae > Sequoia > Sequoia sempervirens. The sequence continues at coordinate 28,523,301 of VDFB02047144.1, read as the reverse complement.
GTCCACCTAAACTAGGTGTGGCCTGATTAGGTCCATAGCATACTTGATGAAAACTAGTACATATATGGGGGATGAACCTTGACACTCCTGGAGTGGTACTCAGACTAGCTCCACAAAAAATCCATCATCATCGACTCTATGCTCCCCACCCGCTATCGCAGAAGCATGTTGATCAAGGTCTCTTGCAAGTGTACTAAGGGAACCTAATGTTGAGACTGGAGCTTGATAATGTATAGGTGCGGGAATGGGAGGACCAAGAGAAACAACAAGGGGTTGTACATGCACAAGGCGTTGGGAATCAACCCTTGCCCCTAACCTCTATTGTGGAATTCCACCACCAACACCCTGAAATGATCTAAAATCAAAATAATTGGGATTTTTCCCCAAAACAAACTCTACATACAGTTTTCTCAAAAAATACAATGGGCACTCCCAATTAGCATGTGGGGGACTATCAAAAACCATATACCATCAATCCCAAAAATGTGCACTCATCTACGGATGTATGCACCACCTCATGGATATTCTAGATTTGTTGGGTGGAATGGGTTGTCGAGTAATTTAGGGTCAAGAAAGTAGGGGGCTAGATGGGCTTTCATTATTTTAAGGTCTAATATTTTTTTGTAAGAGAGATCGTCAAAATAAAATTGTCTCATTTTCTCTCTCTCTCTCTCTCTCTCTCTCTCTCTCTCTCTCGTCGATGCCTATCAAGATTAGAATCGATCATCTTGATGGAATCAACAACGTTTTTCATCATAGATGCAAAACATCTCACATGTGGTGGAATCAATGCTTGACTCTGCATAACATTGATTTGATTTTGTAAGGATGCAACTTGATCATTTATACGTGCTCTCAAGCAAGCCTCGTCAGATGTGATAGGTGTTGGATGTGGCATATTAGGTGGAGGGGGAGGTGGAGGTGGAGGTGGAGGGGGAGGTGGATGTGTTGTGGCTGAGGTGGTGGATTGATGATATCATCAATATTAAAATCATCCATGATATGAGATATAAATGTGCACCTGCATTAAATCATACAAAATAGGATGTGCATACATATATTAAGATCATATATTTAATTGAAATAGGATGAGCAACATATATATTAAGATCATATATTTAATTTAAATGCACATATATATACATTGATTGAACTTGATCATGTCCATACAAAATTCAAAATTTAACATGTACATACATTTAAAACAAAAAATATGATGCATAATTTGCATGTGTATAGATCATTAAACTAAACTATGTACATACATACAAATTTCAAAATTTAAGAACTATATATGCAAATTTTTAATACATGCACTTACATACTAGACAATAAACTTGAGACATTCACAAAAGCTCATTTTATGTCTAACACACACACACACATATATATATTACAAATTTTTAGTAGGAGAAATCATGATCTAGTAGATAGTCATAAAATATATACTATTATATATTATTCATTATAATTTCATAAATTCCACCAAATTCATAAATCCATGTCACTAAAAATATCCATCTAGAACCAAAATCATAAATTCATGTCACTAAAAATATCCATCCAACCAAATTTATAAATTCATCACACAAAATATCCATCGCTCACCAAATTCATAAATTCACAACTATTTAAGATCATTGTCTTAATTTAGAAACTATTGTGGCTCTCTCTTTGCATCTCTTCATTTCTTTGTGTTTTTTTAGAATAATAAGTTCTCCTCTCTCTAGCCATTGTCTATGCTCATCTAAGATCCCATCCATAGCCCTGATACATCAACAAGGTTTGCATCCTAGATGCAAACATCCTCACATGAGGTGCGACACATTCTTCATTTTGAATAATGTTGATTTGATCTTGGATGGTTCTAATTAGCATTGATTTGTGCTTGCAAATGAGCATGTTCATTGATTTCGTGTGGTGGAGGTGGGGGGTTATGAGGTGGAGTGGGTGAGGTGGAGGTGAAGGTGGTGGAGATGGATGGCATGGAGGTGGATTGCGAATATTATTGAATGGATCCATGTGATCTTTAAGATATGAGTGAACCTACATTAGATTTGTAATTTCAAGATGTAAGATACATGTTTAGGAAATACCTTTAAACCATTCAATTTAAATGACCTTAAATAATTGAATACAAATGATAAAATATGTTAGCCTCATTTATGTCTAAGGCACATGTTACTTGAATGAAAATACAATTAACTATTAATATTATATAATCTTGCATGGTCTTATTATTGTTATATTTGGTTGCCTTGGGAAACTTTGATCACCAAATTTTAAGAACTTCTTTGATCCCCTTAAGAAATGTCATGACAGGATGGCTTAAGGGAATCTACGTCTAGTGAGGTCCTAGGAGAAAATGACACGGCTCAAGTGAATAAAATTTGGTGAAGTTTCCCAAGGAAACCAAATTTGATTAAGAGCCTTTAAAGTAAAAATGATGGCTTTAGGGTTTAGGGTTTAGACTTTAGACTTTAGGGTTTAGGGTAATAAGATAGCTTAAGGGGATCTACATGTAGTAAGATCCTAGGACAAAATTACATGGCATAAGGGAATGAAATTCCCTGGAGTTGCCTAAGGCAACCAAATTTCATTAAGAGCCTAAGAAAAAATGATGGCTTTAGGGTTTAGGGTAATAGGATAACTTAAGGGGATATATGTAGTAAGATCCTATGACAAAATTCATGGCTTAAGGGAATGAAATTTGGTGGATTTTCCTAAGACAACCAAATTTCACTTTAAGGTCGTAGGGAAAAATGAATGGTTTAGTGTTTAGGGTTTTAGATTTTAGAGTTCGGGGTTACAGTTTACAAAACTTAGGGTGAAGTTTTGGTGCCCCTTGGAATATAATGAACTTGCAAGTTAGTGAAGAACATTTTCTTGTGGAATCGTTGATTGAGATCTACTCTTGTTTCAACTGACCAACCTAGATCATGAAATCTCATTCATATTATAATCTTGCACAATCTTATTATTGTTAAATTTGGTTGCCTTAGGAAACTTCAAATTTTAAGAACTTCTTTGATCCCCTTAAGAAATGTTATATTGGGACCCCTTAAGAAATCAATTTATGATTTAGGGTGATAGGATGGCTTAAGGGGATCTAGATGTCTAGTGAGGTCCAAATTAGTCATACTGTGACCTCATTGGTTCCATCTAGCTCTGGGTCAAAAGTGTTTACCCCTCTAATAAAAAAAAGTATCATGTTAAAAATGAATCAATCTATACATATCACAAAAATAGCATACATCTATCAAAACAAGTAAAAAAATCCTCCTACATTAGAGGATATCAAAATAAATATGAAATATTTTAATAATTATACTTGTAATCACTTATTAATAAGTTATATCATACATAATTTTAATCACATAATAAAGGAATAAATATACATATGTAGAAGATACAAAAATAAAAAAGAGGCTACTCACATGGATCTTGATCCATCTAGGAAATGTCTAGATTAGTGTATTTCGTGGAGGACTTTATGTAGGTGTTGGGACCTTCACCTCTCTCCTTGTATATTTCCAACAATCCCACTCACTCCCTCTATAGAATTATTTCCTTTGTTATTATCTAGTTCTTTTAATCTTCTAAATTGACCTCTTATTTATAGGAGCATAATATGAATCCTCCTCTCTCTATTGTAATAATAGCCTAGTTCCTCCAACCTATCATAATGTACCTCCTCCCTTTCCCATGTAATAGGTGTACCTTAGGTGTTAAATGGTTCCATCTTGGTCTCCTTATTGATGCATTTCTATCCTTCCACATAAATCTATATAGTATCAAAATATAGGTAATTTTATGGTTATTGAATCTCCCTTAATTGCTAAAGAATCCATTATGCTTGAGGATGGGCAGATTATTATCTAGGATCACATCTTAAAAATCCTATAGAGGTCATGTTATGTGTTTCTTAATACATATATTCCCATACAAACCTCTTTCCATGTATTATCAACTCTCCTATTTAATAGACACCTTACTAGATTTAAATTTCATATGATATATACCCAAGTGTTTCCAATTGGAATTGCTATAATTATACTTTTATGGTATTCTAGATATTCATAATAGTTTTCATAAATCTACCAAATAGACCCATTCTTGACATTGAACCTACATAATTTTAGGTATGTCCAATGAAAGAAACTTTACCCATATCACTCTTACTCGCATTCTCCTATCTTATGGATATAATAGAATAAAGTTTTCTTCCAATGATTTAGATCCTTAATGATCATATCTAAGTGTCATAGAGAGTGATCATCCACTCTTCATAAACTTGTAGAAACCAAAAGGTTTTATATTACATGTTCAAATAAGTGAAAACATTACAAAAAGCTCTACTAGATGGTGACAACAGAGGGTTTTTTAAGGCAACCGAATTTCATTTTAAGGTCCTAAGACAAAATTCAAATGCTTTAGTGTTGAGGGTTTAGATTTTACAGTTCAAGGGTCTAGGGTTTAGCAAACTTAGGGTGAAGTTTGGGTGGCCCTTGGAATAATTTAGGCTTGCAAGTTAGTGCCAATTAGATTCGATTGTACGTGCTTGGACTTATGAATTTGCTAACTAAATTTGCAAACAAACATTGATAAAATTTATGAATTTTAACTATTCATTAACATATTGTTTTCTAATCTAATTATAATTTAACATTGAAACTAAATTTTAACATATCATTTTTTCCATATAATGCAAATAAAATTTAAAACATTTATGCAATGCAAATGAATTTTTTTGAGCTTGAAATTACCTAGTTTTCAAAATCAAAATGATTTGTTCGATTTCAATTTAGGGTTTTAACAAAAAAATTGTTCCAATTCAATTTATGGTTTCAATTTCTAAGCAATTAGGGTTCTTAATGCAATTTTTTCGTTTCAATTCTAACTATGGTTTTCAAATTCAATTTTTTTTGTTTGATTTGAATTTAGGGTTTCAAAAAGCTTGATTAGGGTTTCTAAATGCAATGTTTTTATTTCATTTCAATTTCTAGGGTTTTGAAATGCAATTTTTTGTTTCGTTTCAATTAGGGTTTTCAAATTCAATTTTTTTGGTTTAATCAAACAATTTAGGTTTCAAAAGTTAAATTTTGTTTGTAAAACACAATTCAAGGTTCATTTTTTCATTTTTATTAAAAAATCTTTAGGTTTCATTGCATTTTTTGATCTATTTCTACAATTACTCATTTTTACTATAACAAGAAAAAAAATGCTCAAAACGTGAAATAAATTTTTAAAAAATGCTAAATTCGCCTATTTTCTTCACAATTTCAATAAGAAATGGAAAAATGCAAAAAAAAGGGGCATGGGCGGGTACCTAGAGCTATTTGTGGAGGTCACTGTCGCCTGTACTCGGGATCTCGTCTGTTACAAAATGAGCTCTATTCATTTTTAAAAAAATAAATAGCATTATAAAATAGGATCCTGATTTCTACAAAACGGGTTCCCAATATTTATAAAATGGGATCCTGATTTCTACAAAATGGAATCCTAATTTTTATAGATCGGGATCCTGTTTCATAGTATTCGGGATCTTGTTCCTTGTTTGTTGGTTCAAGATCCTTTAGGAAATAGGATCCCAATTTTTAAAAAGTGGGATCTTGTTTTGTATTTAGGCTCAGGATCCCGTTTATTAAAATCAGGATCTCGTTTTTGCAATGTTGATTTCAATTTTTTGGCTAAGGAAAAAACTTCCACATTTCGTGGACTCAACTTTGTGCACTTACCCATATCCTTTTGACATCAATCCTTATGATTCCTGTTTGACATCAATGACAATCATATAACAATCTCTTTGTATCTTCCTGTCCTAACATCTCCTATTGCCAACACAAGGAACCTTCAAAAAAAGGTTAAGATTGTTAAGTCCTCTTGACATGATGTTGGTCTATCTAAACCCTCCTTAGGTAAGGAGGGCCTCATCCCAAATTCTCACAATTAAAATCCCCTTGGCTTTGAAGGAAAATTTTGAATAAAGGGAATACACCTCAAAGAGAGTGGATAATAATGTTCTACATGATAAAAAAGTTTGATAAGATAGACAACTATGTTGCTATATTATTGAGGAGCTCTCCATAAGAAATTTAGTAGGAAAAGTGGACTTTTTTGAGAGGTACTATAATATACAATAGATTATTCTAAAGTGATTCATGAATGAAAATGAGAGGCTAAAGCTTATTCTAAACCAAGTGTCTCAATACAGTTCAATTGAAATAATTTCCAATCTAAAGTCAAGGTGGAGTCCAATGAGGACACCTAGAACAAGCTTATGAATAATTGTGAGTTTACAAATGTTATATAAAGGTTTGAAGGTGTTATTAAAAAATTTTGTCCTCCTCAATTGTATCACTATTAAAAACACAATTGTTGGCATCACAATGCTCCAAGAAAATATGTTAAAAGAAAAAAATTGATATGCAAGAGTGTCCAAGTAAGAGAACTAGGAGCCACATAAAACAAAAGGAAAGTACAATCATTGGCTTGAATACTAATATGGTTGAAGACCACTTGAAATTTATGAGAAAAAATAGAATGTTGTTAGTTCCATGAAAGATCTCTTCTTATCTCAATTATAAACTTTGTTACATTACTATTAATATAACATTAATTTACTATTGTCTCATTATTTAAAAAAATTAAACCCTTTCAATACCCAACTTTTATTTAATAATTTACACCGAAGGCGTATCCAATATGAAAATGACCAACCTGAAATGCAAAATCAACGGTCCATCATTCTCAATAGACTGTGCCAACAATCAAAATCATCCTGTACGTTCATTTTCCTGCTTGTCTTTTTCCCGAGAGTTTATTTTTTTATTGGAAAAAAATCTATTAATAGTAAAAAGAATAATGTACAAAAGGCTCTTCCAAGATAAGAATCATGAAAGGAGCCATAAAGTAATCTACATCAACAAGAATCATCTCTACATTTGAGCACAACAAATTTTTTCTCTTGGATGATGGTGGTCAGGTTAGGAGCCAGCCATTGAGGTGGTGAAGATTCTTTAATGTTGTCAAGGGCTTTCACTAGTTTTGCTCCCATATTGTTATTTTTTCAACAATCTTGGTTTCGCAGGGATTTTGGAGTTGGAATACTCTCAAATTTTGTCCTAATACCTATTTACTTTAAAAAAAATTCCAAATTTTGCGGAGGAAGAGGAGAATTATAGTTAGTGTTAAATCACATTCCCATGCCCTTTTGCCTTATGTTTTGGATTTATGGCAATAGGGCTATTTTTTATACGTTAAATAGTGTCCAAAGAAAAGTGTTTTGCGTTAAAAGTTAATAAATAATTTTATCTCAGTCATTCACACTATTGAAAAAAGTCCCTCAAACATTATAGGCTGAAACCTCCATTAGAGCCAAGTCGGTGTGACATCCTATTTGTCTGGCCAACAAGCAATGTGTATCATCATGTTTTGGACAGGTCGCTGTGACCCTGAAGAAGTCTTGCCGAAAGGTTTACTGTGTAGTTATCACTGTGACAAGGTGTATTTGTTATGACCTCATATCGCTCAGAAGATCTTTGGTCGAAAGGCCATTCATTCGTGTGTCGGCGAGACTCTTGGCGACTGGGGTTTCATAGTGACTTCAACATTCGGGGAGATGTCTCAGCGAAGTGTTAATCTCTCGCCGACAGTGTATGTATTGAGGTCCTCGGGGTAACCTATATTCACTCGGTAAGATGTCATCGCGAAAGCAAATGTTATGCTGACAATGTTTGTTTGTTTTGTTTCATCGGGGAAACTTGGCTGAAGGAAATGCCATTGATATGATGACCTATCGATGTGGATATGTCTCAGCGATGAGGACTCAAGTGAAAGCCTTCGGTATAATTCAAAGCTATTGGAGAAAGGTCTTAGCGATAGATAAAAGTCATTCCAATAGGGACTACTCAGGAGTTATTAGTATAACACTAAGGCTTCGTTATGAAGTCTGAGTGATAAGCTAATGTCTTGCCGATAGCCAATGGCTATTAGGGTAGCTCTTGGCGACAGTTGGTCTTCGATGAAATGTATATAGATCAGTAAGTTCTCTCAGCGAAGGAAAATGTCTTGGCGACGGGTGAACACTTCGGAGTAACATATGGAGATCGGTATGAACTCTCAATGATAGATGTGAGTCTTGCCAACTTCCATTTGGTGCTCGGTAGATATGGGAACTTCAATGTAACCTTAGTGACTTGCTATGACCTCCTGGAAAAGCGATAAGTCAGGGCGACTACCATGACTCTTGGCTACATCGATATGAGTTCAATGTGGCATCGGCGAGACACAGTTAGTGTCTCACTGAGATGCCAGTACATTGCAAATTCTGATTGACCGAGTATGACTTCCAATGTGGCATCTCGTGGATGAATCAGAGGAGTCGAATTGGAACCGTTGGGAGTCTGTTCATTGCGACGGTTCTGTGACGGAGCTCAACAGTCAGAGAACACCATGGATATAGTTGGAAATTTTAGATGCTTCGGGGTTGGATAATGGTTCAATCAATGGTGAAGTGTGTAGAGTTCAAACTGTATTAGTAAAGGAATTAAAATCTATAAAGGCTATAACTTGGATGTTTCTATTCGAAGAATGCTTTTGATGAATGTTGTTGTATAATGACACTAGAAAGATAAGTCTGGAAGTTTTATGTAATCTTTATTACTGTAATACAAAGTGATTACTCTTGGTGTGGTGGGTTTTTCTCCCATAAGGGTTTTCCCACATATATCTGGTGTTCATGTGTGATTGTCAAATACTCTATTTCTGTAATATGTTTCATAGTGCATCTTAACTTGACTGTAATTGAAAATTTTAAAAGTACTTCTGCATTCTTTCCTGAGGTATTGGCATTAGGAGAATTGTTTTTCGCATCTAATTTTCCTTACAAGTGGTATCAGAGCCTGGCCAGTTGTGTTATCCTTGGGGGTACATTGGGTTTTTTGTGTCAATATTGTTTAGTGGGAGTCTTGTAGAGATTGTCATTTCTATTTACAGATTAAGATGTCTAGTTCATCTGGGAAGATTGAAATAGAGAAATTCAATGGCAGTAACTTTGAATTGTGGAAACTCAAGATAGAGGATCTCTTAGTAGATTGAGATCTTTGGCTTGCTATGTCTAGAACTAAACCTACAGGCATGAAGCAAGAAGAATGGGACCTTGCAGATAGAAAAGCTAAGGGGTTGATAAGGCTCTATCTGGCAGACTCAATTCTTCTTAATGTGCGTGAAGAGAAGATTACTTCTCTCTTGTGGAAGAGACTAGCATCCATTTATCAGGGGAAAACCTTGGTGAATAAGCTATTTTTGAGAAAGAAGCTCTACTCTTTGAGAATGTAGGAAGGAGGGTCTGTAGCTAATCATTTGAATGCATTTAATATGTTTCTTGCACAATTAACATATGTTGGTGTAAAGATTGAAGAAGAAGATCGTTGTATGCTTTTGTTATGTTCTTTGCCAGACTCTTGGGATCATCTGGTGATGGCAATTGGGAGTACAACATCTAGTTTCAAGATGGAGGATATTGTTGGTTCTTTGCTGTCAGAAGAAATGAGAAGGAAGTCTTTTGAGATGGCGAAGGAAGCTCTTGCTGTCAGAGGAAGGTCAAAGGAGAAAGGCAAGAAGAAGGACAAGAAGTCCAAATCAAAATCAGAGGGGAGATCAAAGTCTCTTGCTAAGAAGTCCAAGGTGAAATGTTGGAACTGTGGGCAACTCGATCATGTCCGAAAGGATTGTAAAGAGGAGAAAAATAAGAAGAAGGGCTCTTCTGATAATGGTTCTTCTCATAGTGATGGTGACGCCTTCATTGCAACCTTGGCTACTTAGGCATCAGATGATGTCTGGCTGATTGATTCTGGAGCATCATTCCACATGACATCTCACAGAGAATGGTTCACAAATTATGAAGAATACGATGGTGGAAAGGTGTACTTGGCGAGTGATTCAACCTTGGAGATAGTTGGCCATGGAAGAGTCAGGATACAATTCCCTGATGGAAGAGTGAAGGGAATTAATAATGTTATGTGCATACCAGGTCTGGCTCGAAATCTATTGTCTATAAGTATGCTAAATGATATTGGTGTACAAGTTACATTCTCTGGAAATGGCTGCAAGATGACTAGGGGTTCAATGGTGCTAGCTAGAGGTACTTGAATTGGTACCCTGTACAAGCTGGATGCACAAGTTGTTTAATGTAACAGTGTCTCCTCGAAGTCACTGAAAGCTGCTCATGGAGGTAAAGAGAGAAATATCCCTAATTATGTAAACTCTACGGAAGTAAAACTTCCTACAGAGAAGACTATGCTTTTGCATAATAGGTTAGGCCACATAAGAGAAAAAGGTTTAAAAACCTTGAAAAACAAAAACCTGGTTGAGGGGCTTGAAGATTGTAATATGGAATTTGAATTCTGTGAACACTGTATATATGGAAAGCAGCATCATGTTTCATTTTATGACAGTCTTCATAAATCTTCTGGTTTGTTAGACTATATTTATTCAGATGTGTTTGGCCCCGTAGATGTTCCTTCTTTGTCTAAATCAAGATACTATGTGTCATTCATTGATGATTATATAAGAAGAGCATTTATATATTTTTTGAAAAGTAAATCAGAAGTGTTCAGTCAATTTAAGGAGTTTAAAAATCTTGTTGAAAATCAGACTGGTAAAATAATAAAATGCTTAAGGACTGATAATGGTGGTGAATTCTGTTTTGATGAATTTGAAAGATATTGTAAAGACCATGGAATCAAAAGACACAAGACTACACCTTATACTCCACAACAGAATGGAGTTGTAGAAAGGTTCAATAGGATAGTGATGGAGAGAGCACAAAGTATGCTTAGTAGTGCTGGTTTGGAGAAGTTCTGGGTTGAAGCTACTGCTACTGCATGTTACTTAGTTAATAGGTCTCCAAACTCTGATCTTGTTGATAAGACACCTATGGAAGCATGGTCTAATAAGAAGCCCTCTCTTAGACATATTCGAGTCTTTGGCTGTGAGGCATATGCACATGTGCCGGATGTAAAAAGATCTAAGTTGGAGAACAAGGTTGTCAAGTGTATTTTTATTGGCTATAGTGCTAACATTAAAGGATACAAGCTTTGGAATCATGTTACAGAGAAGGTTGTATACAACAGAAGTGTAATCTTTCGTGAGCTGAAACCTTCCACCTTGGATATGTAGTCAGAGACAGACAGAAAACAATAAGGATGTAGCAACAATTCCTTCTACACTAGAGAAAGAGGAATTGAAGATTCAAAATGTACCTGAAACTGAGGAGAGCTCAAGCAGTTCTAAAAGTTCTGAAGAAGAAGAACCTCAGCCTCAGCCAGTGAGGAGGTCAACCTGAGAAAGGAAACAACCAGATAGGTATGGGTTCTCATTGATTGATACTACTTGTGCCTATGCTTTGATTTCTAGTACTGATGACCCTACGACTGTGAAAGAGGCATTTAAAATGTCTGATTTAGACTCTTGGTTAGAAGCCATGGAAGAAGAGATGGCATCATTGGATAAAAATGAAACCTGGAGTCTAGTGCCCTTGCCTAAAGGCAGAAAACCTGTGGGCTGCAAATGGTTATTAAGAAAAAGATTGGTCTGGATGGTAGTGTAGAAAAGTACAAGGCAAGACTAGTTGCAAAGGGTTATTCCCAGGTAGAGGGAATTGATTATAGGGAAATCTTTTCTCCTGAGAAGTCGACGTCCATTAGATTTCTATTGTACAAGGTAAAGAAAACCGGTATGCAAATTAAAGAAGTCTTGTATGGGTTAAAGCAGTCAACTAGAATGTGGTACCAAAAATTTGATGTATGTATTATCTTTAGGCTTTGTGAGATCAAAATTGATCACTGTGTATACTATAAAGCTAAAATTGATCAAGTGCTTGTTATTACTTTTTATGTTGATGATATGTTGTTCATAGGAAATAGCAAGCTAATGATTTATGATCTTAAGTCTCAATTGTCTGCTAAGTTCAAAATGAAGGATCTTGGTGCAACAAGGTATATTCTCGATGGAGATAACCGTGGATAGAAGAATAGAAAGCTATCACCAAAGTAAGTATATCGTGACTATTCTTGAGAGATTTTGTATGAATGAATGCAAGCAGTTAGTTGTTCCAGTCATGCAGGGAACAAAGCTATCTATTGAGGATTGTCCAAAATCTCCTACTAAGATGGAGGACATGACCAGTGTGCCCTATGCTAGTGCTATAGGCAGTCTTATGTATGCAATGGTCTGTACAAGACCAGACATTGCCTAAGCAGTGGGAGTACTTAGTTGATTTATGACTAATCCAAGTAGAATACACTAGGATGCTGTGAAGATGGTGTTTAGGTATTTGAAGGGAACTTCAGATTTTGCATTGTGTTACCATGGGAATTCGGTTGAATCACAGAGGACTCTCAACATTCATGGTTATGTAGATTCTGATTGGGCAGGGGACATTGACAGCAGGAGATCCACCAGTGGTTACATTTTCATGTTGAATGGTGGTGCAGTGAGTTGGATGAGAAAGTGACAAGCTGTAGTCGCTTTGTCCACTACAGAGGCTGAATACATGGTAGCTACTCATGCTTGTAAAGAAGTTGTATGGTTGAAATGTTTGTGTTCTAACATTGGTTTTGATGCAGGGGAAATAACAATTTTATGTGACAGTCAGAGTGCCATTTGTCTGGAAAAGAATCCAACTTTCCATGCCAGGACGAAACATATTGATGTATAGTACCACTTTGTACGAGATATGGTTGAGGATGGAAAGGTCAATTTGGAAAAGATTGATACTCTGGAGAATGTTGCAGATGCATTGACGAAGCTGGTGAGCATAGACAAGTTCAGGTGGTGTGCCAGTTCAATGGGCCTTAGTGCCCATGTTTTTCAATAAAGTATTTTTGTGTGCTCTGGAGGTGCCTGAATGATCTTTGTCAAGTGGGAGATTGTTGAAAAAAGTGTCTCAAACATTATAGGCTGAAACCTCCATTAGAGCCAAGTCAATGTGACATCCTATTTGTCTGGCCGACAAGTAGTGTGTATCATGTTTTGGACAAGTCGTTGTGACCCTGAAGAAATCTTGCCGAAAGGTTTACTGTGTAGCTATCACTGTGATAAGGTGTATTCGTTATGACCTCATAGCACTCGGAAGATCTTTGGCTGAAAGGACATTCATTCGTGTATCGGCAAGACTCTTGGCGACTGGGGTTTCAGAGTGACTTCAACATTCAGGGAGATGTCTTAGCGAAGTGTTAATATCTCGCCGACAGTGTATGTATTGAGGTCCTCGGGGTAACCTATATTCACTCGATAAGATGTCACCGCGAAAGCAAATGTTATGCTGATAGTGTTTGTTTGTTTTGTTTCATTGGGGAGACTTGGTTGACGAAAATTCCATCGATATGATGACCTATCGATGTGGATATGTCTCAGCGACGAGGACTCAAGTGAAAGCCTTTGGTATAATTCAAAGCTATCGGAGAAAGGTCTTAGCGATAGATAAAAGTCATGCCGATAGGGACTACTCGGGAGTTATCAGTATAACACTAAGGCTTCGTTATGAAATCTGAGCGATAAGCTAATGTCTTGCCGATAGCCGATGGCTATCGGGGTAGCTCTTGGCAATAGTTGGTCTTCGGTGAAACGTATATAGATCGGTAAGTTCTCTTAGCGAAGGACAATGTCTTGGCAACGGGTGAACACTTTGGAGTAACATATGGAGATCGGTATGAACTCTTGGCAATAGATGTGAGTCTTGCCAACTTCCATTTAGTGCTCGGTAGATATGGGAACTTCAATGTAACCTTAGTGACTCGCTATGACCTCCTGGCGAAAGTGATAAGTCAAGGCGACTACCATGACTCTTGGCTACATCGATATGAGTTCAATGTGGCATCGACGAGACACCGTTAGTGTCTCATTGAGATGCCAGTACAGTGTGAATTCTGATTGAATGACTATGACTTTCGATGTGGCATCTCGTGGACAAATTAGAGGAGTCGAATTGGAACGGTTGGGAGTCCGTTCGTTGCGACGGTTCTATGAGGGAGCTCGATAGTCAAGGAACACCATAGATATAGTTGGAAATTGCAGATGCTTGGGGGTTGGATAATGGTTCAATCAACGGTGAAGTGTGTAGAGTTCAAACTGTATCAGTAAAGGAATTAAAATCTGTAAAGGCTATAACTTGGATGTTTCTATTCGAAGAATGCTTATGATGAATGTTGCTGTATAATGACACTAGAAAGATAAGTCTGGAAGTTGTATGCAATCTTTATTCCTGTAATACAAAGTGATTTCTCTTGGTGTGGTGGGTTTTTCTCCTGTAAGGGTTTTCCCACGTATATCTGGTGTTCATGTGTGATTGTCAAATACTATGTTTCTGTAATCTGTTTCATAGTGCATCTTAACTTGACTGTAATTGAAAATTTTTAAAGTACTTTTGCATTCTTTCCTGAGGTATTGGCGTTAGGAGAATTGTTTTCCACATCTAATTTTCCTTACACACACACAAACTTTAAAGTTTGTATCACACACACACATTCACACATTCAAATTGAAGGTTAATGCATTTTGAACTATCTATCCTTATAAATCCAATGCTTGAAATTAAAATTGATAAGGGATCATGGTATCATACCAAGAGAAGAGAATTATTTTTGTGTGGTTGACCTCCTTGGGTGCACTAGATAGTTAATTAAGATCAAAAATTTTATTGATTCCATGCCATTTAAACCTGGTGTTATGGTGCAACAGATGTTTCTTAGAGCTTGTGCAAGCTATGATACTTTAGAGTTAGGAATTTGGTATTGTGGATTAGAATGATTTTATGCCACCTAGATACTCTCCTAATGGAAAATAGTACCATATTTGGGCATTTGGATATGACCTAGACATGAGTTCCTATGCAAATAAATTTCTAGATATAATATCTTGGCGTACAAAATACAAATAGGGAGATAGGTGTCTAGGCGAGGGAAGGGACGTATACAGTAACTATGCTAATAGGTAGTGTCTGTTAATTCATTTGTTAAAGGGCATACACTAGACCAAGTCGTTGTAAGATCAATCTTGAAGACAACCTTTCACTTTCATAGCAGTGGTAGCATACTATAGATAGCAGGGCATTGACAACGCTACATACAAGAAGGACATAGCCTCATCCCTATGTATAGTCCTAGGACAATGCCGACAATATAACATTTGACAGTTAAATCAAAGATTCCAAACATTCAAACTACATATCACTTCTCCAAAATAGCAATGCCATACAAAATGGACCCATGCATGTAGATATTTATGGTAAAGGAGCTTAATTATTTTCTTGATTCAAAGATTTTGTTTCAATTGTGTTTGGATTCTCGTAAATAGATGCAATCACTTCTCCAATGACACTATTATTGCACAAATGTACCAAAAAATAGACTTCTCTTCAAATTGACTTTCGACACCTCTTCGCTCGTACCTATTGCACACCAAGGTGAATTTTTTAAAAAAAGTAAAAGCATATGAATATTAAGTAGAATACATATTACTTACCCTTATAACATACCCAAGCTCCTTTTGGGCGCACGCAAATCAATAATACAGTTTGTTATAAGTTTGTGGCAGTACAAAGTGTGATTTATCAATTTGAAGAGTATTTATTATCTTACAACCCCAAAATATTCAAACTTTTAATGTTAACTTTGTTCGGTGATTGAAATTTGGCATCTATAACATTGTTTTTTATTTAAACAACTTTTAACATTTTTTATTTGGAAACAACCTTTGGTTTCTGTCCCCGGACCCGCTCTGATTTTATTCGCTGATTTCAAAATTCTTATAATACAATTTTTGTTACAGTCTCTCTACAAATTAGAGGTCAAATTTGTTGGGGATAAGAGTTCGCTTTCATTTTTAAAAAACTTTTTATATTTGGAAAGATATGATCTAGGTAAAAAATTTATTATGATATTGCTATCAGGATTCAACTGTGTAGTTTCGAGTCAAACTCATTGACCCATGTTTCATGAGTACTGGGATGGGTGACCTCCCGGGACGGACCAGTGCTTCACCTCTGTGAGCATCACCTAGATGCAATGAGTGCTAAGTGGACCATTCGATATCATGAGAGATGGGTTCTTGTTGAACCACTACTCATGAAACATGGGTCAATGAGTTTGACTCGAAACTACACAGTTGAATCCTGATAGCAATATCATAATTTGACACGCTGTGGAAAAATACCTCCTACTTATCAAAAAATTTATTGTCAAGATATGTTTTAGGTAATAAATTTTATTAGATTATGATGTTTCTATAAAAGTGTAGAATTTTTAATAATTTTTTTTTACATAATTTTATTAAAACATTATTATTTAATATAATAGATTGTGAAAATATTATGATATTGAGTAAATTTTATTTATTTCTTATTATATTTATTATATATAAATTTAATTTTTGAGTCTAGATTAGATAGTTTAATTGTTGGGAAATATAATGAAGATTTCTAAATCTCACCACTACCTATATTCTTAATTCTACATATTAATTCATCCTACCTAATTTAAACTAACGCCACCACATTGATTAATTAATTTAATTAATTAATTAATTGCATGATATCCTCACATTTTATTAAATAATTAACCATCATTAATTAGTTAGTTATTTATTCTTAATTAATTCCTATATTATCCACTAATACCACTTCACAATTAATTATTAATTTATTATTTATAAATAATTAATCGATTTTAGAATCAAAGTGACATAGTGTGTTAGTTATATTATTGTGGTGTTGTTCTTCTCATTAAGATTCAAACTCCATTGGTGTGCTATTGTTGAATGTTTAAATAAATTAATCATTTTTTAAATAAATTCACACATAATTAATTAATTATGTAATATCTTTTCAACATACTATTTTTCAAAAGTCAAAATTTTCCACTCATACAACCATGTAAATGTTTAATTCTCTCATTTATACTTGCATTCTTAAATGGAATAAATTAAACAACTATAAGTAATGTAGATTTTTTTAAAAATAAAATAAAATAAAGTAACTTAAATTGCTAAATCAATTGCTCTCAACTATTCATCTCTTCATTCAAAAATCTAGATATAATTTTTTGTATGAAAATGATCAAATATGTTATACAATTGTTTAATAGCCACAACCCTTCATCAAAACACAAATAAATCTAGATCAATAGGGGAGAGGACCCACTACCTGAGCATGTTCCAATAGTTATTATAACATTTGTTGATTTAATGCCCAATTTTTTTAACAATATTGAACCAATAGTTGTGACTTTAAAGTTGTTAGTGTTGATGATGATTAACCATAATTGAATGAAATATATTCCTTAGATCCAAAAAGCAACAAATCATGTATGCCGCATCAGTGCACCAATAAAACATGATTTAGTGCACAACTAACGACCTCACTTTTTGTGGGGGTCTTTTTGGACACCTCAACAAAAAACATGTTGATGTGGCTCTGGAACCTTAGTTATAAGCAAGGGCATTGCTAAGCAAGTTGTAAAAATTTGGGAATTTTTTGAAATTTCCTTGTAGGATTTTGAGAAGCACGAAGTTAGGGTGGTCAACTATTGGATCCTCTCCCCTACCCATAATTGAATGAAATGTATTCCTTAGATCTAAAAAACAACAAATCATGTGATGTGGCATGAGTGCACCAATAAAACATGATTTAGTGTACAACTATCGGTCTCACTTTTTTTTTGCATCTTTTTTGACACCTCAGCAAAAATCATGTTGATGTGGCATCATATTTGATGATGTGACCATAAGACCTTAGTTATAAGTAGGGGACTTGCCAAGTAAGCTACTACAAAAAACTGAAAGTGATTTGAAATTTCGACGTAAAATCCACTCTCCTATTCCATATGAAATTTACCATAGAAATTTTAAATATTATTTTTTAGTTTTGAACTTTTAGAATGACCACAAAAATTGTCACTAATCACTAAGCTATCAATACTCAATTTTCAACCAATATACACTTTATGATGACTTTTGTTGAAAATTGTAATGTATATTCGTAGTTATCATTGACCTACGTTAAAAGTGTGTATACCTAGTTGTGTTGAAAGGGTAGCTTAGGTTTGAAGTCTTTGGAAAAGGCACGAGAAGTGGAAAGCTGACTTGTGTGTTATGTGAATGTGAAAAAAGCATGGTTTCAAATTCTACCACCTTTGAAGATTTCCATCGCGCCACATTGGATTGTAGAAAAGCAAATATCTTATTTTCAAAATTGCACGTGCATTAATGCTCTCGTCTTCTCACACGCTTTCTAACATCGTGAACAATTTAGTTTCGGTTTCGTTAAGGAAGGAAGTTGTTTATCATCTTCTCTTATTAATCAACGATCATTGGCTTGTTTTCTTACTAATTATTATTAGTCTTTATCATTGGAATATAAATTCTTAAATGTGTCCCACATTTTTTTTGGATTTGTACAAACATTTGAAAAAGTTAGAATTATAAATTGTACAATAAATTGAAATAAATTATAAGAACGAAGAATGTTGCATCTATGTTGAAAATGGTTGGTTTAGTTAATCAAGGCTTAATTTTAATGAGTTCTTTGACAAAAAGTATATGAGATTCAATTTTTTAATAGTTAAAAGTTAATTTATAGTGAAGGATTGATCCTTTTTTGACTAGGCTCATTTTCAATACAATAATTTAAAGGAAATATGAATTGAACTTTACATAAATGTATATTTGAGTTTCAAGTTCTTTTCTTTTTAATTTGTAAAATTACAATTGAATTTGTTTCTTCTTTCAATTTTATTTATGTCTTTAGACAAGATTATAATTTTTTTCATATTGAAGACAAGGGAAATAGGGTTCCATCTTTTGGGAGATGGAATTGTACCTATTTCGCACTTACATTCATGAGGAAACCTAGATCCCTCAACCAAGTGACTCAATTGAGGGATGATTAGGGGTTCCTAGTGTATCTGGACAGGGGTTCACCATTAAATGAAACTTCAAAGGAGAAATGCAAACACTTATGCACAAAACCCTAGAAACTTGAAAGTATGAAATCAGATTGACAAATAGAATGAAACAAACAAAAAAACTTGGAGGAGTGGAGAGGCCAAAACAAGGTCTATAAACCCTGGAAATCTATTTTTTGAAGTACATTGGGACTGATATGCTAGGCTGGGCTATTTAGTCCTGCTATAGGGTTTATGGAAAGAATTTGGAATCTTATGGTGACTTATCAGCATCTACAGAAAGATGTCCAAAAGGGCATACTGGGACTAATACGCCAAGTAGGGCGATTTAGTCATGTTGCTAGGATTTGATTGATACTTTTGTAACCTCTAGTGATCTTTTGTAGCTTCCTTCTTGTCCAATCTTTAGGTCTAAAAGTTTGAATTCCATCTGTAGGTGAGTTTTTGTGAAGATGACAACTTCTTGACAACTTTGACAACTTTGACAACTTTTACAACTTTATCTTCAAAGGATCAAGTCAAGATCCAATTCACCTAGATCTGCAAACACACATCAAGAGAAAAAAAAATTGTTTTGTTAGGGAATGTGGGTTTGCCTTGGTCAAACCCTATTTTGGTAATTAAACCTCGAAATGAAATAGAAAAGCATGAAGGAATGATGAGTGAACAAATGCAATGTTGCAACTCACCAAACCCTTGAAATGAATGTTGTAAACCTATGTGAAATGGCTTCAATGGATGTGGATCTTGACTCTTGATTGAATGCTTGAAACTTTTCCTTGAATGGTTTCTTGAATCATGAAACCTACATCACAAATGTTAGCTCACAAACACACATGATGCATGAAGAATTTGTCATGATGCTTGAATCCTGAATGTAGCTCCAAATGCTTGATGATTTTATCTTGAATGCTCTTGTAAACTCTTGCATGAATGCTTGTAAACTTTCTAGGAGAAATTATGTGAAATAACCTTGCATTTATACTTGTTTATGCTTAATTTCCTAAAATTTCAACACTACAAGCTGACATTCAAAAATTGGATGTAAGGATAATAAAATCCTGCCAAGAATTTGAATTATATAGGTCCTAGGTTAAAGCGGGACTCATACGCCAGGTTGGGCGTAAGAATCCCAGAGGCTTAAAATCAGGACACAGCCTGAGACATAGGGAGGACCCATACGCCCAAATGGGCGTATGGGTCCCATATCCCTAAATTTGGAACACATCGCAAAAAAACATTAAATTATAATTTTTCATTTATTATATGTCAGGATTATCTTTAAAAAATTGCATTTAACTAGGCTTGTGGATGCAAAAATAAGACCAATTAAGGGATAAATAAGCCCAATTTTAATAGGGAGAACCCAAACAAGTGTGAAAATGTAAAAGATACATTTTTCTACACTACATTTAGCCCCCACTTTAGTGAGAGGGTGACCTTATGTCAAAATCACACTAAAGTAGACAAATTCACATCAAGAGGGGTCCAAGTGTACCAATGCTAGTGAGATAGGATGGCAACAATCAAGAGGGGTCCAAGTGTACCAATGCTAGTGAGATAGGATGACAACAATCAAGAGGGATGATAAAGCCCCCAAGATCGATATCCTATGGCAAACCAACATAGGCACAAAAGAACACGCATGTGAATGATGTATGAAGCAACAATAAGATGCAAGCATACACTGTCAAAGACATAAAGAAGAAAGAAAAGGAAAAAGAGGGTGGATCAAGCCTCGACAATCTATCCAACACGATGTGGACTAGGTCCAAGCTATTTTTTCCAAAAAAAAATTTACAAGTGGAACACAATGTCCACTATGCAAACAAAACGCATGCTCACACAGGCTAGTGGAATATGGTATCCACTAGGTGAGCCCCTAGAGGAGTGAGAGACACACACACATGCCTGGTATGCATCCACATGGACAAGCAAGTGGCTATGGTAAATGCATGCCTATGGTTGGCTCCCATACGTACCAACCATACCAAAGTTATACCTCCTAATAACTTTGATAAGGCGCCACACAACATGAACAACATGATTCATGAGGCAAGAAAAACTTCGTATGCTAACACCCATGAACAAACAAGATGGCTCCATAGGCAAGAAAAGTGTGTTATGCAAGGTGGCCATATAATGGTTATTGTAAATGCAAAATAGTGTGAGGTATCTTCAAATGGGTTTTTCTTAGTTCATGTAAGGTCTCAACTTAGGGAACATCATGCCTAATGTCTCCAAGAGAGGACCAATTGAAGAATAAAAGATTCACAACTTAGGGAATGCACTCTACTTCACATTTCCACTAAGAGGAATGTAATATGCCAAGAGAAATCACACTCTTGAAAGACATCACACCCAATTTCATCACAGAGAGAAAGATGCATCACATGAAGTAAGAAGAACACACAATGAAACATGAGTTGTAATTGAAATGCAAAATAATAATGCTAGTGTATTCCCACACTTTAAAGGAATTGCTAAACACCATGCTATGAGCAATTACTTTAAAGTAGCAAATGATAAATTATGCTAACAATAAAGAGGACATGAGAGCTTATTTGGAAAGCCCAATGCCATGCCATGTGTTCCCAAATGAAGCTACGTCATGAAAATGGTTGCCCCCAAAATGAAATCCCAAAATAATACATAAGGGATCCATGGATTCGAGGTCAGTATGTCTTTGCTACAATGTTGTTAGAGAACTTGAAAATGTCATCATTCCCCAAATACTCATGGAATGGGAAGAATGACACACACAGAGCGAAATCAAAGAAAATATTTTGGGTCAACATGGAAGAGACCTAAATGTCTTGACACCTTGCGTCGTCCTAAAAAGGAAAAGACAAGACAAAGAAAAGATAAAAGATTTATGATATATAGAAGAATGTAGATATAAATAGAGGAATGTCACAAAGAGAGAGATACATTAAACATAATTGAACAAGAGATCTCACATTACACACATAACATGAAAAAGAAAATAAAGACAAGAATAGTAAGGCACATGAAAGTCAACCTATAACAGGTCATCCACATCCCAATCTTGTTCATTGTATGTGGAAGGTGGACGACTAGCCAAAGGGACAACAACAAGTGCAATACTAGGAGCATCACCAAGTTCAACACGTGGTGAGTCGCTATTTTTAGGAGGATCATCACAGTTGTTATCATCTAAGCTCATGGAAGAAGAAAATAATAAATTCAATTCATTATGCACTTCCTCATCAATTTTAGCAATCTCATGATCATCATCCAAGTTCTAATCACAACAAAAGGTCGAATGGTAATGTCCAAAGAAGGTGCTAGTCCTTGTTGTGGTTGAGATATAGGATTTTTTTGTTATGACGAAGAGGGAGACTCGTCACATGTATTGCTTCATTAGAGTTTGGATGTTGATTTTATTTGTTGTTTTCTTCATTTAACCTTTGAGTAATAGCATGATGTCTATGCCTACACTCTCTAGCATTTTTGTTTCTTTTGGTATGATTTTTAAGTTGTGTTTGTGTACCGAGTGGGTTTATCAACCATAGGTTTCTTTTCTTCTCTTAGAGGAGGAATGGAAGGAACCATGGGAGGTTGTTCAACCACTTTCTCTTTAGCTTTGTAAACTTTTTTTTATCTTAGGAGGCACGACATGATTGTTTTGGTTGTCTCTTGGTCATTTGTAGGAGATAGGCAAAGGATCTATCATGGGTTGGTCTTAGTTTCTTGGAAGGGCTTTTGGTTTAATCATGGTTTCATCAAGGATAAGAGGCTCAATCATGGGTTGAGGCATGTTTTGAAGGGATAATTTTTCTATGTGTTTTTCCTTGAACTTTTGATAGGATTTAAAAAATAAATCTTCATGAGGTTTAATAGGTTCAATAGGTTCATTCCAAAAGGAATCCAATGAGAAATTCCCATGGGAAGACACAAGATTAAAGCCATTATGGTACACAGTAAAGATCTCATTGTCAAAGGAAAACTTTAAACATTTATGCACAACTGATGGGATGGATTCCATGAAGCATAGCCACATGATAACCAAGCTTCACATGGAATTGATCTAACATCGGGATGGTGGAGAATGAGACATCTATTTTTTTCGATCCAACTTTTAAAGGAAGGCACCTGATTGAACCTATCATAGGGCAAGAAAAACCATTATGTGTTTTTATCCATGCTTTTGGTTTATCATATGTATCTTGATAGATTTCATGCACAAGTAAGAATTTCTCAGTGATCACATTCTCTACATAGACAGGATCAATTAATACCCCATTAGTAGGCTTGTCATTGATTTGGCTGACTATGTAAAGAGGACCATCAGGTGCCTTTCTGATTGTATCTTTTGATGAGAAAGCAATGGAAAGAGGTATTTTAGTTTGGACCTTATGAGGTTTAATTTTGATCAATCCAACCATATTATCCATAGGACTTTGTTTATTAGTATCCATGTTGTCATCATCTGTGTCAAAATTCATCATATCATTCTTAGTTTCACAAGCTTTGAAAAATGAAATATTATGATTTGGCATGGGCTTGGTAAATATTTGTAGATTTTGGTTGGGATGTGCAACAAAATTATTACCTTGATCATTGACACCACCAATTTGAATATGATTGGAATCAATGAGGTCTTGCACCATGTGTTTAAGACACATACAATGTTTCGTATTATGTCCATTTTGATGGTTAAAATGACAATAGGAATTTGATCTAAAGTTTGTAGGTAATGACTTAGTAGGATCAAGAGCTTTAATGGGAGGTAAGGAAATCAAGTTCTTTTCTAGAAGTTGTAACATGGTGTTATGGAGGGTATCGGGTAAGGGAGTAAATTGTCTATTTAGATGCCCAAATGTAAAAGGATTTGTCTTCTTTATAGCAATTACTTGGGTATCAACATGTTGGGTTGGTTGAGGGGGATTTAGTTGAAGAAAGCCTTTATTTTGTTTCTTGAAAGGTTGGTAATTGTTTTGAGTTGCAGATTCAAATTTTTTAGCCTGGCTAGAGGTAGGCTTTGTTTCATGACTACTAACCGAGTTTTGATAATCATGAAGGGCGGTACACAAGTGTATGAAGGAAGGAAATTTCATCATGCCAAGCTTATCTTGTATCTTAGTTTTTAAGTTCTCAATGAACATTCGTTGAAGGTGAGGATAAAGAATTTTTATATCGATTTAGGAATAAAGCAATTGGTAGCGTGAAATGAAATCAACACAAGGGAAATAGGGTTCCGCCTTTTGGGAGATGGAATTGGACCTAGTTCACACTTTAGTTCATTAGGAAACCTAGATCCCTCAAACAAGTGACTCTATTGAGGGATTATTAGAGGGTTCCTAGTGTAATTGGATGGGGGTTCACCATTAAATTAAGCTTCAAAGGAGAAATACAAGTTACACTTATGGACAAAACCCTAGAAACTTGAAAGCATGAAATTAGATTGACAAAAAGAATGAAACAAAAAAATACATGGAGGAGTGGAGAGGCCAAAACAAGGTCTTTAAACCCTAGAAATTTGATTTTTGTAGTACACTGGGACTAATACGCTAGGCTAGGTGATTTAGTCCTACTACAGGGTTTCTGGGTAGAATTTGGAATCTTCTGGTGACTTATCAGGATCTCCATAAAGATGTCCAAAAGGGTGTACTGGGACTAATACACTAGGTAGGGTGATTTAGTACTATTGCTAGGGTTAGAATAATAATTTTGTAGCCTCTAGTGATCTTTTGTGGCTTCATTCTTATCTGATCTTTAGGTTTGAAAGTCTGAATTCTGATCTATAGGTGAGTTTCCATGAAGATGACAACTTCTTGACAACTTTGACAACTTTGTCTTCAAAGGATCTTCAAGCTCCAATTCATCAAGATATGAAAACACACATCAAGAGAGAAAAATGTTGTTTTGTTAGGGAATGGGGGGTTTCCTTGGTCAAACCCCGTTTTGTAATTAAACCTTGAAATGAAATAGAAAAGCATGAAGGAATGATGAATGAAAAAATTTAATATTGCAACTCACCAAACCCTTGAAATGAAGGTTACAAAATTGTGTGAAATGGCTTCAATGGATGTGGATATTCACTCTTGATTGAATGCTTGAAACTTTTTCTTGAATGGTTGCTTGAGTCATGAAACCTACATCACAAATTTTAGCTCACAAACACACATGATGCATGAAGACTTTGACATGATACTCGAATCTTGAATATAGCTCCAAATGCTTGACGATTTTCTCTTGAATGCTCTTGTAAACTCTTGCATGAATGCTTGTAAACTTGCTAGGAGAAATTATGTGAAATAACCTTGTATTTATACTTGTTTATGCTTAATTTCTTGAAATTACAACACTACAAGCCAACATTCAAAAATTGGATCTAAGGATAATAAAATCTCACCAAGAATTTGAATTAAAATAGGTCTTAGGTTAAAGCGAAACTCATACGCCAGGTTGGGCATATGAGTCCCAAAGGCTTAAACCTGGGACACAAAATTCGAGGAGTGTTATGTTCAATGTATCATTTGAAATCAAGTCTTGAGACCTAGGGAGGACCCATATGCCCAAATGGGTGTATTAGTCCCAAATCCCTAAATCTAGAACACATCCAAAAAACATTAAATTATGATTTTTCATTTATTATATGTCAAGATAATCCTCAGATAAATGTATTTAACTAGGCTTGTGGATACAAAATAGGACCATAGTGACCTAGTGTGATGGATAAGTTGTGGTGTTGTTCTTCTCACCATATTCAAACTTCATTGGTGTGCTATTGTTGAATGTTTAAACAAATTAATCAATTTTTAAATAAATTCACACACAATTAATTAATTATGTAATATCTTTCAACATGCTATTTTTCAAAAGTCAAAATTTTCAACTCATTCAACCATGCAAATGTTTAATTCTCTCATTTATACTTGCATTCTTAAATGGAATAAATCAAATAGTTATAGGTAATGTGGATTTGTTTTAAAAAAAAATTAAAAAAAAAGTAACTCAAATTGCTAAATCAAGTGAATTGATCGCAACTATTCATCTCTTCAAAAATCTAGATATAGATTTTTTTATGAAAATTATCAAATATGTTATACAATTGTTTAATAGCCACAACCCTTCATTGAAACACGAATAAGTATAGATCAATAGGGGAGAGGACCCACTACTTGAGCATGTTCCAATAGTTGTTATGGCATTTGTTGATTTAATGCCAACATTTTTCACAATATTGAACTAATAGTTGTCACTTTAAAGTTGTTAGTGTTGATTATGATTAGGGGAAAGGACCCAACAGTTGAGCATATTTCAATAGTTATAGCATTTGTTGATTTATATTGAACCAATAGTTGTGACTTTAAAGTTGTTAGTGTTGATGATAACTACCAATAATTGAATAATATGTATTCCTTAGATCTAGAAAGCAACAAATCATGTGATGCCACATCAGCGCACCCATAAAACATGATTTAGTGCACAACTATTAGTCTCACTTTTTTTTTGGACCTTTTTGGACACTTCGATAAAAAAGCATGCTAGTGTGGCATCTTTGATGATGTGGCTC
Organism: Sequoia sempervirens; assembly: GCA_007258455.2. Taxonomy (NCBI): domain Eukaryota; kingdom Viridiplantae; phylum Streptophyta; class Pinopsida; order Cupressales; family Cupressaceae; genus Sequoia; species Sequoia sempervirens. The sequence goes on along the minus strand of VDFB02047144.1, from coordinate 28,496,796 downwards.
TAAAACCTTAGTTATAAGCAAGGGTGTTGCCAAGCAAGCTGCTGTAAATATTTGGGAATTTTTTGAAAATTTCTTGTAGGATTTTGAGAAGTAGGAAGTTACGGTGCTCACCTATTGGATCCTCTCCCCTACCCATAATTGAATCAAATGTATTCCTTAGATCTAAAAAGCAACAAGTGATGCGACATGAGTGCACCAATAAAACATGATTTAGTGCACAACTATCGGTCTCATTTTTTTTGGGCCTTTTTGGACACCTCAACAAAAATCATGTTGATGTGGCATCATATTTGATGATGTGACCATGAAACCTTAATTATAAGCAGGAGACTTGCCAAGTAAGCTACTATAAAAAATTGAAAGTGATTTGAAATTTCAATGTAAAATCCCCTCTCCTATTCCATATGAAATTTACCATAAAAATTTTAAATATTATTTTTAGTTTTGAAGTTTTTGAATGACCACAAAAATTGTCACTAATCACTAAGCTATCAATACTCAATTTTCAACCAATATACACTTTATGATGACAACTTTTGTTGAAAATTGTAATGTATATTAGTAGTTATCATTGACCTACGTTATATGTGTGTATAGTTGTGTTGAAAGGGTATTTTAGGTTTGAAGTCTTTGGAAAAGGCACGAGAAGTGGAAAGCTGACTTGTGTGTTGTGTGAATGTGAAAAAAGGCATGCTTTCAAAAACGCGTGAATTCTACCACCTTTGAAGATTTCCATCGCGCCACATTGGATTGTAGAAAAGCAAATATCTTATTTTCAAAATTGCACGTGCATTAGTGCTCTCGTCTTCTCACACGTATTCTAACATCGTGAACAATTTAGTTTCGGTTTCGTTTAAGGAAGTTGTTATTATCTTCTCTTATTAATCAACGATCATTGGCTTGTTTTCTTACTAATTATTATTAGTCTTTATCATTGGAATATAAATTCTTAAATGTGTCCCACATTTTTTTGGATTTGTCCAAACATTTGAAAAAGTTAGAATTATAAATGGTACAATAAATTGAAATAAATTATAAGAACGAAGAATGCTGCATCTATGTTGAAAATGGTTGGTTTAGTTAATCAAGGCTTAATTTTAATGAGTTCTTTGACAAAAGTATATGAGATTCAATTTTTTAATAGTTTAAAGTTAATTTGTAGTGAAGGATTGATCCTTTTTTAACAAGGCTCATTTTCAATATAATAATTTAAAGGAAATATGAATCAAGAATAAATGTATATTTGAGTTTTAAGTTTTTATCTTTTTAATTTGTAAAATTACAATTGAATTTGTTTCTTCTTTCAATTTTATTATGACTTTAGACAAGATCATATTTTTTTTCATATTGAACACAAGGGAAATAGGGTTCCATCTTTTGGGAGATGGAATTGGACCTATTTCGCACTTTCGTTCATGAGGAAACCCATATCCCTCAACCAAGTGACTCAATTGAGGGATGATTAGGGGTTCCTAGTGCAATTGGACGGGGGTTCACCATTAAATGAAACTTCAAAGGAGAAATGCAAACACTTATGCACAAAACCCTAGAAACTTGAAAGCATGAAATTAGATTGACAAATAGAATGAAACAAAAAAAAAACTTGGAGGAGTGGAGAGGCCAAAACAAGGTTTGTAAACCCTAGAAATCTATTTTTTGAAGTACATTGGGACTAATATTCTAGGTTGGGCTATTTAGTCTTGCTATAGGGTTTCTAGACAGAATCTGGAATCTTTTGGTGACTTATCAACATCTACAGAAAGATGTCCAAAAGGGTATACTGGGACTAATACGCCAAGTAGGGCGATTTAGTCATGTTGCTAGGATTTGACTGATACTTTTGTAGCCTCTAGTGATCTTTTGTAGCTTCCTTCTTGTCCAATCTTTAGGTCTAAAAGTCTGAATTCCATCTGTAGGTGAGTTTTTGTGAAGATGACAACTTCTTGACAACTTTGACAACTTTTGCAACTTTATCTTCAAAGGATCAAGTCAAGATCCAATTCACCTAGATCTACAAACACACATCAAGAGAAAAAAATGTTGTTTTGTTAGGGAATGGGGGTTCGCCTTGGTCAAACCCTATTTTGGTAATTAAACCTTGAAATGAAATAAAAAAGCATGAAGGAATGATGAGTGAACAAATGCAATGTTGCAACTCACCAAACCCTTGAAATGAATGTTGTAAACCTATGTGAAATGACTTCAATGGATGTGGATGTTGACTCTTGATTGAATGCTTGAAATTTTGTCTTGAATGGTTGCTTGAATCATGAAACCTACATCACAAATGTTAGCTCACAAACACACATGATACATGAAGAATTTTTCATGATGCTTGAATCTTGAATGTAGCTCCAAATGCTTGATGATTTTCTCTTGAATGCTCTTGTAAACTCTTGCATGAATGTTCGTAAACTTGCTAGGAGAAATTATGTCAAATAACCTTGCATTTATACTTGTTTATGCTTAATTTCCTAAAATTTCAACACTACAAGCCGACATTCAAAAATTGGATCTAAGGATAATAAAATCCTACCAAGAATTTGAAATAGGTCCTAGGTTAAAGCGGGACTCATATGCCAGGTTGGGCATAAGAGTCTCAGAGGCTTAAAATCAGGACACGGACTTCGAGGAGTGTTAAATGTTCAATGTATCATTTGAAATCAAGGCCTGAGACATAGGGAGGACCCATACGCCCAGATGGGCGTATGGGTCCCAGATCCCTAAATCTGGAACACATCACCAAAAAACATTAAATTATAATTTTTCATTCATTATATGTTAGGATTATCTTTAGAAAATTGCATTTAACTAGGCTTGTGGATGCAAAATAAGACCAATTAAGGCATAAATAAGCCCAATTTTAATAGGGAGAACCCAAACAAGTGTGAAAATGTAAAAGATACATTTTTCTACACTACATTTAGCCCCACTTTAGTGAGAGGGTGACCTTACGTCAAAATCACACTAAAGTAGACAAATTCACATCAAGAGGGGTCCAATTGTACCAATGCTAGTGAGATAGGATGACAATGATCAAGAGGGATGATCACGCCCCTAGGATCGATATCCTATGGCAAACCAATATAGGCACAAAAGAACACGCATGTGAATGATGTATGAAGCAACAATAAGATGCAAGCATACACTGTCAAAGACATAAAGAAGAAAGAAAAGGAAAAAGAGGGTGGATCAAGCCTTGACAATCTATCCAACATGATGTGGACTAGGTATAAGCTATTTTTCCAAAAAAAATTACAAGTGGAACACAATGTCAACTATGCAAACAAAACACATGCTCACACGGGCTAGTGGAATATGGTATCCACTAGGTGAGCCCCCAGAGGAGTGAGAGACACACGCACATGCTTGGTATGCATCCACATGGAAAAGCAAGTGGCTATGGTAAATTCATGCCTATGGTTGGATCCCATACGTACCGACCATACCAAAGTTATACCTCCTAATAACTTTGATAAGGTGCCACACAACATGAACAACATGATTCATGAGGCAAGAAAAACTTCGTATGCTAACACCCATGAACAAACAAGATGGATCCATAGGCAAGAAAAGTGTGTTATACAAGGTGGCCATATAACGGTTATTGTAAATGCAAAATAGTGTGAGGTATGTTCAAATGGGTTTTTCTTAGTTCATGTAAGGTATCAACTAAGGGAAATGTCTCCAAGAGAGGAACAATTGAAGAATAAAAGATTCACAACTTAGGGAATGCACTCTACTTCACATTTCCGCTAAGAGGAATGTAATATGCCAAGAGAAATCACACTCTTGAAGGACATCACACCCAATTTCATCACAAAGAGAAAGATGCATCACATGAAGTAAGAGGAACACACAATGAAACATGAGTTGTAATTGAAATGCAAAATAATAATGCCAATGTATTCCCCCACTTTAAAGGAATTGCTAAACACCATGCTATGAGCAATTACGTTAAAGTAGAAAATTATAAATTCTAACAATAAAGAGGACATGCGAGCTTATTTGGAAATCCCTATGCCATGTCATATGTTCCCAAATGAAGCTACATCATGAAAATGGGTTGCCCCCAAAATGAAATCCCAAAATAATACATAAGGGATCCATGGATTTGAGGTCAGTATGTCTTTGCTACAATGTTGTTAGAGAACTCAAAATGTCATCATTCCCCAAATACTCATGGAATGGGAATAATGACACACATAGAGTGAAATCAAAGAAAATATTTTGGGTCAACATGGAAGAGACCTAAATGTCTTGACACCTTGCGTCATCCTAAAAAGGAAAAGACAAGACAAAGAAAAGATAAAAGATTTATGATATATAGAAGAATGTAGATATAAATAGAGGAATGTCACAAAGAGAGAGATACATTAAACATAATTGAACGAGAGATCACATTACGCACACATAACATGAAAAATAGAATAAAGAAAAGACTAGTAAGGCAAATGCAAGTCAACCTATAATAGGTCATCCACATCCCAATCTTGTTCATTGTATGTGGAAGGTGGACGACTAGCCAAAGGGACAACAACAAGTGCGATACTAGGAGCATCACCAAGTTCAACATGTGGTGAGTCACTATCTTTAGCAGGATCATCACAGTTGTTATCATCTAAGCTCATGGAAAAAGAAAACAATAAATTCAATTCATTATGCACTTCCTCATCAATTTTAGCAATCTCATGATCATCATCCAAGTTAATCACAACAAAAGGTCGAATGATAATGTCCAAAGAAGGTGCTAGTCCTTGTTGTGGTTGAGATATAGGATTTTTTTTGTTATGACGAAGAGGGAGACTCATCACATGTATTGCTTCATTAGAGTTTGGATGTTGATTTTATTTGTTGTTTTCTTCATTTAACCTTTGAGTAATAGCATGATGTCTATGACTACACTCTCTAGCATTTTTGTTTCTTTTGGTATAATTTTTAAGTTGTGTTTGTGTACCGAGTGGGTTTATCAACCATAGGTTTCTTTTCTTCTCTTAGAGGAGGAGTGGAAGGAACCATGGGAGGTTGTTCAACCACTTTCTCTTTAGCTTTGTAAACTTGTTTTATCTTAGGAGGCATGACATGATTGTTTTGGTTGTCTCTTGGTCATTTGTAGGAGATAGGCAAAGGATCTATCCTAGGTTGGTCTTGGTTTCTTGGAAGGGCTTTTGGTTCAATCATGGTTTCATCAAGGATAAGAGGCTCAATCATGGGTTGAGGCATGTTTTGAAGGGATAATTTTTCTATGTGTTTTTCCTTGAACTTTTGATAGGATTTAAAAAATAAATCTTCATGAGGTTTAATAGGTTCAATAGGTTCATTCCAAAAGGAATCCAATGAGAAAATCCCATGGGAAGACACAAGATTAAAGCCACTATGGTGCACATTAAAGATCTCATTGTCAAAGGAAAACTTTAAACATTTATGCACAACTGATGGGATGACTTCCATGAAGCATAGACACATGATAACCAAGCTTCACACGGAATTGATCTGACATCAGGATGGTGGAGAATCAGACATCTAATTTTTTTGATCCAAATTTTAAAGGAAGGCACCTGATCGAACCTATCATAGGGAAAGAAAAACCATTATGTGTTTTTATCCATGCTTTTGGTTTATCATATGTATCTTGATAGAGTTCATGCACAAGTAAGAATTCCTCAGTGATCACATTCTCTACATGGATGGGATCAATTAATATCCCATTAGTAGGCTTGTCATTGATTTGGTCGACTATGTAAAGAGGACCATTAGGTGCCTTTTTTATTGTATCTTTTGATGAGAAAGCAATGACAAGAAGTATTTTAGTTTGGACCTTATGAGGTTTAATTTTGATCAATCCAACCATATTATCTATAGGACTTTGTTTATTAGTATCCATGTTGTCATCATCTATGTCAAAATTCATCATATCATTCTTAGTTTCACAAGCTTTGACAAATGAAATATTATGGTTTGGCATGGAGTTGGTAAAGATTTGTAGATTTTGGTTGGGAGGTGCAACAAACTTATTACCTCGATCATTGACACCACTAGTTTGAATATTATTGGAATCAATGAGGTCTTGCACCATGTGTTTAAGACACATACAATGTTTCGTATCATGTCCATTTTGATGGTTAAAATATCAATAGGAATTTGATCTAAATTTTGTAGGTAATGACTTAGTAGGATCAGGAGCTTTAATGGGAGGTAAGGAAATCAAGTTCTTTTCTAGAAGTTGTAACATGGTGTTATGGAGGGTATCGGGTAAGGGAGTAAATTGTCTATTTAGATGCCCAAATGTAAAAGGATTTGTCTTCTTAATAGAAATTACTTGGGTATCAACATGTTGGGTTGGTTGAGGGGGATTTATAGCCTTTATTTTGTTTCTTGAAAGGTTTGTAATTGTTTTGAGTTGTAGATTCAAAAATTTCAGCCTGGCAAGAGGTGGGTTTTGTTTCATGACTACTAACCAAGTTTTGATAATCATGAAGGGCGGTACACAAGTGTATGAAGGAAGGAAATTTCAACATGCCAAGCTTATCTTGTATCTTAGTTTTTAAGTTCTTAATGAAAATTCATTGAAGGTGAGGATCAAGAATCTTTATATCAATTTAGGAATAAAGCAATTGGTAGCATTAAATAAAATCAACACAAGGGAAATAGGGTTCCACCTTTTGGGAGATGGAATTGGACCTAGTTCACACTTTAGTTCATTAGGAAACCTAGATCCCCCAAACAAGTGACTCGATTGAGTGATGATTAAAGGGTTCCTAGTGTAATTGGATGGGGGTTCACCATTAAATGAAACTTCAAAGGAGAAATACAAGTTACACTTTTGCACAAAACCCTAGAAACTTGAAAGTATGAAATTAGATTGACAAAAAGAATGAAACCAAAAAATACATGGAGGAGTGGAGAGGCCAAAATAAGGTCTTTAAACCCTAGAAATTTTATTTTTGTAGTACACTGGGACTGATACACTAGGCTAGGTGATTTAGTCCTACTACAAGGTTTCTGGGTAGAATTTGGAATCTTCTGGTGACTTATCAGCATCTCCAAAAAGATGTCCAAAAGGGTATACTAGGACTAATACACTAGGTAGGGTGATTTAGTACTATTTCTAGGGTTAGAATGATACTTTTGTAGCCTCTAGTGATCTTTTGTGGCTTCCTTCTTGTCTGATCTTTAGGTTTGAAATTCTGAATTTTGATATGTAGGTGAGTTTCCATGAAGATGACAACTTTGAAAACTTTGTCTTCAAAGGATCTTCAAGCTCCAATTCATCAAGATCTGCAAACACACATCAAGAGAGAAAAATGTTGTTTTGTTAGGGAATGGGGGTTTTCCTTGGTCAAACCCCGTTTTGGTAATTAAACCTTGAAATGAAATAGAAAAGCATGAAGGAATGATGAATGAAAAAATGCAATATTGCAACTCACCAAACCCTTGAAATGAAGGTTACAAACTTGTATGAAATGGATTCAATGGATGTGGATCTTGACTCTTGATTGAATGCTTGAAACTTTGTCTTGAATGGTTGCTTGAATCATGAAACCTACATCACAAATTTTAGCTCACAAACACACATGATGCATGAAGACTTTGACATGATGCTTGAATCTTGAATGTAGCTCCAAATGCTTGACGATTTTCTCTTGAATGCTCTTGTAAACTCTTGCATGAATGCTTGTAAACTTGCTAGGAGAAATTATGTGAAATAACCTTGTATTTATACTTGTTTATGCTTAATTTCTTGAAATTACAACACTACAAGCCAATATTCAAAAATTGGATCTAAGGATAATAAAATCTCACCAAGAATTTGAATTAAAATAGGTCTTAGGTTAAAGCGGGACTCATACACCGGGTTGGGCATATGAGTCCCAAAGGCTTAAACATAGGACACATACTTCGAGGAGTGTTATGTTCAATGTATCATTTGAAATCAGGTCTTGAGACCTAGGGAGGACCCATGCGCCCAAATGGGTGTATCAGTCCCAAATCCCTAAATCTAGAAAACATATCCAAAAAACATTAAATTATGATTTGTCATTTATTATATGTCAGGATAATCCTCTGGATAAATGTATTTAACTAGGCTTGTGGATGCAAAATAGGACCAATTAAGGCACAAATAAGCCCAATTTTAACAGGGAGGACCCAAACGAGTGTGAAAATGTAAAGGGATGCATTTTTATACACTACACATATGTGTATGTACATATACATATAATGTTTCTAAATAATACTATCAAGGGTTGTGATGCTTTCAAATTACACAACTAGAAAGCTTTTTCCTATATATTTATTTATTTTTCTTATAACTACATGATTTTACAAGCACTATTTTATTGAGTTATGAATAGCTTAAATTCCTTATGGAGAAAGCTCTTGGTTTACTAATTACGCTATGAGAAAATTTTCAATTTGAATATGTACAAGGTTTTATTCATTAGGATTTTATCATTAGGTTTGAGTGCAAACTTTGCATGTCTTTTCTTTCTCATTGAATGTATAAAGGTTGATTAATTAATGCATTATTCTAAATAGGTTTAATGAGCACAACCATTTAAAAATGCATAAAGTATGTTGGTTATCTACCTAGTACTCAACATTTCTATGGGTAAAAGCACAAACCTATGTCACACTTTCAACCAAAATAATAATTCCGAGCGAATTATTTTTGGTCGGTACGTTTTCGAACTCGGTCGAAGCCACATGGCAGTGACATGGCGCTAACATGGCAGTACCTTTCCAGTTGGAATGGTTTTGGCTGAAAGCCACTTGAACGAAAAAGGTATTGGCTAAAATATGGATAATAAAATTTTAAGAAAACACAGAGCCCAACCATTTTGCATGCTCGGGCAAAATAGTTTGTGGCAAGAGCTCATTGGTCAAAGTGGAGATCACCCAATAGCTGATAAATACCTAGGTTCCACTTCATTTTTCCTTATGCTACGATTTTTATGAGCTTTGTCAGTGGGTAAAGGCATTGGTGTTTGAGTTAGGGTTTATGTGATTTGTGAATTAATTGCATTGTTGGTTGTTTTATTGGCCAAATGATGTAGCAATACAGGTGTTTGTGATTTCTATGAAAGAAATGCATATTTGTTTGTGATTTGTATTGAGGAATAAAAGATGGCAAATGTTGTTGTTTATTTTGTTTCTTGGTGGAGTAGGTGAATGTATTTGATTAAAACCCTTGCTGCACCATGAAGTTACAAAGAAAGTTTTTTTGGCTTTAACATTTTAAATGATTTAAACTATGTAAAAAAATTGCTATGGTGAACTAGAAATATGGGTCTTTAGTTTCCAGTTTATAAAAATGGAAATTTGGGGTTCTAAATATTGGGGTTTCAATTTTTGGGTTTCAGTTTAATGGAAATTTAATGTCATTTTTTAAAGCTTGTTATATCACATCAAACAACTAGTTTATCATTCCACTATTGTTCTAGCAGGCTGCATTACCAACTTTTGGACTTTATTAAAAAAATTGAGCAAAATACCCAGTATTGGGAACCATGAGTTGAAATTTTGATAAAATGAGATAAAAGGTTGCCAGTCACACAGAGAACCCTTGAAAGCCACAACTGACTATTTTTTCTTCCAACCAAATAATTGGTATTTTAAGAGTCCAAAGTACAAATCCCAAAGCAAAAAGATAAATAGAATGAAAAGAACTTTCCTATAAAGCTAATTAGAAAGAGGATACAAAACTTACAATATAAAACAAAAATAGTTGCACACAGTTGTAATCTAAAGGAAAAATCCAACCAATTTCCTATTTATTACTTCATTTGCAAGTTTCAAATCACTATAAGTGGAAAATTTATTTCCCTAGGAGAAGGCTTGCAATCATCATTGAAACCATTTTTAGTAATTCTCAAACATGTTTTGTCTAGATATAAAAATAGAAGTCTCCTAGAAAAATTCTCCACCTCAACAATGATGTAATAAATGTGAAACTAAAGACATTAAATTTCCATAGTCCATGTTGGATGTTTTTGGATTTGACTATGTAAAAATATTTCAATTTATCTTTCAGATCACTTCTCTTGCTCTCTACATCTTGATGATGGATCACAAAAACATCCAATATCCAAATGTGAACTTGTCATACACAAAGCTTCCATTGAGGGAAAATTCCTCTTCTTTAGGAGTATGAATGGTAACCAAGTATGGAAATGGCATCATGGGATCTTGCTTTCCCTTGGGACCCTAGTCCAACATTATTTTCACTTTCATTCCAAGGACACCCTACACAAAAATTCATAACATTTGTAATTCATTTTTCTTGCAAAAACTTGCTTTCAAATTATATATCAAACCAAAAACTTCACAAATTACATCCAGTTGCAACTAACATTTCCAACTGCCTCTATTAAAAGAAAAACTTCTTATATTAAACCAACCTAGACATTTTATTGTGTATATGCAGCAGTAATTAAGGATTAATGTATGAGAAAATCCAATCAGGGAAAAGGTATCTAATTTGTGTATGCTATACCTGAGGTATTTTTTCATTGTATTACATTTTGGATGTAAATTTCAGATCTTTACTTATCTAGAAAATATTTGTAGCTTTTCCCAACAAGCAAAGGCTTAAAAAATGTTAAAATCTTTTACCTAACACAGAAGAACATGTCACACTACCTTATCAATGTATTCATTGACTGGTTGACCTGAAGATATCGTATATCCATCCTTGAACTTCATTGATTTTGCACGTTGTGCCCTGAGTTTGCCACTTACTATAACCTAAAAATTATTGCTCAATCATTAAAGCCCACTAGTAAACACTTACCTAGAAAACAGTGAAAAGCCCCTACATGCTAAAAATATAGGGTGATTTGTTATAGGAAAGGAAAGCACCTCACAACCCTTAGCACTACTTTCCATGATGAACCTAAGTACACCATAACAAGCCCTACAAAAATAGAAATATTACAATTACCTTAAAATGGAATTTGTCCCATCCTAGCAAATAAACTTTAACAAATTGGAAAGGAGACAATTTGCAAAAAGGTCATCGAGACCAAACAATTTCTACCTTTTGACAACAAGCCCTCCAAACAACTTGTATCACAAAGACTCAGCTTTTGCAATTGCACATAAACCCATGTTGTTCACCATCTTCGCATAAAGCTCAATGGAGAAGGGATACTAGCATGAATAGGGTGAGGTTTTCCCCTAAAGAGGTAGATCCTTTTCTGATGAGTTTGAGGAATATTTTAAGAATAATTATTATGGATTGTGTCAAGTGTTGGGTGAGACATATTATTTGAGAATGTCTATCTACCTAATGATGTGAGCTTTTTATATTCAAAATAATTAGGTGAATAAGGATTTTGACTATGCATCCTACTTGGCTGAGGCTATACACAAACAATTATCAAATTTGAAGGAGCCAAATGCTCCTCTGGTTTTCAATTATTATTCATTGTTAATGCATATGATTCTTTGGAGTGGTGTGAAATATTGGAAGGGATTGATGAAATTGAGGACAAAAGATGAGAATGAAAGAGACTTGTTATCTTCATTGCCTATGATATGTAGATCACCAATGTACACCACAATATAACTTTGATACATAGAAGTGGATTTAGACAAGTTTAGAAGACATTAATCTTTATGATTTTTTTAATATCAAGCTCTAAGAGTTTCCTCAAACTCTAGGAATTTTATCTAATTTTCAAACAAAATGCTCCATTATGCATATAAGATAGCTCATGATAATTTTGTTTAACAAAACACTTTTTAGGCTGCTATGGGGAATTATTCACTCAATTTGTGTTGTCAAGAATAGTAGTACAAGTTTAATACATAAATAAAATGCATATAATATACTTTATTATAATATATTTTCATTATGTTATATATTCATGAAATTAAAAATTACAAATTATAATTATAATAAAATAACATATATAATAATTATAGCTACTGTATTATAGCTTTCTCAACTCTAGCTCCATGCCCTACAATATTTAGGAGTCACTAGCTCCATTCCCTAAAATATTTAGGAGTCACCTAAAATTCAGTGGTTTGATGTGTTAAACTCAAGCAAATTATCCACCCATCACTTACAAAGAAAGTCCAACAAAACTTATGAAAGGAAACTTGCTAGGCAACTTGTTTATTTTCCTAATTTTGGCATTGACTTAAGCTAATAAACTAATCTTGCAAGAAACTAGTAGTCCAATCAGTTAAAAGATAAAATTTATTACACTTATAAAGGTCATTGATTTTTCTTGTGGCCACTAAGTTTATGTAGCTTTGAAACAATGATTGTATAAACATCAAGTCCTAGTAATTTGTCATAACCTCTTTACCGTTATACATTATTAAATTTTCTTTAAATACATTGTTATTATAGAAATGGTTTCAAATTAAAAAAATGGTATATTAATCCTTTAAGTCACTATTAAATCTAACATTCAACCTTTGTGCATTTGCCTAAAATATCTACCACTTCATCTCTCAAGCCATTAAATTTGAAACATCGAGGAGTAGAAATTGTAAGTCATGGTTGCCATGCTCTCCACATATCATCCATGTGGAAGAGGGAGTATTCCATAGCTATCCATGTATCATCCATGAATCAATTATGAGCAACCATCCAAGTGCTAATAAAGGGAGAAGAACATGTTAAATAAGAGACAAAATGGATGGTTTCACTTGGATGGTTGCTAAGTATTATAGTCAGCCTATGATCAAAAGCCATGCATTTTCCTCTTTCATAGGAATTCTTTTTCAATCCATTACATACATACCAAGAAAATGCAAGAACTTAACTTTCAAAGAATAGAATATATATTTGCAGAGCTTTAGTATCTAGAGATTTCACAAATAGAAGCAGAATCACAATATTTTACCCAAAATTGTTTCACATCCAAAATACTGATGAGAATGAGCATAATACTTATGTATGGGGAAAATCTGTTGATCTTCTTTGAATCCTGTACCAAATATGTGTCTAAAATTTCATGCTATTCTCAACTAAATTTACAACTTGTTTAGCCCCTTATATATCTGGTTATGGATTTCATCGATGGGCTCCACTCTTATGTTTTTGCGATCCTTATTGGATTTGGGGAAAGTTGGATTTTGCAACCTAAAAGGATATGATGAGATGAAAAATTTACATACTTAGAAATTTGCTTCTTTGACAACCCAACATGACTTGCATTTATACTGAGGTGGTAAAACTCCTTCATAGAAAACTCTCTTTGGAACTTGTTGAACAATTTTAGTTTATAGCTGGTAGATAACTTGTAGGTCTATCATTGCTACTTCAGCTTTGTTAAACATTTATGTGGGTGATCCCACAATACTGGTTTACAATTTTTGGCCAAACTAGACACTGAAATATTTTTTTCTAACTAAGTCTTCATTTTTGGGCACCTATAGCAGCTAAACCGCGAGGAATTTGAACATGATGCAAACTAGTGATTTGTGACATTTTTTTTGTAGATTTTAAAAATATTTTTTTCAAAAATTTTGGAATTAGATTGCACTTCTTTTTCCATCTCCTTTGAAAACTAGTTTTTTTCAGTAAACAACATTTTTAAGGAGTGACTCTCACTGTCTAATGCATAACTTTTTTTCCATGAAGGATAAAATTATATTTTTTTCAAATTTAGATTTGTAACTACAATATCTAGTGCTTCCAATTGGTTTCATAGTGTTTTATTGAATATTTTTTCCTTAATCAAGTTTTGAAGTCAAACCAATTACAATTAAGACATAGGCAGGCCATATAATGCATAACTTTTTTTGTATGTATCAAAATTCAAAAAAAAATTGTTGGATCAAGGACTTCAATATTTGGCGCACTCATATTTTTCTTTTCTTTTTGATAATTTTCTATTTTTCCACATGTGTAGAACAGAGGGCTTGATTTTCGGTGAAAAACCTACATTCACAAGAAATAAAAAATAAATATAATAATAAAATTAAATTCATTTAAAATTATACTTTTTGGGAAGCTTATAATAAGAACTACATACTTACAAAAAATAAATTTTAAATCAATTCATTTGATCCCCCAAAAGGTAAATCAAAAGTGGTTTTTTATCAACATTTTGATAGGTGTAAAGGAGACTTTGTTGTAGGTATGGTTTAAAACTAGTGGAGTTCTATCCAAGGGGGTTTGATCTAAGCTGGTTTGATCAAACCCTCTTCAATTAGAATCCTTTAAATGGAACTTTTCAAGGCTTAAATCATTATATTTTCTAAAAATATGTGATTTTAACAAAAAATAGGATCTCCCAGAAATTGTAAACCAGCTTTGTGGGATCACCCATATTCTTCATTTGAGATTGGATACACATTTCTTATAGAGCTATGCACCCTCTCCTTTTTGTACACATATTATCGTTCACTCCACTCTCTCATTTTGAATAATAAAACTTCTTTTTATATGCTTTGTTCCACCACTTGTCTTCTCTATATCAAACCCTTGATTTGATATGCAAGGTCTGCATCTATAATAAATGACCATACTAGTACTTAATTAAATTGTATTTTCTCTTCTCACCACTTGAGTGTCTATGACGTTACTTATCTAATAAAAATTCAATTTTGAGTTGTCGTGGCAAATCTGATTTCTTCTTCTGTGTCAAGATCCACCACTTGACCATTCATGCCACTGCCTAACCATTGTGAGCTTCAAAATGTTAAATGCCAACCATTTATTTTTATCTTTGTGCCACTATCCAATGACCTTTATTGAAAATATTCAACTTTAAAACATAGTCATTCAATCAAATCCTCTTTAAATATATTTTCTTGATCTTTGTCATAACATAATTGCTTAGTGTATTTTCACTTAGCACATGTGGTCTTATTTATGTGATGCATATGACTCGAGTGATGCAATAAATAAATTCCACCTTTTATTTTGTATACGTGTCATCATTTCACATCTTCGTAGAGCTAAAGCAAGGACCCACCATGCCTTCAGTGGGCTAGCAGAAATATACCATCTATCACCATACATCATGCTAAATTTATATTGCATAACAAAAATTTGAGTTGTTTAGGTGATTCACAACTATGATGTGAATCAATTGTGCAACATAATCACCATTTGACACTTATCATTATTTTACATATCATGGTAACCACCTTGTTAGAAAGAATTAGTAGTGTGATGTTATGATAGCCAATAAGAACTTGGTCCGACTAGACATGTGGTTGAGTTTCATGCTTTCATGACCAAAAACGTTAGGTCCACCATGAGCCTTACAAAATAGCAAGAGAAAAATATTTAAACTTTAGACTTTGGAAATAATTTAACCTTCGCTTAGCTAGTAAACCTTAGGTCGAGGGGCTAGTTGATAAATGACTTCAAGAACTTAAGTAGCTAATGATTGACTATAAGCGGTCAACTGAAAAATGTAAAACTATGAGGTGCTTATGATTGAGAACCCTTAGGGTTTCTTTGCAAGACCCTAGTTTTGCCAAAGAATAGAAATAAATCATTTTTGAGCTCATCCTACATCTCCTAAACATGCAAATCATGCTTATGAAATTTTCTTGAAAAACCCATAATAGATATGCTTCATGTTTTCTCCGTAAAGCTCTAGAAATGGTCTCTGTAAAAGTATGATAATTTAACATGACAACATTGCAACTATTTATAAAATTTTGCAACTTTGCAAAACATGCTCTTCTCTCAATCATTCTTCATGATTCTTCTAGTGACTAAACCTTTATCATTATGACATCCTTAGATATCACTAATCACTAAGACTACCCTAAAATATCGTTTTGACATCAAATCTTCTAATGCTTGTTTGACATCAATGACAATCATATAACAATCTCTTTGTATCTTCCTATCTTGACATCTCCTATTGCCAACACAATGAACCTTTGAAAAAGGTTAAGGTTATTGAGCCCTCTTGACATGATGTTGATCTATCTGAACCCTCCTTGGGTAAGGAGGGCCTCATCCCAAATTCTCACAATTAAAATCCCCTTGGCTTTGAAGGAAAATTTTGAATAAAGGGAAGACACCTCAAAGAGAGTGGATAATAATGTTCTACATGAGAAAAAAGTTTAATAAGGAAGACAACTATGTTGCTATATTATTGAGGAGCTCTCCATAAGAAATTTAGTAGGAAAAGTGGACTTTTTGGAGAGGTACTTGTTACCAATTTTTCGCTATAGCTCAATTGGTGGAGCTGATTTAAAATATCATTATCTCTTAAAGTGAAAAAACAGTTATTTTTGCATGTGCTTAAGTGTTGTTTTCACTATATTGATCATTCATCAAGTGATAGTTATGCAAGTGTTTTGAGATAACTAAGTTTTAGAAGTATTGCTCAAATTTTCACAAAATCAAATGGAGTACAAAACTAAGTATACAAATGATAAAGCATAACATAATGCTTTCCTTTATTTCATGAAGTGATTCACATTACATGTTTTCATTTGATTGCAAGAATACAAATGATGGTACAACTTTTCATTTTAATGCTTTTTTTTCAAAATAGAAATGAAAGAACGAAATTAAATATCCACACAAGCCATGGTTTTAGCCGTTTCCATTCATGAAAAGAAAGGAAATATACAACTAAAGATGAAAAGCAAATAAAATGGGACATATCTATCATTTCCTGAGTTGGTCTTTGGTTGATGCCTCGTAGCTTGCTCCATTATGCTCCCGCTCCTAAATGTACCTGCAAAATATTGAGAGGGGCATCAATTAAGAGCTTAGGATATGAACTATACTACATGCCATACTAACAGAGATATATTTCAATCTTTGCAATGCACAAAATCAACTAAAATAAGGAACAAAAACATGAACTGAAAAAAGGAAATATCATCATCACATATTGTTTTTATGCTAACATCGTTTGTTTCCTTGTGCAAGTATAGGAAAAATCATGTAGCTAATTATCTTGTGAAGACCAAGCATGTGGAGAAAAAAAGGCTCCCACAAGGGTAGAGCTTGGCATGTTGTCCCTTTAAGATACAAGTGGGTTGAGAAGGAAAATACAATTTATCATGCTCTTCTGAGCTCTCCAACTGAAGGAGTAATCAAATCTATCATGCATTCATAACAATCAAATCAAAGTAGGAAGTGAAAATTACAAATGAACAATAAACTTGATGAGCTTGTTTCAACTGGAATCCATCATGTTTATTCTGGAAAGGTTTGATATTGCTTCCATAGTATTGTTTTGTTGCTTTAAGACTGTTCACATTAAATTTTCTTTCATATTTTTTCTGTTTTGGAGCAATAGTGTTCTATCTCATAAACAATGATAGTGAACATGCATACATAATGCCTTATCAATTAAGCACTAATGAGCAATTTAAACATGGACGTATTTGTAGAGTTTCAGTATTACTTTATCTCATAAAGTGCTTAAGCTGGAATGCCTATCATTTTCTGGAGGCATGCAAGTTGTGACATGAAAATAACAAGCATCAAGTGATTCACAAAGTACTCACTAATGGCTGAATGTAGGTATTGCATTAAATCAAGTTGATGTATCAATCTGGAATGTTTTAAGGAAAGAAAGTGCATTAAACAGTTTTTACATAATGGAGCATAAAAATGCGTGAAGAGTGCAAAGAGGAGGAATAGTGATATCATCTAATCAATGCATAAACAATACAAGTGAGAAACAATCCTTAGTTTCTTGTTTTATGCCTTTCCAAGGAGATCTTGCATAAAGTTCAAAACAGGAAAAGAGGACAACATTTAAAGTGCAAGGTACAGTAACCAAAAATGTCTTGATAAAGAGAAGCAGATGATACAACGAAGACAACCAGTTTCATTTTGGCTGAGAGTGGAGGGAAACAATTCAAGACTACAATGTTTTTGAAGATATAGTACAATGTTTTATTCAGTATGCTAGTGCTAGGGTTTTAGCCCTGTGAAAAAATGGTGGCAGTCAAATACCCTCGAGCTAGGGTTTCGATCAAAGGAAAATACAGTAAACTAAAAATACAAGTGGAGCTACAACCATGAAGACTTAAGTCTAAGTTTAATGCACAAAAATCAAGAGTATTTGTTATCAACTCAAATTCTCAATACAATCGAAGGTTTTTTTCATTTCAAAATACTCATAATCCACAAGTGCAATGCTGTTATAGAATAACAGAGATATTTTCTTGCATTTTCCAGAATACCCACATGCGAGTTTTTAATTAAAGTGCAAATTTACCACTATTTTCTGCATATCCACATTGGGTTTTTTACAAAAATGCAGTTTATGTTTGAAATGTAGAATACCCACATGTTGGCTTTGAGTCAAAATGCAAATTTTTCGTTGTTTTAAGTTTACCCATATGAGAGTTTTCTAGAAATAACAAATACATGTAATACATTGTGGGTCGAGCCCAGTAGATACAAGAAGATGCAGAAAAAGTAAGAGGAGTTTTCTTCATTACAAAACAGAGTTTCTCTTTTGAGATTGTGTGAAGATAATGGCAAATACAACAGCTTCAAATGCTCAAAAAGATATGATAGGCCGCGCATGGAGAAGTCTTCCTTCTTCTCAAAGCTAGAATTTCCCTGTGAGAGTTTGAGTTGAAAATGCAAACAAAAGAGGAGAGAGCCATTTTGAAGTTGTGACAACATTTTGAGTTCACAAAAGTGCAAATTGAGAGCATGTAATGGGGCGACCTACACAATGGGCCTATTTTTTTTGCTTACGAAAGAGCAATCATGCTTTTACAAAGACATGTTGTGAAAGATTTTGTTTTGTCAAAAAAAGAACAAAAGAGAGGATAAAACTCACTAGGCACGCGGTGACCAAGCTCTCACAGAGCTTCAACTCATAACTCAATTTCAAGTATGACGTCCAATGGTGGATATAACAACAAGAAAACACACAGAGATACCAAAATACATCAGAATTAATGTTTATGTCGTGGGAAAGGCCAAAAGTCTGTACAAAAAATGAAGCAAGAAACTCACAGGAAACTCACTAAAGTGTTTACCATCAAAAGTAGGTGAAGATTCGACAAAGACGGTGGTAATGGAGCTCAAACCTCCTTTGAAATCACTCAAACCCTAGCTCATGGCGGTGCATTTCTTCCAGGCAGAGCAAAGTTCTTCCAAAAGTTACAAGTGCAAAATGAAATGAAGTTTAGGGTTTGCCTTAGGTTTTGTTCATCCTCATGCCCTAATGCTAAAATGGGCTTTTCATTTAGGATTAATTCCTTGACTTTATTCTTTGATGACTTGTACATGCCTAGGTCGACCACTCTCAAAGCTTCAATGAATATCAATTGCCTAAGTTTAGGATAGGAATTTACATATTTTACAAGGTCTTTTAAAACTTAGGGCTTTTAATTGTTTCAAATGCCTATGCCTTAGTTAAAGATTCATAATGACTTAGTGCCTATTTTAATTGATTTTGAGGAAAATCAATAAGAATAATAAAATCAGATATGCCTTGGAAAGTAAAGCTTATGACTTAGGTTTTTATTTTCAGTTGATTTTATAGAAATCAATCAAATCTTGGAGGAATATTGCCTTAGATTAAAAGATTATTCTTCAGGCATTTCTTTTCAATTGATTTGAAAGAAATCAATTAAATATTCACTGATGGAGATTACTTATGTTTTTATGATTTTTTCTAAGAAAAATCAAGATTGTATTGGAGAGATAAGTTTGTAATTTTTGCAAAAGATTTCCAAAATCTTTAATTGCAAAAATAATCAAATTTTGAGAATATTAAATCTGTAAGCCATGTAAAGAAAGAATAAAGAAATATTTTATAAATTGCTTTATTTCTTTGCTATTTTTAGCAGATTTGTCATGATCTTTCCTCTTGGTCGTATTTGAGCTTCTTGATGAAGAGATAAGGTGTTTTTTTTGCTTTAAAAGCATATTTGACCTTTTTTGAGAAGTTTTTCAGTGTGTACATGCAAAAAGTGTGTTTTTTCTGCTTTTTTGCAAGCTTCTTGGGCAGTTTTTTATACCTTTCTTAGATTTTTTTCTTGAGCTCAGATTAGGGTTTTGGAGATATATCTTGAGAAAAACTTCACGTTTTTTCAGTTCATATTCTAGTTTCTTGCTCTTACACATTTTTGAGCTTGTAAACTTCTTTGTACTCAGTTTCAAATTTTGGCATACTCCTTCAGTTAAATAAAATCAACACTCCTATTCCTCAATTTTGTGTCTTTTGTAGTTTTAGTTTGATGTTATATTGTGATTTCTGCTTGCATAATCCTTATTATGTCCTAGAATTGTAATTTTAGTGGAGAAAGTTCATAAAATAAAGGTTGCATGTTGTATTTAAAGTTAAACCTTCATGCAAATCAATTTTGTGTTGAGTGTTCATGAGGAATTATGAAATACTGTTGTTTTTCTGAAAGTTGTTTGTGGGGAAAAACCAGAGTCATCATTAAGTTATTATCAAGTTCTAAAAATCATTTTAAGTCATAGTTTCATTGCAATCATCTTTCTAACTCTTTCCATCAGAAGAATCATTTAGAATAGGATTATCATTCGGAGAACCAACTCACTCTGGAGATTCTCTTTTTGCATACATCACCCACATCTAGAAAGAGTTTTCATGTTTCAACAGATAGTCTGATTTTTTGCAAATTTGACAAAGGGTGCATATCTGATTGTTAACAATTTTTGGCATGCCAGCTTGGACCCTGAAAATCAATTTTGGAGAAGTTTTAATATTTTTAAAGTTGTTATTTGGTGTATGCAGCAAGTTATTCAGCCTTTTGGAGGCTCGTTTCAATATACCTAGTGACTCTGATTCTGATTCTACATGCAAACTTAGTGCAACATGCACATGAGAAAAGTACAAACTAGATCAAGTGTTTCACCTTTCAATTATCGACAGTTGTCCCCACCATGAAGAAGAGGCAGAACAACAAAGAGGTTGTTTGAAACACCTGCGAGGTCAAAATCAACACCTCCTATTTTCAGCTCTTTGGTTTTATCACCAGGAATATTGGTTCCAATATCACAAGCACCACCAATGGCAGCGCCAAGACAACACATGTTTGAACCTTTTAATGGAGGCAGTCCATTAGACATTGCTCAACATGATGACATCCTAGTTGCATCCCTTAAAATCCTTCCGTACTTCACTAGAGAAGATCACACAACACCGATTGAGCATATTTGTGATGTGGCCACCCTATGCTCAGTTCACAACATCATGCAAGATAATGTCGCGTTAAGACTCTTGGTTGCATCACTTAAAGGGAAAGCATTACAATGGTTCAGAGGCCTCACAACCAACTCAATATCAACATGTGATGCATTAGGTAATGGCTTGTATCAGTATTTTGCTGATAAATCTGATAATTTGTCCCTCTTAGAGAAATTGAGCACCATTCAGAGGGTTCCACATGAACACTTGGTTGATTTCAACTACCAATTTTAGAGAACATGGGACAAAATTCTTGCAATAGTAAAGCCTTTACTAGCTCACACTTTTTTGTTTTACTTAAAAGCCTTAAATAGTAAGATTTCGGTCATGACCCAATCTATGGGTAGGCATACACTCCCTAATGCTTATGGAATCACCATTAGAGCTGAGAATTGTCTCATCCAAGTTGGAGATATAGCCCCTAGAGCTCCTATGCCTTTGTTTCCTAAAATACAACCACCTACCCCTATTGCTTTACCTCCCTTAGCTGTTGTCCTGCATGTTCCAGTGATAGGCTATCATAACATAGCCCAAGAAATTGTTGCTCCAGCCCAAAACTAAGAAATTCAGGAGATTAAAAGTATACTCAAGACCTTTGGGAATGATCTTGTGAGCATTAAGAAGCAAGTTGGTCATGAACATAAGCCTTATCAAGCCACTTATCAGCAGAACCAGCCAAATAGGCCTACCTTTCAGAATGATTATCAAGGCCAAAAGAGGAGTTTTAACCCAAGACCCTTCCAGCCATACAACCCAAACACAACCAATTCAGCAAAGGAACTCATGCCTCAAAATAAAATTTCCCAGGATTTTCATTGGTGCTATCCATGCAATCAGCCCCATAACCAATCAACATGTGCTAATGGCATGATAAATTAGGCCTTAATGGTCCAAAACAACTATACTGGTTCATAAAGTGTTGCAGATCATAATCAAGAACAACAAGATAACATTGAAGTTGCCTTGTCGAATTGGAAAAGTTTCGAATTTTGTGGCTTGAACGACTAGGATCAACAAAATTCTCCTGTTTCAACCAATACCAAATCAAAAAAGAGAGCTATGGATCTGGGGCATCAAGCTGGAAATTCATAGCAATAGCCTACAAAAGATAAGCTGCCCACTTCTTCATCAAATGTTAACACTGCAATGCAGCCTAAAGTGCAGATTCTGCAAAGAGGCCAAGAAATACCTGGCAAGGAGCATTCAAAGACACACTTGCAGTCTTTGCAGAAGAAAAATGATGTTGTTTCAAAAAACTAGCAGAAGGTAAATCCTACTTCTTTCAATATTGTTGAACACCTCAGGAAAGCTACTATCAGCATGTCTATATTAGATACTTTGCACATTCCAAGTCATAAAATTTTGCTACAAGATGCTTTAGCTGAGTTGTCTATTTCTGATGATACTAATCAAGGAGTTGCTAAAGTCATGCTTGCAAATGATCTGGAGGTTAAGAATAACCAGAAGAATAAATAGGCAAAGCCTCCCCTATTTTATTTAAGTCTGATTATTGGTGATAAGATTGTTCATAATTGTATGATTGATTCTTGTGCCAGTAGTTGAGTCATGCCTAAGAGTTTGGCCAATAAGTTAGGTCTTGTTTATGAGCCTAACCCCCAAAAGGGCATCGTCCAGTTAGATGGGTCTGCTATTAAAACTGTTGGTATAATCAAGAACTTGGCACTTACCTTGCATGCATCCTCGAGCTTTTCTATTCATCAAGATATACATGTTATCGATTTACCACCACACTTTTTCATTTGTCTCTCGAGGGAGTTTACAGTGAAGTTGGGATGGTTTTTGTATTCTGATTGGTCTCATCTGTTTTTTAGAACAAGGTATGGTACAAAAGTGACCATAAAGTCCAAGCTTTTAGCCAAAGACCATATCGAACCATATTCCTCGAATCCTATAAACGCTAACCTCTACCCCACCCCTATATTGGAGGAACAAACGATGACCTCAGATTGCAACACCCCTATAGAAAATATGAATCTAGATGAATGGGCAGCTGAAGATCACGAAATTGATCCTTTTCAGCACATAGATGAAATAGGATTAGGAGTATATATGATTCACGAACCTAATTTTGATATGCCTAATCTTTGCAAAGAGGAGGAACAGTCTACAGAAATGGAAGATAAGCTTTGGAAGCTTTGCTTCAATGGTTCAAGAAGCAGTATAGGTGCCGAAGGAGGAGCTATGCTGATTTCACCAGAGGGTGATAAATATTTTTCAGCTTGCAAATTTGCTTTCAGCTATTCAAACAATACAGCTAAATACGAAGCGTTAATGCATGGCCTAGATTGGGCTTGGAAGAGAGGTATCAAATGCTTGCAAGTTTATGGTGATTCAAAGTTAATAGTAAATCAGGTCAAAAATCTAAATGCTACAAAAAATGACTTGCTTAAGAAATATAAGCATCATGTATGGGATTTAATGGAAGATTTTGATGCTTTTAATATTGTTTCAATTCCTAGAAATGAAAATAAGCATGCTGATAGGCTTACTTCCATAGGAGCCCAGTTTGATATTCCAAACAAAATTCACAAAGTAGAGGCATGTCAATATGTAAAAATAGTGGTCAGACCTTCCTTGCCTCACAATAATGTGAGTTGGCAGGTTTTTGACAGTGATGAGCAAATTGTAAACTTTTTAATTGTTGAAGTTGAGTTTGCAAATGGAAACCAACAAAAGTGGCAGCAACAGTATGATAACCAGATTGTGCAGTTGAAGACAAACAAGCTGCCAAAAGGTTTGGTGACCTTGGAATCTGTGTTTAACTCAGATGACCAAGTACGGAAAGACAAGTGCAGCCTGACTGTTAAAGAACACTATGAGGCAATTGAAATCTTCAAAGGCAAGCTTCTTAAGCTGGGAAAAGTATGTAATAAGGAAGAACAACAAGCATTTATTCTGTTATGTCAGAAATTTAGTGATGTTTTTGTTTGGGAGTACAAGGATTTGAAAGGTTTTGACCCAAAACTAGCCCAACATACTATTGAACTAGAGCCTGATGCAAAACCAGTAAGGAAAAAATAGAGACCTCTTAATCCCAAATTAGAATACCTTATGAAAGCTGAGTTGAATAAGTTAATTGAGAGTGGTATTATTTTTCCTATCAAGCATACTTCTTGGGTGTCAAACCTAGTTCCAGTTAGGAAGAAAAGTGGAGAAATTAGATTGTGTGTCGATTTCCAAGATTTAAATAAAGCATCACTGAAAGACCACTACCCACTCCCTTCCATGGAGTAAATTCTGCAGGTAGTTTCTAGTTCTGATAGATTTTCTTTGCTAGATGGTTACTCAGGTTACAACCAAATTCTAGTAAAATAAGAGGATCAGTTCAAAACAACATTCATGACTAAGTGGGGAATGATGGCCTACAAAAATATTTCTTTCAGCTTATCCAACGCTGGAGAAACTTTTCAGCGAGCGATGGACGTGGCCTTTCACGGCCTCATGAACAAGTTCGCTCTGGTATATTTAGATGACATTATTGTTTTTTCCAAAAATGCTAATGAACATCTTGATCATTTAGAACAGATTTTTCAGAGATGCAGAGAGTTCAGAGTGTCTCTCAACCGAAGAAGTGTATATTTTCTGTACACAAAGGTAAACTCCTTGGACACATTGCTTCTAAGCAAGGTATTTCTATAGACTCTGAAAGAGTCTCTGCAATTCTTGAATTGCCATTACTAGCTCACAAGAAAGGCTTGCAAAGCTTTCTTGGAAGAATAAATTTTGTGAGGAGGTTCATACCGAATATTACAGCTTTGCTGCAACCTCTCACTTCTATGCTTAAAAATAATATGCCCTTCAGTTGGACCAAAGAAGGTAAGAGAAGTTTTGAGCAGATCAAAGAAGCCCTTGCAGCTGCCCCTACCCTCATTAATCCAAATTATGACAGATATTTCATTCTTTATGCATTTGGAGGAGTTGATACTATTTTTTCCATGCTTTTCCAACAGAACGATGAAGGTTTGGAGCAACCTGTGGCATTTTTCAGCCAGGTATTACATGATTATGAGGTGAAGTACTCTTTTGTCAAGAAGCATGTTTTTGCTATTGTAAGAAGCCTAAAAAAGTTCAGGCATATGCTGTCAAATAGCAAGATTCACTTATTAGTTTCTCATTCAACTGTCAAAGATTTCTTACTTAACAAAGATATTAATGATAAGCGTGTTGGTTGGATAACCATGGTAATGGAATTTGACGTTGATATTAAGGTAACTAAGCTCGTTAGAGGCAAGGGTTTGTGTGAACAGATTGCTGGAAATGAAGACAACTTAAAATAAGTTGAAAATGTTGACAGAGTGCTAAACAATCATGATGCAGTTGTTCTTCTAGTTTCTTCTGCTACCTGGTTACAACAAATGATGCACTATTTACAAACTGGTGAGTGCCCCGAAGGCTTAGATAGAGCAAAAAGAAGGTATTACGGATTACAAGCTATTCCTTTTGTAATTATTGATGACATTCTTTATAGAAGAGACTTTCAAGGAGTTTTATTAAGGTGCATTTAGCCTGATCAAGTTGATAAGCTTTTAGCAGAATTTCATGATGGGCCTCCAGGAGGCCACTTTGCTGCAAGAACAACAACCCTAAAAATTATGTGGGCTGGTTATTACTAGCTAGATCTATTTAAAGATGCTATTGCTTAGGTTAGGAGGTGTGAAAAATGTGCTCTATTTTCTGGAAAACAAAGGCTTGCAGCTTTGCCTCTGCATCCTATTCAGGTGGAACAACCCTTTGCTAAGTGGGGCTTAGACTTTATTGGGCCAATCAACCCGCCTTCAAGTGTAGGTCATAAGTGGATCCTTACTGCAACAAATTACTTTACTAAGTGGATCGAGGCGGTTGCTTTAAAAGAAGCAAACAAGACTTCTGTGCTTAACTTCTATCAAGACTTAGTGTCAAGATTTGGTACTCTAGATTCGATAATCTCTGTTAATGGTATGAATTTTATTAGTTTAAGGATTTATGATTGGTTAGTTAGGAATAACATTTATTTGAACACGTCTTCTAATTATTATCCGTAGGGCAATGGTTAGATAGAATCTACAAATAAGAATATGATTTAGATAATCAAGAAGACAATTGAGGACAATCAACAGACATGGCATGAAAAGATGAAGTTAGCTCTTTGGGTTGACAGGGTGACTCCTAAAAGGGCAACTGGTTGTTCTCCTTATGTACTTGCTTATGGAAAAGAGGCTAAGTTACTTGTTTCTATTGAATTGCCTACTTTGAGTTTCGTTAAAGAACTAGAATTGCTGAATGAATAGCCTCTTGAAGTGAGATTTGCACAGCTAATAGAGCTCGAAGAAACTAGAAAGAAAGCATTAAGACAACTTGAAATACATCAAGCTCAGATGAAGAGCTCTTTTGATAAAAGGGCAAGGCCATGGGATTTCATTATTGGTGATCTAGTCTTCAAGTGGAATGAATATAAGAGCAGACCTGGACAACATTCCAAATTTGATGCAATTTGGAATGGGCCTTATGTGATCATGGAATGCAAGGAGCACAACGCTTTCCAACTTTCTAAGTTGATTGGAGAGGTCTTGTCTATCCCAATTAATGGGATCCACCTCAAGCATTGCCTCTAAGATAAGTTTTATCTTGTAAATAAGTAGAGTACTTGTTAAATAAGTGTGTTATACACATTTCTTTTTAGTAGTTTTCTTTTCCCTAAGCGTTGTTGCGCATGTTTTGTTGGCCATCAGGGCATGTTAGTTTGCTTTCTGCATTGTTTCATTTCGTTTTGCTACTGTTTGGAGTGTTGCTGTTCAAAATTATGAGTTTCATGAAGGGGCAGATTTGACTCCGTGCCCAATGGAGTTTGAAAAGGCAACTGATCTAATGCTTAGTTGGCAAGCATTCAACAGAAATCATCAAAATGTTACCAATTTTTCGCTATAGCTCAATTGGTGGAGTTGATTTAAAATATCGTTATATCTTAAAGAGAAAAAATAGTTATTTTTGCATGTGCTTAAGTGTTGTTTGCACTATATTTATCATTCATCAAGTGACAGTTATGCAAGTTTTTTGAGATAACTGAGTTTTAGAAGTATTGCTCAAATTTTCACAAAATCAAATGGAGTACAAAATTGAGTATACAAATGATAAAGCATAAAAAAATGCTTTCGTTTATTTCATGAAGTGATTCACATTACATGTTTTTATTTGATTGCAAGAATATAAATGATGGTACAACTTTGCATTTTAATTATTTTCTTTCAAAATGGAAATGAAAGAACGAAATTAAATATCCACACAAGCCATGGTTTTAGCCGTTTCCATTCATGACAAGAAAGGAAATATACAATTGGAAGTGAAAAGCAGATAACATGGGACATATCCATCATTTCCTGAGTTGGTCTTTGGTTGATGCCTCGTAGCTTGCTCCATTCTGCTTTTGCACCCAAATGTACCTATAAAAGATTGAGAGGGGCATCAATTAAAGGCTCAGGATATGAACTATACTACATACCATACTAACAAAGATATATTTCAATCCTTGCAATGCACAAAATCAACTAAAAGAAGGAACAAAAACATGAACTGAAAAAAGGAAATATCATCATCACATATTGTTTTTATGCTAACATCATTTGTTTCCTTGTGCGGGTATAGGAAAAGTCATGTAGCTGATTATCTTTTGAAGACCAAGCATGTGGAGGAAAATGGGCTCCCACAAGGGTAGAGCTCGACATACTACCCCTTTAAGTTACAAGTGGGCTAAGAAGGAAAATACAATTTATCATGCTCTTCTAAGCTATCCAACTGAAGGAGTAATCAAATTTATCATGCATTCATAACAGTCAAATCAAAGCAGGAAGTGAAAATTACAAATGGACAATAAACTTGATGAGCTTGTTTCAACTGGAATCCATCATGTTTATTCTGGAAAGGTTTGATATTGTTGCCATAGTATTGTTTTGTTTCTTTAAGATTGTTCACATTAAATGTTGTTTCATATTTTTTCTGTTTTGGAGCAACAATGTTCTATCTCATAAACAATGATAGTGAACATGCATACATAATTCCTTATCAATTAAGCACTAATGAGCAATTTAAACATGGAAATATTTATAGAGTTTCAGTATTACTTTATCTCATTAAGTGCTTAAGCTGGAATGCCTATTATTTTTTGGAGGCATGGAAGTTGTGACATGAAAATAACTAGCATTAGGTGATTCGCAAAGTACTCACTAATGGATAAATGCAAGTATTGCATTAAATCAAGTTGATGTATCAATCTGGAATGTTTTAAGGAAAGCAAGTGTATAAAACAATTTTTACATAATGGAGCATAAAAATGTGTGAAGAGTGCAAAGAGGAGGAACAGTGATATCATATAATCAATGCATGAATAGTACAGGTGAGAAACAATCCTTAGTTTCTTGTTTTATGCCTTGCCAAGGAGATCTTGCATAAAGTTCAAAACAGGAAAAGAGGACAACATTTAAAGTGCAAGGTACAATAACCAGAAATGTCTTGATAAAGAGAAGCAAATGATACAATGAAGATGACCAGTTTCATTTTGGTTGAGAGTAGAGGGAAATAGTTCAAGAGTACAATTTTTTTGAAGATATAGTACAATGTTTTATTCAGTATGCCAGTGCTAGGGTTTTATCCCTGTGAACAAATGGTGGCAGTCAAATACCCTCGAGCTAGGGTTTTGATCAAAGGAAAATATAGTAAACTAAAAATACAATCGAAGGTGGTGTTCATTTCAAAATACTCATAATCCACAAGTGAAATGCTGCTATAGAATAACAGAGATGTTTTCTTGCATTTTCTAGAATACCCACATGAGGGTTTTTAATTAAAGTGTAGATTTACCACTATTTTTCGCATACCGACATTGGGTTTTTTTTACAAAAATGCAGTTTATGTTTGAAATGTAGAATACCCACATGCTGGCTTTGAGTCAAAATACAAATTCTTCATTGTTTCCAGTTTACCCATATGAGATTTTTCCAGAAATAAAAAATACATGTAATACATTGTGGGTTAAGCCCAGTAGATACAAGAAGATGCAAAAAATGTAAGAGGAGTTTTCTTCATTACAAAACAAAGTTTCTCTTTTGAGATTGTGTGAAGATAATGGGAAATACAATAGCTTCAAATGCTCAAAAAGACATGACAGGCCACACATGGAGAAGTCTTCCTTCTTCTCAAAGCTAGAATTTCCCTGTGAGAGTTTGAGTTGAAAATGCAAACGAAAGAGGAGAGAGCCATTTTGAAGTTGTGACAACATTTTGAGTTCACAAAAGTGAAAATTTAGAGCATGTAATGGTGTGGCTTGCACAATGGGCCTATTTTTTTTGTTTACGACAGAGCAATAATGCTTTTACAAAGACAAGCTATGAAAGCTTTTGTTTTGTCAAAAAAAGAACAAAAGAGAGGATAAAACTCACCAGGCACGCGGTGGCCAAGCTCTCATAGATCTTGAAATCATAACTCGAGCTCAATTATGGCGGCCAATGGTGGATATAACAACAAGCAAACACATAGAGATGCCAAAATACATCAAAAGTTATGTTTATGTTGCGACCAAGGCCAAAAGTCTGTACAAAAAATGAATCAAGAAACCCATAGAAAACTCACAAAAGTGTTTTCCATCAAAAGCAGGTGAAGATTTGACAGAGACGGTGGCAATGGAGCTCAAACCTCCTTCAAAATCACTCAAACCCTAGTTCATTGCGGCACATTTCTTCTAGGCAGAGCAATGTTCTTCCAAAAGTTACAAGTGCAAAATGAAATGAAGTTTAGGGTTTGCATTAGGTTTTGTTCATCCTCATGCCCTAATGCGAAAATGGGATTTTCATTTAGGATGAATGCCTTAACTTTATTCTTTGATGGCTTGTACATGCCTAGGTCGACCAGTCTCAAAGCTTCAATGAATATCAACTGCCTAAGTTTAGGATAGGCATTTAAATGTTTTACAAGGTCTTTTAAAACTTAGGGTTTTTAATTGTTTCAAATGCCTATGCCTTAGTTAAAGATTCATAATGACTTATTGCCTCTTTTAATTGATTTTGAGGAAAATCAATAAGAATAATAAAATCAAATATGCCTTGGAAAGTAAAGCTTATGACTTAGGTTTTTATTTTAGTTGATTTTATAGAAATCAATCAAATCTTGGAGGAATATTGCCCTAGATTAAAAGATTATTCTTCAGGCATTTCTTTTCAATTGATTTGAAAGAAATCAATTAAATATTCACTGATGGATATTACTTATGTTTTTATGATTTTTTCTAAGAAAAATCAAGATTGTATTAGAGAGATAAGTTTGTAATTTTTGCAAAAGATTTCCAAAATCTTTAATTGCAAAAATAATCAAATTTTGAGAATATCAAATTTGCACACCATGTAAAGCAAGAATAAAGCAATATTTTATAAATTGCTTTATTTCTTTGCTATTTTTAGCAGATTTGTCATGATCTTTCCTTTTGGTCGGATTTGAGCTTCCTGATGAAGAGATAAGGTGTTTTTTTGCTTTAAAAACAGATTTGACCTTTTTTGAGAAGTTTTTTAGTGTGTACATGCAAAAAGTGTGTTTTATTCACTTTTGTGCAAGCTTCTTGGGCATTTTTTGATACCTTTTCTGGAGTTTTTTTCTTGAGCTCGGATTAGGGTTTTGGAGATATATCTTGAGAAAAAATTAGTGTTTTTTCAGTTCAAATTCTAGTTTCTTGCTCTTACACATTTTTGAGCTTGTAAACTTCTTTGTACTCAGTTTCAAATTTTGGAATACTCCTTCAATTGAATAAAAGCAACACTCCTATTCCTCAATTTTCTGTCTTTTGCAGTTTTAGTTTGATGTTATATTGTGATTTATGCTTGCAAAATCCTTATTATGTCCTAGAATTGTAATTTTAGTGCAAAAAATTCATAAAATATAGGTTGCATGTTGTGTTTAAACTTAAACCTTCATGGAAGTCAATTTTGTGTTGAGTGTTCAAGAAGAATTGTGAAATACTATTGTTTTTCTGAAAGCTGTTTGTGGGGAAAAACCAGAGTCATTATTAAGTTATTATCAAGTTCTGAAAATCATTTTAAGTCATAGTTTCATTGCAATCATCTTTCTAACTCTTTCCATTAGAAGAATCATTTAGAGTAGGATCATCATTCAGAGAACCAACTCACTCTGGAGATTCTCTTTTCGCATAGATCACCCACATCTGAAAAGAGTTTCCATGTTTTAACAGATAGTCTGATTTTTTGCAAATTTGACAAAGGGTGCATATTTGATTGTTAACAGTACTATAATATACAATAGAGTATTCTAAAGTGATTCATGAATGCAAATGAGAGGCTAAAGCTTATTCTAATCCAAGTGTCTCAATATAGTTCAATTGAAATAATTTCCAATCTAAAGTCAAGGTGGAGTCCAATGAGGACAACTAGAACAAGCTTATGAATAATTGTGAGTTTAGAAATGTTATAGAAAGGTTTTAAGGTGTTATTAAACAAGTTTTTCCTCCTTAATTGTATCACTATTAAAAACTCAATTGTTGGTGTAGACATCCAAATTTGGACACTTAATGTATCCAAATTTATCACTTTTCATCTAAACATCCTCTTATCCGAGTTAATTAAGTAATATTACTATTATTTAATTAATATCTTTAATTTTGCCAAATCCCTAAGGTATTTAATTAATAATTAAATACCTTACCCTCCTTAATCCTCTTTTCATCAAATAAATTAAATAAATATTACATTTATTTAATTCCTCACATGTCATTTTCATCTCATCCTAATCCTTTCCTAATCTTCATTAAGGATGTGCACATGCCTAATCCTTGATTAGGATGTGTCACATCCTCCAACTTTTGCAACTAATCCTAATTAACCCCTAATTATCTTCTTGACACTAATCTTAATCACCTTGGTCAACTCTCT
Organism: Sequoia sempervirens; assembly: GCA_007258455.2. Taxonomy (NCBI): domain Eukaryota; kingdom Viridiplantae; phylum Streptophyta; class Pinopsida; order Cupressales; family Cupressaceae; genus Sequoia; species Sequoia sempervirens. The sequence goes on along the minus strand of VDFB02047144.1, from coordinate 28,464,737 downwards.
CCATCCCCCAAGGAATTTTTAATTCCTTTTATTCCTCCAAGAACTTTTCCCATGCATCTTCTAGAACCTTTGACTTGTCACATCAAGTCACATGTGAAACCCCACCTTTGGGAACATTGTCTTATCCAATTCTTCCAATCATTGTGAATTTTAATTCACTTTTATTCACCCAAGATTCTTCCCATCTCCCAATGTACTTTGTAAGGTACTTGTCCTTCCTCCACCTCATGTACCTTTTTGACACCTCACTTACACCTCATCTTCTCTTGGCCACTTCACCATCCACATGTCAAGATGTGAGGGCTTGTGGGTTCTCAACCCACCATAGCCCTTCATCTTGGCCTTATTGGATGCATCTTGACCATTGAATTCTCTAGAGAATTCAAATTCTTCTATAAATACCCCCTCCTCAAGGGCATTTTCAACACTTTGGATTTGAGCAACATTATGCTGCCAATTTTCATTCTCAATCATTCACTATCATCTAGTCATCCACTTTGATCATTTTGCATATTCAATCTTGCATCTAGCTACATCACAAGCCATCAAGCCATCCAAGGAGCACACAAAATCATCCCAAGCAGGGCCAATCAAGGAGACATCAACATCAAGGAAGGTGAAATCGTTTGCATTTTCTTTTATCCATTTTCCTTCTTGTTTTATCACTCTTTTGGCTAATCTTATGTCCTTAGTCTTTTATCACTTGCATTTTTGAGTTATTTTGCACGTTAGAGAAGGGTAAAATTCTTAGGATCACAGTTGGCATCACAATGCTCTAAGAAAATATGTTAAAAGAAATAAAATTGATATGCAAGAGTGTCCAAGTAAGAGAACTAGGAGCCACATAAAATAAAAGGAAAGTACAATCATTGACTTGAATACTGATACTGTTGAAGACCACTTGAAATTTATGAGAAAAAATAGAATGCTTTTAGTTCCATGAAAGATCTCTTCTTATCTCAATTATAAACTTTGTTACATTACTATTAATATAACATTAATTTACTATTGTCTCATTATTTAAAAAAATTAAACCCTTTCAATACCCAACTTTTATTTAATAATTTATGCCTAAGGCGCATCCAATATGAGAATGACCAACCTGAAATGCAAAATCAATGGTCCATTATTCTCAATAGACTATGCCAATGATCAAAATCATCCTGTACATTCATTTTCCTGCTTGTCTTTTTCCCGAGAGTTTGATTTTTTTATACGGTAATTAATCGGTTTGAAAGAATTATGCGAACTATTAATTTTGATCACTAAACAAGGGGTTGCGCTTGCAAATCAATTTGTTGCCATATCTGCTCTGTGTCAAAATTATCTGTTAAGAGATCAGTGAGGGGGCATTTTGGGGCATGGGGAAGTATTTGGGAAAATAAGAACTTGGAGGCATTTCTTGCATCCGCAGAGAAATGGGGAGATTTTTATCCGACTGATTGGAATTGACATGCGTTTGGGCTTCGTTTGGACTGCATTTCGATAGGAATATAGGATTATGTGCAAAAATTTCAATTTCAAATCATTGCAAATCAAGATTGTATGTGCCCTTGTGATCGTGAGGAATGGAAGGGTAAAGCCTCAAAGTCTTCCAAGATATTTTCTTCTACAATGGGATGGTAGTATAGAAGCCAGAAGAACTAGGGCAAGGCCACACTGGACGTGTCCCTCCCAACAATCATGAAATTCATGACTGCATTGCAAATAAACTTGTCATCATAATGGCTTTCCTCCTGCATGAAATGTGAAAGTAGATCTTTTTCCTTTGCTCCTCCCATCATTTTCTTCTTGTAAGCAATAAGGTATTCCCTGAAATCTCGTAGTGGTTTTAGAGCTTTCCGCAACAAACAAAACTTTCATTAAATTTGGGGCTTCAGTAAAAATGAAATCAAGACCGTGACTTGTGGAATTGCCTCTCTTTTTCAAGTTTGATAATGTGCGAGAATCTCCAACAAGCGCGGGGAATAAGATGGTGGTAGAAAGTGGCCTACAAGTCGAGCAACGCCCCCCAAGAGTAGGATGAGCTTATTTTGCATGTTATTCCCAGTTATGGTGCAAATAAATCAAATTTTCCTACTAAATGGGCTAAAGCCTCAAACTTACCCTTCTGTTCCTCACAATCACAAGAGCACGTACATCCATCAATTTTTTTTGCAACTTATTGCCTCATTGTGATTACCTACAACCAATTAGGTAGACCCATCATTTTTTTGGGGGAATTCTATAAGCTATTTGTGATTGCCTATATTAAAATGGATAGACCCATCAAATTTTTCTTAGCAATTCATAGTCTCGAAGTGAGTATCGACAAATGTAGATCTAAAGTTTAAGCGGACATTTAGCTTTAGATAGATTTTTTGAGATCAAAACTTGAATAGAGATGCTAGGACCATGTCTACATTTTTTATTGGAAAAAGCATTTATTAATAGTAAAAAGAATAATGTAGAAAAGGCTCTTCCAAGATAAGAATCATGAAAGGAGCCACAAAGTAATCTACATCAACAAGAATCATGTCTACATTTGAGCACGACGAAGTTTTTGTGTTGGGTGATGGTCGTGAGGTTAGGAGCTAGCCATTGAGGTGGTGAAGGTTCTTTGATGTTGTCGAGGGCTTTCAATGCGTCCACTCCCATACTGTTATTTTTTTAACAATCTTTGTTTTGTAGGGATTTTGAAGCTGGAATGCTCTCAAATTTTGTCCTAATACCTATTTACTGTAAATGTTTTTCCAAAGTTTGCTGAGGAAGAGGAGAATTATAGTTAGTCTTAAATCACATTCCGATGCCCTTTTGCCTTATGTTTTGGATTTATGGCAACGGGGTTGTTTTTTATGCGTTAAATAGTGTCCAAAGAAAAGTGTTTTGCATTAAAAGTTAATAAATAATTTTATCTCAGTCATTCACACACAAACTTTAAAGTTTGTATCACACACACACATTCACACATTCAAATTGAAGGTTAATGCATTTTGAACTATCTATCCTTATAAATCCAATGCTTGAAATTAAAATTGATAAGAAAGGATCATGGTATCATACCAAGAGAAGAGAATTATTTTTGTGTGGTTGACCTCCTTGGGCGCACTAGATAGTTAATTAAGACCAAAGATTTTATTGATTCCATGCCATTTAAACCAGGTGTTATGGTGCGACAGATGTTTCTTAGAGCTTGTGCAAGCTATGGTACTTTAGAGTTAGGAATTTGGTACTGTGGATTGGAATGATTTTATGCCACCTAGATACTCTCCTGATGGAAAATGGTACCATATTTGGGCATTTGGATATGACCCAAACATGAGTTCCTATGCAAATAAATCCAGATATAATATCTTGGCATACAAACTACAGATAGGGAGATAGGTGTCTAGGCGAGGGAAGGGAGGCATACGATAACTATGCTAATAGGTAGTGTCTCTTAATTCATTTGTTAAAGGACATACATTGGACCAATTCATTGTTAGATCAATCTTAAAGACAACCTTTCACTTTCATAGTAGTGGTAGCATACTATAGATAGCAGGGCATTGACAATGCTACGTACAAGAAGGACATAGCTTCATCCCTATGTATAGTCCTAGGACAATGCCGACAATATAACATTTGACAGTTAAATTAATCAAAGATTCCAAACATTCAAACTACATATCACTTCTCCAAAATAGCAATGCCAAACAAAATGGACCCATGCATGTAGATATTTATGGTAAAGGAGCTTAATTATTTTCTTGATTCAAAGATTTTGTTTCAATTGTGTTTGGATCCTCGTAAATGGATGCAATCACTTCTCCAACGAAACCATTATTGCACAAATGTACCAAAAAATAGACTTCTCTTCAAATTGATCTTCCACACCTCTTCGCCATACCTATTGCACACCAAGGTGCAATTTGTTTTTAAAGTAAAAGCATATAAATATGAAGTAGAATACATATTACTTACCCTAAAGATTAAACAGTTTTGGACGCGCACAAACCAATAATAAAGTTTGTTATAAGTTCGTGGAAGTATTATAGTGTCGGACAAAGTCTTATCAAGAGTATTTATTATCTTTATCTTATATAGTATAACCGCCCTTATGCAGTGGGTTGCACGCGTGCAAAAAATATTCAAACTTGAAATTTGGCATCTACTAACATTGTTTTTTTATTTGTCCTTCTTTAAACAACTTTTGACGTTTTTTATTTGGATACAACGTTTGGATCCGCTCTGATTTTATTCGCGGATTTCAAAATTCTTATAATACAATTTTTGTAATATAGTCTCTCTACAAATTAGAGGTCAAATTTGATTTTTTAGAAATATTTTTATGTTTAGAAAGATATGATCTGGGTAGAAAATTTATTGTCAGGATATGTAATAAATTTTATTAGATTAGGATGTTTCTATAAAAGTAGAATTTTTAATAATTTTTGTTTACATAATTTTATTAAAACATTATTATCTAATAGAATAGATTGTGAAAATATTATGACATTAATAAATTTTATTTATTTCTTATTATATTCATTATATATCAATTTAATTTTTGCGTTTAGATTAGATAGTTTAGTTGTTAGAAAATATAATGGAGACATTTAAATTTCACTACTAATTCTTAATTCTACATATTAATTCATCCTACCTAATTTAGACTAACATCACCACATTGATTAATTAAATTAATTAATTATTACAGGGTATGGTCACATTTTATTAAATAATTAATCATCATTAATTAGTTAGTTATTTTTTTCTTAATTAATTCCTATCTTATCTATTAATACCATTTCACAATTAATTTTTAATTTATTATCTATAATTAATTATTAATTTATTATTTGTAATTAATTAATCAATTTTTAGTCCATACTGACATAGTGTGATGGTTAAGTTGTTATGGTGTTGTTCATCTGGTCAAGGTTCAAAGTACATTGGTGTGCTATTGTTGAATGTTTAAATAAATTAATCAATTTTTAAATAAATTCACACACAATTAATTAATTATGTAATATGTTTTCAACATGCTATTTTTCAAAATTTAAATTTTTCCGCTCATTCAACCATGTAAATATTTAATTCTCTCATTTGTACTTGCATTCTTAAATGGAATAAATCAAATAGTTATAGGTAATGTGGATTTGTTTTTTTTTTTTAAAAAAAAAAGTAACTCAAATTGCTAAATCAAGTAAATTGATTGCAACTATTCATCTCTTCATTCAAAAATCTAGATATAGATTTTTTTTATGAAAATTATCAAATATGTTATATAATTGTTTAATATCCACAACCCTTCAGATAAATTTAGATCAATAGGAGAGAGGACCCACTATCTGAGCATGTTCCAATAGTTGTTATGGCATTTGTTGATTTAATGCTAATATTTTTCACAATATTGAACTAATGGTTGTGACTTTAAAGTTGTTAGTGTTGATTATGATTAGGGGAAAGGACCCAATAGTTGAGCATATTTCAATAGTTATAGCATTTGTTGATTTATATTGAACCAATAGTTGTGACTTTAAAGTTGTTAGTGTTGATGATAACTACCAATAATTGAATAATATGTATTCCTTAGATCTAAAAAGCAACAAATCATGTGATGCCACATCAATGCACCAATAAAACATGATTTAGTGCACAAGTATCAGTCTCACTTTTTGTTTGGACCTTTTTGGACACCTCAACAAAAAGTATGTTGATGTGGCATCATATTTGATGATGTGGCTCTGAAACCTTAGTTATAAGTAGGGGTGTTTCCAAGCAAGCTGCCATAAAAATTTGGGAATTTTTTAAAATTTCCTCGTAGGATTTTGAAAAGTACGAAGTTAGGGTGCTCAACTATTGGATCCTCTCCCCTACCCATAATTGAATGAAATGTATTCCGTAGATCTAAAAAGCAACAAGTGATGCAACATGAGTACACCAATAAAACATGATTTAGTACACAACTATCAGTCTCACTTTTTTTTAACCTTTTTGGACACCTCAACAAGAAGCATGTTGATATGACATCATATTTGATGACGTGGCCATGAAACCTTAGTTATAAACAGGGCACTTGCCAAGTAAGCTACTATAAAAAATTAGAAGTGATTTAAAATTTCCACGTAAGATCTCCTCTCCTATCCCATCTGAAATTTACCACAGAAATTTTAAGAATTTTTAGAATGACCACAAAAATGGTCACTAATCACTCAACTATCAATACTCAATTTTCAACCAATGTATACTTTATGATGACGACTTTTGTTGAAAATTGTAATGTATATTCGTAGTTATCATTGACCTACGTTCTATGTGTGAATAGTTGTGTTGAAAGGGTAGCTTAAGTTTAAAGTCTTTGGAAAAGGCACGAGAAGTGGAAAGCTGACTTGTGTGTTCTGTGAATGTTAAAAAAGGCATGCTTTCAAAAACACGTGTATTCTACCACCTTTGAAGATTTCCATCGGATTGTAGAAAAGCAAAATTACACGTGCATTAGTGCTCTGGTCTTCTCACATCGTGAACAATTTAGTTTCGGCTTCGCTTCTCTTCTCTTCCCTTTTAAGAAACGAAACCGTTCACCTTTGTGGGTCTCCAAGGAAGGAAGGTGTTATCATTGGCTTGTTTTCTTACTAATTATTATCAGTCTTTATCATTTGAATGTAAATTCTTAAATGTGTCCCACATCTGTTTGATTTGTTCAAACATGTGGAAAACATAGAATTATAAATTATAGGAACGTAGAATGCTGCATCTATGTTGAAAATGGTTGGTTTAGTTAATCTAAGATTTGGTTTAGTTAATCAAGGCTTAATTTTAATGAGTTCTTTGACAAAAGTATATGAGATTCAATATTTTTTAATAGTTTAAAGTTAATTTACAGTGAAGGATTGATCTTTTTCTCAATACAATAATTTAAAGGAAATATGAATTGAACTTTACATAAATGTATATTTGAGTTTCAAGCTTTTCTTCTTTTTAATTTGTAAAATTTTACAATTGAATTTGTTTCTTCTTCTAATTTCATTTATGACTTTAGATAAAATTGTAATTTTTTTCTTATTGAACACAAGGGAAATAGTGTTCCATCTTTTGGGAGATGGAATTGGACCTATTTCACACTTTGGTTCATTAGAAAACCTAGATCTCTCAACCAAGTGACTTGATTGAGGGATTGATGCAGTAGAGGGAGGCCTGCAACACACTAAACACAATTCCAATCTAGAAACACAATTTTCAGATCACAATCTCTTTAAAATTTCACCATTTCATAAAATCAACTCTATCTCCTTGTAGCATATCAAGTTCACTCAATCGGGTATAATTTCACACACATCCTTTCAATTCACAACTCAAGACACATTAGGAACCCATTACAAATCCTTTCAACATAACAAACAATCAACAATGGTTACTTTGTTACAAATTGCTCAAATTAGGCTTTCTATGCTTTTTAGGGCTCAAATTAGCCCACTTTTCCAAAGAGACCACCTTCAAAACTTGTCCAAAACTCTTAAAACCTTGGGGAAACACTTTATACCTCTCAAAACTTCAAATTCAATCATTAGATTCCAAAGAATCAATCATTTAATATCCAAACCTTAAAACACTCTCCCTAGGCTTAGAAACCATAGGGTTTATTGAAAGTAGCAGTTCCCAATCAATCCAAAACCTATAAATTGATCAAACAAGTCTAAAATACCCTTTTCATGCTTAATCCAACACAAAATTATGCTGCCCAATGCAAAAACTCAATTTGACCCACTAAAACCTCCAATTTTCATAAGAAAACTCAAAATTTACTCTTAGGGCTTCACACCCAATTCAATTCTAGACCTCCCTTGCTCTAATTCATCATCCTTACACCTTATTTTGGTTAGTGCTGACCCATTACTCAAGTTACAGAGGCTACAAAAGAGGAATGGGTCAAAAAGCCATTCTAGTGTCTCAAAAACCTTGAATTTACAAACTTAGGCCGGTTTGAGAAGATTAGCAATAAATTTCACAAAATCTTATGAAAGTTCTTCAAAATAGATTCAAACGAAATTAGAAACAATAAACTACAAATTCCACAACAAATTTGAACCATATAGTTGATGTACAAACTGTACTTTCTGTTGCTACAACTGGAAATACAAAAAAATGGAGAAAATATGAGTTTGTATTGATCAAGTCTTCTTCTCAATACAAAGATCAACCTTCATTCGAGTTTCTCATGCTATTTAAATTTTTTCCTATAAAAAACAAACTGCTTCAACTTCCCAAAACTAACTTTTGAAGGGGATGATCGTTGGTCTTCCTCTTTAGTGCATTTTCACAACCTTATATTATTTCAACTTAACAGCTTAGCATGTTTTGCATATTTGAAAACTCTACCACCTAGACACCTAAGCATTAACAAAAATGACTTATTACATCATCATATGGTCTTATTGATCTTATTTGAACCAAAACTCATCACTACTAAAGCCTACTCAAGATCAATCTAGCTTGACCAATGTTGACCAAAGGTGCTCTTGCACCAGGGATGATTAGGGGGTTCCTAGTGTAATTGGATGGGGGTTCACCATTAAATAAAGCATCAAAGGAGAAATGCAAAAACTTATGCACAAAACTCTAGAAACTTGAAAGGATGAAATCAGATTGACAAATAGAATGAAACAAAAAATACTTGGAGTGGAGAGGCCAAAACAAGGTCAAACCTTGGAAAATTGTTTTTTGAAGTACACTAGGATTGATATGCTAGGATGGGAAATTTAGTCCTGCTATAGGGTTTCTGGGTACAATCTAGAATCTTATGGTGACTTATTAGGATCTGCAGAAAGATGTCTAAAATGGTATATTGAGACTAATGCACATGTAGGGTGATTTAGCCATGTTGCTAGGGTTTGACTAATACTTCTATAGCCTCTAGTGATCTTCCTTAGCTTCCTTCTTGTCTAATCTTATGAAAGTATGAATTCCAGTCTGTAGGTGAGTTTCCATGAAGATGACAACTTTTGCAACTTTGTCTTCAAAGGATCTTCAAGCTCCAATTCACCTAGATCTACAAACACACACGAATAGAGATAAATGTTGTTTTGTTAGGGAATGGGGGTTTTCCTTGGTCAAACCCTATTTTGGTAATTAAACCTTGAAATGAAATAGAAAAGCATGAAGGAATGATAAATGAAAAAATGCAATGTTGCAACTCACCAAACCCTTGAAATGAAGTTTGCAAACTTGTGTGAAATGGATTCAATGGATGTGGATCTTGACTCTTGATTGAATGCTTGAAACTTTGTCTTGAATGGTTGCTTGAATCATGAAACCTACATCACAAATGTTAGCTCACAAACACACATGATGCATGAAGACTTTGACATGATGCTTGAATCTTGAATGTAGCTCCAAATGCTTGATAATTTTCTCTTGAATGATCTTGTAAACTCTTGTATGAATGTTTGTAAAATTTCTAGGAGAAATTATGTGAAATAACCTTGCATTTATACTTGTTTATTCTTAATTTCCTAAAATTTCAACACTACAAGCCAAACATTTGAAAATTGGATCTAAGGATAATAAAATCCCACCAAGAATTTGAATTAAAATAGGTCCCATGTTAGCCCCCACGGGTTAGAGTAGTTGGTCTCAAGTCTCGGGTTTGCTCCCCAAGGTCTTGGGATCAACTCTCGAGCCCGGAATGAAACCCGTCACAGACACTTGGGGGGCGGTACTGGTTATCCTGTGGCCATAGGGATTAGTCTCACCTCCCGCTCGCACCTCCCTGAACCAGTGTAAGGGTGGGCCGCTGGGTGGGGGTCGCGGGGATACCCTTCAAGACCAACAAAAAAAAAAGGTCCCATGTTAAAGTGGGACTCATATGCCAAGTTGGGCATAAGAGTCCCAAAGGCTTAAACCTGGGACACAAACTTCGAGGAGTGTTATGTTCAATGTATCGTTTGAAATTAAGGCTCAAGACCTAGGTAGGACCCATACACCCAAATGGGCGTATGGGTCCCAAATCCCTAAATTTGGAACACAGCCAAAAAAATTAAATTATAATTTGTCATTTATTATATATTGGGATTATCCTTGGAAAAATGCATTTAACTAGGCTTGTGGATGCAAAATAGAACCAATTAAGGCATAAATAAGCCCAATTTTAATAGGGAGGACCCAAACAAATGTGAAAATGTAAAAAATACATTTTTCTACACTAAATTTAGTCCCCACTTTAGTGAGAGGATGACCTTACATCAAACTCACACTAAAGTAGACAAATTCACATCAAGAGGGGTCCAAGTGTACTAATGCTAGTGAGATAGGATGACAACAATCTAGAGGGATGATAAAGCCCCCAAGATCAAGATCCTATGGAAAACCAACATAGGCACAAAAGAACACACATGTGAATGATGTATGAAGCAACAACAAGATACAAGCATACACTATCAAAGACATAAAGAAGAAAGAAAAGGAAAAAGAGGTTGGATCAAGCCTCGACAATCTATCCAACATGATGTGGACTAGGTCTAAGCTATATTTCAAAAAAAATGTTTACAAGTGGAACACAATGTACACTATGCAAAAAATATGCACACTCACATGGGCTAGTGGAATCTGGTATCCACTAGGTGACCCCCTAGAGAGGTGAGAGACACATGAATGCATTCAGTATGCACCCACATAGACAAGCAAGTGGCTATGGTAAAGTCATGCCTATATCAAAGTTTTACCTCAAACAAGTCGGCTCCCATACATTCCAACCATATCAAAGTTTTACCTCTTGATAACTTTGATAAGGCACCACACAACATAAACAACAGGATTCATGAGGCAAGCAAAACTTCGTATGCTAACACCCATGAACAAATAGGATGGCTCCATAGGCAAGCAAAGTGTGTTATGCACTTGGTGGCCATATAATGGTTATTGTAAATATGAAATGGTGTGAGGTATGTTCAAAGCAGTTTTTCTTAGTTCATGTAAGGTCTCAACTTAGGGAATATCATGCCTAATGTCTCCAAGAGAGGACCAATCGAAGAATAGAAGATTCACAACTTAGGGAATGCACTCCGCTTCACATTTCCACTAGGATGAATGTAATATGCTAAGATAAATCATGCTCTTGAAGGACATCATGCCCAATGTCATCACAAAGAGAAAGAAACATCACATGAAGTAAGAAGAATATACAATGAAACATGAGTTGTAATTGAAATGCAAAATAATAATGCCAATGTATGCCACCACTTTAAAAGAATTGCTAAACACCATGCTATGGGCAATTATTTTAAAGTATCAATCCATTCCTTAGAAAATTGAGCCATATGTTAAAATATCAAGAGTTATGGAAATGAACTGAATGAAATCCTATCTCATGCATTAGTGTAAATGAAATAAATGCACATCTAATCTTTTTTTGAGTTTCTTCATATAACCAATAGATAATTGATGCAGGTGAGTGCAATATCATGGGGGTCTAAAAAGTGGTGATATGCCCCAAAAGTGACTGGCGATATTTATTTTATTTGAATTTGATGAAACAAAAAAGGGTTTATTGATATTTTTTTAGCTTTCTACTAATATAAAGTATGACTTATTTGGAATTGAATAGATAATTATTATTGATTTTCTACATGAATTCTGACTAAAGTACTGATTGATAGGCTGATTGAAAAAAATCTATAATTCTTAAAGGATTTCAAATTTTTTGAATCCAAAAGATGCAACACATTCTATGCTTCCCATACTATAGGAAAAATAAAAAAAAAATGATTTTCATAAAATTTTGATCAAGTTATGGTGGTCAGACAAACTGTACATTTTAATATTTTTTTAAAATTTCTAATAACTAATTATTTACTTGCAAAAAAAATATTAAAAAAAATATGGCACATCTGGGTATGCGTCCTCTACTAATATTGAAAGTTTCAAAAAATATATTATTTTTGAGCTTGTACTTAGTTTGGTTAGACATACACCTAATTTTTATTTTTTTCTTGAAACTTTAGTACTACTATATTGAAATTTCGAATTTTTACCAAATAGATATAGTTTTTTCGAAAAGAGGACTTGTTCAGTAACTTAGAAACTACATTCAATTTGCTACAAATTTTGTGTGAAAAGACGCAGGACAACTAAGAGGGGGGGTGAATCATTTGTCTCCAAATTCAAACACAAAACTTCAAACACTTATCAACTTCATAACCACACTATTTTATTATTAAGTATGAGCATGAAATGTAGATAATAGAAAGAAAAATCAACACAATGAACACTAGATTTTATGTGGAAAACCTAATAAGGGAAAAACCACGGTGAGGGTTAACTCACAATATAAAGTGATAGCAAAACTAAATACAATAAGCTCACTGCCAAGGGCTCACTGCCCGAATACAAAGGCACACTGCCTATAGAAAGAACTCACTATCCAATAGGGAGGCTCACTGCCTATAGATACAAAAGATTTAACAGAAAGATACACCACAAAAATTTACACACATCCACATCCTTGATTAGAAGATTACAAAAACCTTCAGCTCATTGCTTTCAGGAATCTAACATAATAAAGTACTGCTGCCTCAACTCACTTTCACACAACTCTGCTCTTCACTTGTGGCTTACTTCATTATTTTATATGTTTTAATCCTTCACAACTTGACTTGCATTTATACCATCTTCAACCTTAGAAACTTTCTCTAAGGTCAGCCACATACGCTTCATTTCATAAATTCACATTAGGTCAGCCACTCAACATTCCCATGGTGGAAAGGAATGAGAGTGGACCAATTAAAAACTTAACCAAGACCAAAAGCAATGTCTAAGATTGACCACATGCTTCCTTAATTAAATTTTAATTCTTCATATGAAGTGTAAACACCAGGTCGGCCAAACCTAATAAAAACACAAATGAACATTGAAGTACACACTTCCCAACAAGAAGATAACATGCAAATGGTGTAACATGATTTTTCATGCATGAGAACACATCTTAGGTACCTTCAGATACATCTACAACAAGTGCAACAACCTTTGAACACAAAACACCTTCCATCAGTCCATCCAGACTATGCAAACATATACAGCTCTGAAACTCAACTTCTGGAGCACCAAACCACAAACATCTTTGCCAGAACCCAGATAATACCATTACAAGACATATTCTAGATCCGCAAGGCCTAAAACAAAACAATGGAGGATTGTGGAGTAGAAAAATTTCTCCCAGTCCACAGACAAGCAACTCTGTCAAACCAGTTCACACATCGGTGAACACAACTTTCACACTCCATCAAACCAAAAGCTACAAATCAAGAGATGACACCAATAGATCTCCAACAATAACCCTTCAGATCTACACAAGCATAGGATCAACACAGAAGAAATGCAAAGCACATACTGGAGCACATTATGAACACATACATAACTCTGACTTCACTCTTTATTAATTTTCTCAAAAGAACTTGGTAACTCATCACTTTAACACATTTACAATATCGTAAGGATAGCTCCATGTACTCACAACATGTCAACTATACACGTACAATCTGCAACATTTTGAACTGTGTTGACATCAATGACAACATTAATGACAATACCATCAAACTTTCTCATACTTGCAACAATATCCCCCTTTGTCATTGATGGCAACACATTAAGTGAAAAACCATCGAAGAAAACACTCTCCTTTATTTTCCAGATTTGCACAACATTCCTCTTCTACTATTTTTCACACGACTCTCTCTCCCCTTTTGACATCAATGGCAAAGATAAAAAGCTCTAATCACTCCTCCTTAGGAGTGCACCCATGCAACTCATACTGCAACAATGAAAACTTTCTACTCCCCCTGTGGAGTAGACCTATTCATTAGTCCAGATACATGAAGAATTTGTAGATTCACTAGACTGATGCACCTTCATGTGCACCTAGTTTAGAGGGCCAATGGCCCCCAACCTCTCCCTGAGATACTCAAAAGTATCCTTCAGAAGAGCCTTAGTGAATATATCTGCAATATGTTCCTTTGTAGACACATATCCAGCTTGACTTAATTCTCCAATACTTTCTCTCTCAGGAAATGATATCTGATAGATATATGTTTCATTCTTGAATGCATTACCAGATTATTTGAAATGTTTATAGCACTTGTATTATCACAAAAGATAGGAATAGGCTCATCACATGTCACTCCAACATCCTTCAGTGTTTGCTTCATCCACAAAACTTGTGTGCAACAAGATTCTATATCAATATACTCTACTTCTACAGTGGATAAAGAAACTGAGTCTTGTTTCTTACTTAACCATGCAACCAATCTTCCACCAAGAAATAAAGCACCTCCACTGGTACTCTTGTGATCATCCACACAACCAACCCAATCTACATCAGTATAAGCACTTAAAGTGATATCGGTATCCTTACGATACCATAAGCCATAATTTGGTGTGCCTTTATGATATCTGAATATCCTCTTTACAGTTGTAACATGTGCTTCTTTAGGATCTGCTTGAAATTTGGCAACTAAACATATTGCATGCATGATATCCGGTCTAGTAGTAGTAAGATACAATAGTCCACTAATCATAGATATGTATTTGCTCTGATTAGCTTTAGTAGATTCAAAATCTTTACTCAGCTTACATCCGGTCACCATAGGAGTACTAACTGGTTTGGAGTCATCCATTCCAAACTTCTTTAACAACTCTTTCACATATTCTGATTGTGAAATGAATATCCCCTTATTAGTTTGATTTACTTGAAGACCAAGAAATAAATTCAATTCACCAATCATGGAAATTTCAAATTATTTTTGCATTTCCTCTACAAATCTCTTACACATACCTTCATTTCCTCCAAAGATGATATCATCAACATATACTACCACTATCAATATTTTGTTACCTTGCACTTTGAAGTAAAGATTGTTGTCAACAAAGCCATTGTTGATTCCTTACTATGTCAGGTATTTATCCAATCTTGCGTACCATGCTCTGGGAGCTTGTTTCAGTCCATACAATGCCTTCTTCAATTTACAAACCATATCCATTTTTTCTAATAACTAAAATCATTCAGGTTGTTCCATGTATACTTCTTCTTCTAGTTCACCATTCACAAACACAGACTTGACATTCATTTGAGATACTGTGAAGTCCTTGTCAGTAGAAAATTCCAAAAAAATTCTAATAGCTTCCATTCTTGCCACGGGGGAAAATGTCTCTTCAAAGTCTATGCCTTCAACTTGTGAATATCCCTTGCATACAAGTCTTGCTTTGTTTCTTATAACTTCACCATTTTCATTAAACTTATTCTTGAACACTCATTTTGAACCAATTACATTCTTATCCATAGGTCTAGGAACCATTTCCCATGTCTAATTCTTCTCTATTTTCTACAACTCTTCTTTCATAGCTCTAACCCAAATTTTATCTTCACATGCTTCACACACAAACTTAGGTTCTATTTTAGAAAGTAAACATAGATTTACCTCAACTGCAACTTTACTTCTTGTCATCACACCTTCACTCTTATCTCCAATTATTTGTTCCTCTGGATGATTCTTTTGGATATACTTAGGAGTTTTAGGAACAAGTTCTGGTTGATTTTCTTCTTCTTCTTCAGTCTATTCTTCTTCCTCTTCCTTATTATCTTCAGGTACAGGTGCACCAATAGGATCATCAAGTTCAACTTCACTTATCTCAATAGGTCTATGCATATTGTCATCAAATTTCACATTAGCACTCTCAAAAATCTTCCTTAATATTTTATTAAAGCATCTATATGCTTTGCTGGTAGTTGAATATCCAAGGAAAATCCCTTCATCACATCTAGCATCAAACTTCCCAAGATTCTCATCATCTCTTTTAATGTAGCATCTACTTCCAAACACCTTAAATTATTTTATAGTAGGAGCCTTACCAGTCCATAAACTCATAAGGCGTCTTTGTGTTGTTGCCTCTGATCTGAACTATGTTAAGAACATAAACAACAGTGTGTATTGCCTCTCTCCAGTATACATCAGGTACATTTACTTATTTCATCATGGTTCTTGTAGCTTCCTGTACAGTCTAGTTCTTTCTCTCAACCACTCCATTATGCTGAGGGGTTCTAGGAGCATGAAAGTGTCTCTTTATGCCATGCTCTTCACAAAATGCATTAAACTCACTAGAAGTGAATTCTCCACCTCTATCAAATCTCAAACATTTGATTCTTAGGTTCACTTCAATTTCTACTCTTGAGTGGAACACTTTAAACCTATCTAGAGCCTGAGTCTTTTCTCTAAGAAGTGCAACCCATGTCATTCAAGAATAATCATCAATAAGGAGCATGAAATACCTGTCACCATTTAGGATTCCTGTTCTAGTAGGACCACAGAGGTCTGTATGAATTAATTCCAACATTCTGTTAGTAGTTTGATCTTTTCCTTTGAAACTACATATTGTCTATTTCCCTAACTGACAACTTCTACAAATAGTATTAGTAGGCTTTATGATTTTAGGTAGACCTCAAACAACATCTCTTGAAATGATCTTGACCAGATTATCAAAGTTTACATGTCCCATTCTCCAGTGCCACAATGAACTATCATTAAGTTGAGATACAAGGAACTGACCATCAACACCCTTAAGCTAATATATGTTTCCATGAGTTCTCCTTCCTATAGCAACCATAGCTTCAGATCCTTTTTTGATCTCACAAGTTTGAAACCTTTTCTACACATCTATCCAACACTCAATAGGTTATGCCTTAGGCCCTTTACATAATATACATCATCAGTGTTGTGAATTCCATCAACACTAATTATACCTTTCCCAACAATCTTTGCTCCAAAATCATCACCAAACATGACCAAACCACCATCATACTTTTCAAGTTTAGTGAACTTACTTTTATCTCCTATCATGTGATTATAACATCCACTACCAATCACCCAAATAGTCTTCATCCTGTCTAGCATGAAATGCAATGACCAAAGTACCTTCTATCTCATCCTTCTTGTTCTCTGAATCACTTTTTCTTGCACATTTTCCAGAGTTAGTATACACAGATTTACTTTCCAAAGCTAAGAACAAGCATTCAATATCATCACCCTCATAATCAGATTCATCATTAGAGATTCCGACTTCTTCTCTAACATAGTAAAAATTTATGTATTTCTTATCCTTTCTATCATTATGATCTCTATTCTTCTTATGTACAACTCTATTCATACATCTTGAAGCATAATAACCAATATTACCAGAACTAAAACATTTAAAGGGAAAGATATCTTTATACTTACTGGTACCTTTCTTCAACTTCATTGTAAAGTTCACTTCCAACTCATCTGAACCATCACTATCTAGATCGTCTTCAATTTTTGTTGCTTTAGATGTCATTTTTGTCTTTTCCTCTTTCTTTCCAAACTTTCTCATCTCAAATGTAGTCAAGGTGCCAAATAGCTCTTCTTTAGTATATTTCTTAGGATCATATGTTTCCTCAATAACTGAAACCTTGTCACTATAACACTCCAATAGGGTCATTAGAATCTTCTTAGTTATATCTTCATCAACTGGAGTACCCCCTTGATTTCTAACTTCATTTGTTTCCAAATCAATCCTTTGAAAATAGCTTTAATATCTTCTCCTTCTTCCATTTACAAATTCTCATATTTACACTTTTCCATCAGCTTATTTGTTAATTTCACTCTATCATTTCCTTCATAAAGATATTCCAACTTCTTCCAAACTTCATAAGAAGTGCCCAAAGAAATAACTTTTGTTTGCTTAGTCTTGGATAAAATACCGTAAATAACATACCTCACTTTTTCATTCTCCTCATAAGCAGAAACCTCATATGTAGTAGTAGGAACACTCATCGGAGCAACATACTTTGTCTCAACAACCTTCTAGGTCTTGTAACCAAAAGAGATAATATATCCTCTTATCTGCACTTTCCAGTCACTGTAATCAGATCCATCGAACATAGGGATTTCCACCTTATGCGCCATCATATCTTCCTTAAGTGGTTAAGCTCTACACCAAGGAACCAAAGCTCTAATACCAATTGTTAAAAGGTGTAGGAAAACTAAGAGGGGAAGGTGAATCATTTGTCACCAAATTCAAACATAAAACTTCAAACACTTATCAACTACAAAACCACACTATTTTGTTATTAAGTATGAGTGTGAAATGCAGATAACAAAAAACAAGATCAATACAATGAGCACCATATTTTATGTGGAAAACCCAATAAGGGAAAAACCACAATGAGGGTTAACTCATAATATAAAGTGATAGCAAAACTGAATATAAGAGGTGCATTGCCAAGGGATCACTGCCCGAATATAAAGGCTCACTTCCTACAGAAAGGACTCAATGTCCAACAGGGAGGCTCACTACCTATAGATACAAAAGATAATAGAAAGATCCACCACAACAATTTACACACATCCACAACCTTGATTAGAAGATTGCTGAAACCTTTAGCTCACTACTTTTAGGAATCTAACACAATAAAGTACTAGTGCCTCAACTCACTTTCGCACAACTCTGCTCTTCACTTGTGGCTTCCTTCATTATTTTATTTGTTTTAATCCTTCACAAATCAACTTGCATTTATACTATCTTCAACCTTAGAAACTTTCTCGAAGGTCAGCCACATACGCTTCATTTCATAAATTCACATTAGGTTGGAAACTCAACATTCCAAAGGAATGAGAGTGAATGAATTAAACACTTAACCAAGACAGAAAGTAACATCTCAGATCAACCACATAGTTCCTTAATGAAATTTTAATTCTTCATATGAAGTGTAAACACCAGATCGACCAAGCCTATTGAAAACAAAAATGAACATTAGAGTACACACTTCCCAGCAAGAAGATAACATGTCGATGATGTAACTAAATTTTTCATGCACAAGAACACATCTCAAATACCTTCAAATACATCCGCAGCAAGTGCAACAACCTTCGAACATAGAACACCTTCCATCAGTCCATCTAGACTGTGCAAACATATACAACTCTGAAACTCAACTTCCAGAGCACCAAACCACACACATTTTTTCTAGAACCCAAAGAACACCATTACAAGACATATTCCAGATCTGTAAGACCTAAAACAAAACAATGGAGGAATATAGAGTATAAACATTTCTCCTAGTTGATAGACAAGCAACTCTATCAAACCAGTTCACACACCAGTGAACACAAATTTCACACTCCATCAAACCAGAAGCTACAAATCAGGAAATGACACTAACAAATCTCCAACAAAAACCCTTCAGATCCACACAAGCATAGGATCAACATAGAAGAAACATGAAGCACATATCAGAGCACATTCTGAACACATACATAACTCTGACTTCACTCTTTTTTAATTTTCTCAAAAGAACTTGGTAACTGATCACTTTAGCACATGTGCAACATCATAAGGATAGCTCCATGTACTCACAACATTTCAACAACATCTCAACTATACATGCACAATCTACAACATTCTAAATTGTGCTGACATCAATAACAACATTAATGACAACACCACCAAACTTGCTCATACTTGCAACATTTTGTTCTTACATATTTTTCAAATTATGTTAATATCCTATTCAAATATTTATGTCAAGTTTCCTAACTCTATTTTTTTTGAATTTTCATTGTCACTTAAGGGCCTAGTTTGGACCCCCATGATCCTGCACCGACCCATACATTTTAGTGTGAAAAAAATATTCAAGTCTTATATTAATTTATCATAAAATGGATTACAAAATAATCTAATATTAACTCAAAGTGCCACTCTATTCTATGTTCTCTTAGGTGAATTACTTACATATGAAGCTTTAAAAATATTCTAATTTGATCTTATTTACATAGCATGCAACCTCTAATTATAATAAAGGGATATTGCTAATACTTTTTAGATGTTCGAGACTTGTCTATTTACCTTACAATATTATAATATAGTTATCACTAAATTATATTATAGGATTAAAGTTTAGTGTGAATGTGAATCAATTTTATATTGGAGGACCAAAAGAAAATATGTGCCTAATGAAGGAATTAAATTGACCACCAAATTGATCCTAATATTTGATAAAATGAAATGAAGAATAATAATACCCAAATGACCACTACCTCCTTAACATGAAGAACATTTTCCTAAAAAAGAAAAGGTATTCATTAGCATGATCCACCCTCTAATTAAAATTACATTGTACGTCAATAATCCTTAGTAAATTTTAAAATGGGAGAAGGCAAAGAATTTTTCTCCTTCCATTCTCTTTATCCTATGAATATGAAAAGCATCATCTATTGATATCTTGAAGAAATAAGAATTGGTCATTTGAACATATATGAGCTAATTAATTTCAATGCTCAGACCTTTGAAATGAATTAAAAAAATACTACCTTTAGATCCATATCTTCACCTTTTCCAAACATAGAGTTGAACAAAACATAATTGCACATCCTCACTTCAAGATGTTACACTATGAAAATATGAGGTTTGTCTCTCCTTTTATAAACTAGGTATTTTCCTATTTAGTGATTTATTAGGATACTTTCTTTACCAACCACGTGATAACTTATTTAGCTACCATGTGTGGTTGTGTCACCCCACTATGTACTCTTGTATACTAGGCTTATATTATTACTTTTAAGTACTTACAACAAAAAATAAAAAATAATTCCAATATATTTATAATATGATAAATTATCTTTATTTATAAATGTTTACTAACATATTTGTAGGTCTTAACAAGTAGTTGTATCCTTAACTTTATTTTCTTTGTTTTCCTTATAGATCCCAATTAATATTATCTTGTAAATATTCTCAATTCTATTTTGCAGGGGCCTACTCAAACTATAAACATTCCCAAACCCAAGGTGATAACCAGAAATTGATAAGTGGGAAATTTTAGGATTTCCCAAAATTTGGGGACATTACAAGTGGTATTAGAGCATGTTCTTGCCAGCTTGTGTTAATATATCTCCATACGTGTGTGCCTGTCATGTGTATACTTTGTGATCTACATGTACTTATGTAACTATGTGTATACCTTGTGACTTCAAGTGTGCATGTACCCATATGTATACTGGGTGACCTTGGGATGATGAACAGGCCTATGGTGTAGTATGGGATGCACCGAATCCCCTCCCCAATTGTCAAACTATAGACTTAGCCTTGTGTGGTTGAGGACGAACTCATAGTCTAGTATGGGATGCATAGAATCCTCTTCCCATTTTACCAATGGTTTATAAGACTAAAGGAAAGGACAAGACCAATAGTGTAGTGCGCAATGCACCAATATTCTTTTTATCTAGGTGCATACAAAGGTTTTGGCACCCGAATGCTTTCTAGAACTTCTAGGGTTTTTTGACTAAAAGGAGAAAGATGGGCCAAAATGCAATGTCTACACTCAAAATCAATGCAAGGAGGGATGAAATATGCCTAGATATGATGTCTAAATTCAATAAAATAATAAAATGAATGAATTATTAATGTAAAACCTAATAAATGTAAGTTGTTTGAAAACACATTGTGATATGAAAAATGACCTAAAAATGCAAGTAAACAATAATAAAATTAAACAAGATTGGAGAGCTGCACCTAAAAACTGAAGTATGATGTGGAGAAGCTCTAGAATCTTGTATATTTTTTTGTTGAAGCCAATTGGGACACTTACGCCAAGTTGGGCAACGTAGTCCTATTTCGGGGAGATTCTGTCAGAACAAGTTTCTGCCAAATGGGTACCCCAAAATGTAAAAAATAATTTTCAGGCCTAGCAGTGGGACTAATTCACCATAGATGGTGACTTAGTCCACCTAGGAATCTTGGGAAATTCAAGACAAGAATTTGTAGCTTTCTGTCTAGACTTCCCTTCTTGATAGGTTTCTGGTTCATATTTTGTAGAAAATGGGCTGAAAAAGGTCTCGAAGCTTCAATTAGGGCTTTGTTGACTTTGATGGATTGAAAACAACTTTTATCACCTTTCTCTTTGAAAAATCTGCATACAAGACTTGCAAACACACATGCAAAGAGGGAAAAAGGGTTAAGGGTTAGAGAATAGGGGTTTGCCTTGGTCAAACCCCGATTTGGTAATCAAACCATAGAAAATGAAATGAAATAAAGAGAGAATGATGAATGAATAACATGCAATGTCACAAACTCACCAAAACCTTGATGTTGAAATCTGAAGATATGCAACAAGATGCTCCAATGGATGCTTGATTATGCCTTGAATGCTTGAGAATTATGGATGAAAATGAACTAATGTGTGAATGAATGCAATAAAATAATTGGGGGTGAAAATGAGAGAAAAACCCTTTATTTATACTTGATTTTCTAATATTTCCAAAAAATAACACATCATAGGCTGACCTTAAGGTTAAGAGAATAAAATCCCACTAAAATTTTGAAACTATTTTGATTTTTGTGCCCATTGGGACTAAGTCACCCCAGGTGGCAACTTGGTCCCACTAGGGAAATTTTACTAGGTGTTGGGGATTAAAGTGCATTTAATGTTGTTTAACAAGAATATTCTCAAAAACACACTTAAGTAGGGTCGGAAAGTGCATTAAGGGGTCATTTAAACATAAGAAAGGGTTGAATTAGTGATGAAAAGTAAAAAGTGTGAGAGTTTGTTACAACTCTTTACAACACTTTGAAATAAGACTTGGTAGGTGATAAAAAAGGGGTTATTTAAGTGAATTATAATGAAAGGGTCCTAGAAAAGTGTGAAAGTGGGTTACAACACTTCACAACATTTTTACAAGAAATATTAGAATTCTTAATGATTCTCAAGAGTCCAAGACCTAATGTGAATATGTTGGCCACATTACAACATTAAATCTAGGGAAAATTAAGCCAAAGTCCACTAGGAAAGCCTGAACATGAGAAAAAGTAGAAGGGTTACTTTTTTTGTGTCCACACTGGGATGCATTCCTTCATGTTTCAAGAGTTTTTTTTCATTGGTGTCAAGCTGCTTGAGCTACTTGTTTATGTACTTGACTTGGTTTCTTGCTTACTTGAGCTACTTGTTTGCCTACTTGAGCTACTTGTTTTCCTACTTGAACTACTTTTTTGCTTACTTGAGCTACTTGGTTGTGTGCTTGAGCTACTTTCCTATATGCTTGAGCCGTTTGCTTACTTATTTGAGCTACTTGTTTGCCTACTTGAGCTACTTGTTTTCTTGCTTGAGCTACTAGCCTGTTTGCTTGAGCTACTTGCCTATGTGCTTGATCTGGTTGCTTACTTGAGCTTCTTGGTTGCCTACTTGAGCTACTTGTTTTCCTGGTTGAGCTACTTTCCTATGTGTTTGAGCTACTCACTTGTGTGCTTGAGTTGGGTGCTTGCTTGTTTGAGCTAATTATTTTCTTGGTTGAGCTACTTGGTTTCCTACTTTAATTTTCAATTTATCTGGTTTTAAGTTATAAAGTGTATATTATGAATTGCGTACTCATATGTATACATGCATCCTTACAACTTATGTGTACATTCAAGTGTATACCTTGTATTCAAGTGTATTCAAGTGTGGCTTATATGTATTCAAGTGCATTCAAGTGTATACCTTGTATTCAAGTGTATTCAAGTGTAGCTTATATGTATTCAAATGCATTGAAGTGTACACTTTGTGACCTTTATGTATTCATGTGTGTAATTTGTGGCTTATATGTATTCAAGTATATACCTTGTAGCATACATATATTCATATGAATACTTTGTGACTTACATACATATACCTTGCATCCATGAGTGAGCTTTGTGACTTGCATATATTTAAATGCATACTTTTTGTCTTGCGAATATTCAAGCATATACTTCATGACTGGTGTGTCTCTATGTGCATGTTTCATACATCTTGTGTATACCTTATGTATTACATGAACTCATGTGTATACTTCATTCATGTGAATACTTTGACTACTTCATGATTTATGTGTATTCATGGCTTATGGGTATGCCAAGTGTGACTTCAACAAGATTACTCCATGTGTGTTTATGATTACTCTAAAAATTATGAAAATCATTAATAACTTTGTTTTTCAAGATGACTCTTGTGTTGAAGAGTTGTAACTATTGAAGTGAAAAGGTGTGACCCCCCTCCTAAAACTTGGGATGCAAAGGGAGAGCATTTCAATACTATCAATTGAAAGACCCAATTAAGAATAGAACCCTAGTTAAGAGACTTAAATTAGGTGACGAGGTAAAAGGATGTAACCCCTAATGTGAAAATTGTGACCCTTCAAATATGAAAGACTATGCCTTCCTCAACAATAAGATATGAAGTCTAGCTAGTCTCTACAAAAGAATTTACAGATGAGCAAGATGGGAGGCTCGAGAAAAAGAACTGAATCGCCTAACTGCCAGGCACTGAAGAAGAATGTTGACCTCTGGAGAATGCTTGAAAATGCACAAATGACTTCCTTCTTCCAATCCCTCAAAGGGTATAATGAAAATTTAATGGTGAAGTTTACAAACTCTTGGAGGAGAGGATGTGTTTCTATTGGTGCTGTGAAATTTGAGGTGACTTCTCGTTTCATAGCAGAGGCCATAGGGCTGCAAAATTCTAGTTTGAAGGTTGCCAAAAAGAGTGGAGCTGATTACCAACGTTTTGTGGATAATTTTCTGCATCATGGAGAAAATATCTAGCGGTTTCAAAATGGGTATTCCAAACTCGAACTTCCTCCTCCTTTTTCCCTTGTGAGTCTATTTGTTATGCAATATTTCACTCTAGAAGGTCGCTATATGTCTGTTCATTCTTATCATTTTCCTATTTTAAACCACATTAGACATGGGCAACGCATTTTGTCATTTTACCTTCTGTCCTCTATGCAGTTGAATATTGAGAAAGGTGCTAACTTGCCGCTTCACCAGGGCTTAATGCTTACTATGTATAAATTTTCCCTTTCCCAAAATCCCCATGGTAATCCTCTTAATGATAGAGAGAACTCTAACCTTTCTAATGAGGAAAATGTTGAGTTTTGGAGGGTGGAAAAACTTGAAGTTGATGAAGCTCTGGTATCAGTTGCAAAGGATAGAGTATGCAAGGATTTTCAGTTAGAGTAGTCATGTGTGAGAAGTTTCCATGAAGAAACAAATAATGATTTTCACTTTGATAGTGAGGAATGCAGTCCTGCTGATTGTTGCAGTAGTGTGAACAAAGAGAAGGATATGCATGCAGGAGATATATTGAATGAATCAATACAAGCAGTTGATAATGATGAGCAAGGAATCCTTGTTTTACTTGATGTTTTTCCTTCTTCTATTCCTTTTGTTGCCTTTGAAGTTGTTATCTCCTGAAATTGCACCCTGTTGAACCTGATGTTCAACACCTCAGTGTAACATTGGAAGACCTCTTAAGATGTGGGTTTCTTATAGATAGAGGTCAACCTCCAGAGAAGGCCGGCTTCCTTTGTGTTATCACCTAAACTATTGATTCTTTGAAGGGAAAGGGAGAGGGGGAAAGCATTAAAATAAAGATTAAAATCTAAGGTGATACACCGAATCGATGAGGAATCATGAAATGAAAACAAGATGAACATACACTGGGAAGCTTAATTTCAACCGTTTCACATACTCAACACAACTTCTTTCAGACTTATGCATCAATCTTAACAGGCTCGATCTACATACACATCTTAGGGAGGAAAGATAAATTTCATAGCTTCAAGGCATGAATGTAGACTAATAAAACACAGTTAAAGACTTGCATAATCAAAAGAGAGATACATAAATGAGAGCAGTACAAGCATGAACACTAGCTTCGAAGGTAAACTTTCTGTTGTATTCTAGATTCCAGTTTGAGTTACAAAAAACATACATTTAGTCAAGAAAAGGATTGATAAAAAATCACTAACTCTTCAAAGTGTATAATCCAAACTAACTACAAAAAGGCAAAAAAAATGCCTTATACATCAAAATGTGTCAGCCCCTTAGGGATTTACAAAATATCAGGGCTTAGAAAGATCTGCCCCTTAGATCCTTTGATTGAAATTAAAATGCTGCATTCGGTTGAATCCTTGCTGTCCATGTCAGTGTGAAAGATTGCCTTCAAGGGGAACTTTCTTGATCTTTCTGCAACCACCGCCTTCACTTCTGCTCCTTGTGTCGATCTTTGAATCTCTTCAGCTAAGTGCTTTGAATTCTCCTGAGCTTAGAGTAGATACACGTTGCTTTTCATCCTGTTTCATGTTTTCAGACTGCCACGACTTGCTTTCAGATCTTTTTGATTGATCAAGTAAACTCCATGTAGATTCTTCAGGTGGTCACAGAGCTCTTATTGAGCTCACAGAGTCATACCAAAGTCAGCTTTGTCATCGCTCAAAACATCGACAAGACACTACTGAGTCGACAAGATCTCATAGTGATGACAGATCCTTCTACCTGGGCTCATTCTATATTGGTCGAATTCTTCTTTGGTCGGCGAGACCTCTCACCAAGCTTCCTCTTGTCTCCTTTTCCTTTTCATTTCGCCATCTCCTCGAGCTCCTCTTCAGTCAGAAAGATGTTTTACTGAAGGTAAAACATTACCCTGAGGACCTTCATCTTCGGCAGGAGTTGATTGATGTCACCCCGAATGCACCCCATTCTATCGAGCTCTTCATTTCTTTCGGAAATAATTTGGCAAGTCGGGAAGACTTCATAGCAAGGTCCCCCAGTCATACCGATACCCGCTTCAGTTGCTGAGACCGCACCATGTTGGCAAGACACTACTTCGATGGCTGGAAGCTACACCGATGTCTTTTATGTCGGGGAGACCCTCTGTTGGTTGGTGAGACCTTCTGCTTTGTTGGATCTTTCTTCCCGAGCTGGTTCCCCTTCGACAACACTTCAGTTGGTCGCTGGGACCTCATGGCGATGGCTTCAACTCTTGGCGATCTCCTTTGTTGTCGGTGAGAGATTGGCCTGTCAGCCAGACCTCTCGCCAGGCTCCTTATCTTTCGGCGATGAGCTACTTTTTCTTTGGTCAGGGAGACATCCATTGGTCAACAAGAGGTTATGCTGAAGGCACCCTAATTTGGCGAGGGTTTATTTCATTCACTTCGGCAAGAGGCAAAGGTTTCACCAAGACATTGTGGTGAAACCACTTCCTTTGGCCGAGATCCCTTCATTCGCTGAGACCCTCTGTTGGTCGATGAGACCTTCTGGCGAAGGGACCAAACTTTGCTGAGACCATGAGCAAGTCGGGGAGAAATATGGTGATACCTCTCACACCTCTTCGGTGAGACCTTGGCCAGTCGCTGAGATATCTTGTAGACTTTCCTCCTTTTGGTGATGACATTATTTTTCAGTGAGACCACAAATTCAGGGAGACGTGTTGTCGGTAGCACCTCCCTATGCCGAAGATAAACCTTCCTCGTCTCGTTGAAACATCTCCCTATCGGAAAGACCCCTTGCTGATACCTGCATCTTTTACCGAAACCCATGCTCACCATGAGTCTCCTCGATCGACGATTGAATGTCCTATCCTTCTTGTCGCCAAAAGATTCCGGGTCATCGAGACATCTTGTAGAATTCAATCCTTACATCGAGAGCCTTTAGAGTTGGGGAGACCTTGTAACTTCGGCGAGACCCTTTGGCGAAGCTCGCTTGCTTTGTCGATGCCACCTGACTTTGGCGAGACTTCTTCCAATTGGTAAGACCTCCTACCGAAACCCGCACACATACGTCGAAGGGATCCTGCTTTGTTTTGTCAGTGAGACCTGATGCATTCACTGAGACTTCTCTCCGAAGAAAAGAACTTCTTCCGAAATGAATATCTTTTTGTCGCCGGGATGATGATTGATGTCTTGCCGATAGGGACCTGTAGGTGAATCCCACTCACCGTGACATTCCTGGGGTCTTGGCAACTCTCTCCTTAGAAGATTTTCATGCTGAACCTGAACAAGGCAAGCTTCTTCACTGAGTTCCCTGTGACCTAGCATTAGATTCATGACTTTTTCCCTAGGCTGAATGCTCCATTTGGCCTTCTCGAACCTATTAAACACAATTTTCCTTGCCTGATTAAGCCTGAGGGTGAAAATTAGGTAACATTTCTAGCGACCTTTGCTGGATGTTTGCCTGCTAAACATGAAGACCAGTGGTCTAGGTTTATCCATTGGGCATGGAGTCGTTAGGAGGATTAGAAAAAAAATAAAAATATCAGTTTTGGACATGGCCGCAACTCGCTTGAGATCCACAGGACACAACAGGTTGCCAGAAGAAAAAAAAATAGGGGAAAACAAAAGATAAAATACTATGCCATCACAACACCTAGGAAATAGAAAATAATTAACCTGAAGCATGGAAGCACTTACTGAAAACATAAACCTAAACTAATATATACAAAAGAGGAACCCCATCAAACTTGAAAACAGGGCTTAAGATGTATCCCATTGACTGAGATAGGGAGTACCTCCCCTTCTGTTGTAGCCAGCTGATAAGCATTGTGCTCCTTACGGTTTCTGATAAGGAATGGACCTATCCACATGTTATCAAACTTTGTGTGATGGCCTGGCTTACTTTTCAAAACATCCCATTTCAGCACGAGATCTCCCACCTTGAAATTTTTTTTCTGTAGCCTTCTTGTCAAATATTCTTTTCTTTTGGAGCTGATGATACTCCAAAGCTTTCATTGCTTTGTCCCTTGATTCTTCAAGCTCCATGAGCTCTGCATACCTCACAGACATGGGGTCCTGTACCTCAAAAATCTCTAACTGCTGAACAATGTCTAGAGCTGGAAGCTCCACAGATAGAGGTAATCTAGCCTCTTTGTCATAAACTAACATATATGGTGAATTGCCAATAGACTTCTTAGGAGTCACTCTGTCTGCCCAAAGTGCATACTTTAATTTAGTATGCTAGGTCCTTTGATTATCCTCCATTGCTCTTTTGATAATCCTAATGAGATTCTTATTTGTGCTTTTAGCTAAACCATTACCTTGAGGGTAATAATTTGAGGATGTATTCAAATGAATGCCATTTTAAACAACCCAATCAGTTAATCTTAATCCCACAAATTCAAGTTATTAGATATGATAGAGTCAGGAACTCCAAATCTGGTGACTATATCTTCATAGAAGCTCAAAATTGAAGACTCCTTTGCTTCTTTCAAAGCTATTGCTTCTATCGACCGTGTGAAATAGTCTGTAGTTGTGAGCACCCACTTGTGACTGGCATTGGAAGGTGGATTTGTTGGCCCAATGAAATCAATGCCCCATCTCATGAAGGGCTACTCCACTTGAATTGGATGCAGGGGCATAATAGGCAATTTTTCCTTTCCTGAAAATAGAGCACATTTGATACACTTTCTTGACTAGGTATATGCATCTTTGAACAAGTTGGGCTAGTAGTAACCAACTCTCATTATTTTCCAAGTAGTAGTTCTTGGGGCAAAGTGACCTCCCGCAACTCCATCATGAAACTCATGAAGTACCCTTTCAATCTGATCACTGTGAATACATCTTAATAGAACTCCATTTAGATTCTTTTTAAAAAGAACATTATTTACCAACACATAGGGTATGGAATGTAGTCTAAAGTATCTTCTTTTAGCTCTGTTTAATCCTAATGGGCATTCACCAGTTTGTAGGAATTGGGTCATATCTTGAACCCAATTAGTTATCCCCATAGGCACATCATTTTGAGCATTCTGAAACTCATTTGTATTAGTAAGCACATCATCCTTCTCTAATTCAGTTTTACTGCTTGACCCTGTAGCAAGCTGCTCACAAAGACCTTTACCTCTAACGAGTTTGGTGATCTTAATATCTACATCATACTCCATGACCTTGGTGACCCACCCTGCTATTTTTTCATTCAAATCTTTGTTCAACAGAAACTCCTTCACACTTGAGTGGGCCACTAGAATATGAATCTTATTGTTTGACACTAGAGGCTTAAACTTCTTTAGGCTTCTGATCATGACAAGAATATGTTTCTCAACAAAAATGTACCTCTCCTCATAATTAGTAAGTACCTGGCTAAAGAAAGCTATGGACTGTTCTAAGTGATCACTATTTTTCTGAACCAGCATGGCCTGAGAGATTGAACTACTGCTACCAAAAGCATACAAAAAGAAGTCTTTAGAGAAATATGGATTTACCAATGTTGGAGCTGATGCCAAAGCTTCCTTGATTTCTTCAAAACTATGCTTTGCTTCTCCAGTCCAACTAAAAACTGCATTCTTCTTTAACATAGCTGTCAAAGGCTGTAATAGGTTTGCAACATCTGGGATGAACCTTCTCAGAAAGTTGATTCACCCCAAAAAAGCTTTGCAGACCCTTCTTGTGACTGGGTAATGGCAACTCAAGTATGGCTTTAACTCTTTCAGGGTCAATGGTAATTCCATCCTTTGATACTATATGGCCTAATAATTTCCCTTCAAGAACAACAAAGATGCTCTTTTTCAATTGAGAGAGATACCAAACTCTCTGCATTTTTTGAAAACTTGCTTAAAGTGTGACAAGTGTTCATCAGCATTCTTAGAATAAACTGTGATGTCATCTAGATAAATCAACATAATCTTATTGATCAAACTTTGAAATTCCATGTCCATGGCCCTCTAAAATGTGGTGCCAGCATTAGATAAACCAAAAGGCATCCTTTTGTATGCCATGGTGCCCCACTTAGTTGTAAAAGCAGTTTTGAACTGATCTTCCTCTTTAACCAGCACTTGATTATAGCCCGAAAAATCATCTAACAAGGAAAATCTCTCAGAACCAGCAACTAATTGCAAGATTTGTTCCATGGAGGGCAGCGGGTAGTGGTCTTTCAAAGATGCTCGTTTAAGATCCCTAAAGTCTACACAGAGTCTTATCTCACCATTTTTCTTCCTAACTGGTACAAGGCTAGAAACCCATGAAGTATGCTTAATAGGAAAGACAATATCCCCCTAAACTAATTTGGTCAGCTCTTTAATCATTAAGGGCTCAAGCTTGGGATTCAAGGGCCTTTGTTTTTGCCTTACTGGCTTAGCATTAGGTTCTAATTCAATTGTGTGCTGAGCAATATGGGGATCAAACCCTTTCAAATATGAATATTCCCAAGCAAAGACATCATGAAATTCTTGGCATAAAGCAACAAAAGCTTGTTTATCTTCATGTGAACAAATTTTTCCTATCTTAAGGAGCTTACCTTTGAAAATCTCCAGTTCTTCATAATGCTCTTCTTTGATTTGCAAGCCAGCTTTACCCTTTTTAAGCTGATCATCAGTACTAAAAATCAACTCTAAGGTAACAAGACCCTTGGGTAACTTATTTGTCTTCAGCTGTATGACTTGATCATCACACTGTTGCTTAAGTTTTGCTTGATTCACCATGGAGAACTGATCTTCTTCGAGAAAGAAAGAAAGGATCTGTTCATCACTGTCAAAAACTTGCCAGTGAATGTTGCTATCCAGAATTGATGGCCTGACCACAACCTTCACATACTGCTGTACCTTCTCTTTTCTAATGTCACTTGGAATATCAAACTGTGCTCCAATGGTTGCAAGCCTATCAACATGCTTGTTCTGATTCCTTGGAATAGACACTAAGTTAAAGGCATCAAAATCCTCAAGCATATTCCACACTCTGTTCCTATAAGACTTTAGTGTGTCATTTTTTGCAACATTTAGGCCTCTTATTTGATTGAAAATTAACTCACTATCCCCATATACCTTCAAGTGGGCTATTCCTCTCTTCCTCGCCCACTCAAGGCCTTGAACAAGGCCCTCATATTCAACAGTGTTATTAGAGCATGTGAAAGAAAAATGGAAAGAAGAATAATAATTATCACCCCACGAAGATACAAGCATTGCACCTCCTCCAATGCCGTTCTTGCTTCTTGAACCATCAAAATACATTTCCCATCATAATTTATTTTGCTGCTCAAACTGATTTTCTGTACTTCTCTTGAGATTTGACATTTTTGTCCCAGCTTCATGCAACACATAATTGCCCAGACCAACATCCTGAATAAGCTCATTTGGATTATCAACCACGTTCTCAGCTGCCCATTCATTCAGGAGTACCTCAAGTACACTCACATCTTGTAACTCTTGTGCTGCAGTAAGTTCAGTATCCTCTAAAATAATAGAATTAACATTTATAGCAGATGGCACATAAGGTTCGATGTGATCCTTGGCAAGGGACTCAGAAGTTATAGTTACCTTAGTACCATACTTGGTCCTAAAAAGCATATGGGACCAATCTGAAGATAAATACCCTCCAATTTTAGCCGTTAAGTCTCTAGACAGGCATAGAGCAAAAAATGGAGGGAAATCTATGACCAACACATCTTGTGGGATTGAAAAATTGGGACAGGCATGTAGTGTGAGATTCAGATTTTTAATAACACCTATAGTGTTTATTGTTGTCCCATCCAATTAAAGTACTCCCTTTTCTAATGGCTGGTATTGTAAACCTAGCTGGTCTGCAATCCTTTTTAGCATTACCAAACTGCTAGCCCCACTATCAATCATGCAATTATGTACCAATTTATTCCCCACTATTAAGGAAACATAGAAAGGAGGGGGTTTGACACCATTACTTTGCTGTGTGGTACTTGCCAAAGGTGCATTGGTTAACACTGACTTTGTTTTGCCT
Source organism: Sequoia sempervirens (assembly GCA_007258455.2). NCBI lineage: Eukaryota > Viridiplantae > Streptophyta > Pinopsida > Cupressales > Cupressaceae > Sequoia > Sequoia sempervirens. Next base: position 28,432,245 of record VDFB02047144.1, on the reverse strand, counting down.
AAAGAGACTTCATTTGGAGGATTCAAACTAGCTGGATTTGATAAGGCTGACTGTAACAAATTGATTTGACCAGGGATTGCTAAAGAATCCCACATCAAAATTGAAACATTCATCTTTTTCATACTTTCAACAATGTTGAAAGGTGCATATATATTTACCTTTGGCTGCGTCTTTACAACAACATGGTCAGGTTGCACTTGACTTGTGGATGAAGCACGTAAAGGATGCTCCTTACTAGTGTCATAACCTTGCTACAAGGTGCGTGGTACTTGCTGATTTGATGGACCAACAACTCCCTTATTCTTATTCATTGCTTGTTCAATCTCGAAAGCCCTCTTCTTGGCTCTAGTATTAGTAGCAATAGATGTGTCATCCTCGTTCACTCCACAAAATTCTTCTCTCTGCTAATTTAGGAGAGTTGAATCATCTCCAGGCTGATCTTGCTGTTGTGGATACCCCTCCTTAGGAAAATCTTGTGCACCTACAACACTTTGCACCATAAGAGCTTGATTGATGACACCATTAGAGCATGTAGCTTGATTATGTGTTTGATTACATGGATAACACCACTCATAATCAGCAACCAGATTGTTTTGAACAGGAACAAGCTCTTTGACAACACTAATTGGGACTGGATTGTAGGCCTGAAAAGGTCTTGTAGCAACATTTTGTCTTGAGCCTTGGTAATTGCCTTGATACTGTTGTCTATTACCTTGATATGCTTGTTGCTGGCCTAGATTCTGCTGCTGATAAGGCCTACTATATGATTGCTGCTTCTCTAAGCTTACAAGCTTGTTACCAAAAGACTGCAATAGACTTTTGATTTCATGTAACTCATTTGGAGAATTAGAAGCAACATTTTCTTGTGTTACAGTAACTGGAACAACAGCTGGCAGCATTGGTACAACCAGTAGAGGTGTGAAAGGAGGTATTTGCAAATGAATGTTTGCATGAATTTCTAGAAATATAGGCATTGGAGGCCTAGGAGCGAGTTTACTAGCTTGTATTAAGCTTTTTTCAGCTCTGATTGCTATTTCAAAAGCATCTGGCAAAGACACTCCTCCCATTGACTGTATCATGACAGCTATATCGCTATTCAGAGCCCTCCAAAAGTATAAAAATGCATACTCTGGAGGTGGCCTCACCGTTGCAGGGATTCTATCCCAAGTTCTTTGAAATCTGAAGTTGAAATCATTCATCTGTTCTTGTGGAGCCCTCTTAATTGTAGTTAATTGTTCCAATAGAGACAAGTTATCATACCTGTCCTGAAATTGCTTATGCAACTTGTCTCCAAATTCATCCCAAGTTGCAATTGAATTGATTGGTAGGCTCCTATACCATTGGACAACTCTTTCCTTTAGTGAAGCAGCTAGTAATCTCACTGCAACATCCTCTTGGGTTATGTGATGGACTCCACATAACGAAGCCACATCTCTCATGTGTTCAATCGGGGTAGTTTGATCTTCTCCCATGAAAGTTGGTAGACTCTTCAAGGCTGCCATTGGAATGTCATTGTGCTGTACCAAATTCAATGGGCTCCCTCCATTAAAAGCAACAAAGGGTTGATTCCTTGGAGCGGCCATTGGAGGTGGCTGAGGAGGATTTGCTGGTACTCTAAATGAAACCAAAGATGAAACAACAATGTGTGATCCCACAGATGGAGGAGTGGATTGAGTTCTTCTAGAATAGATAATTGTTGTTCCACACCTTTCTGTTGCTTTGCCTTGTCTTCTTGGTGGTGACAGCTACAAATATTCGAAAGGACCTAAGCTGCTCCTTGTCTGAACTCTTCTCATAAATTGCAGAAGGCGTTGATTCTCAAATTATTTCTCTCTACGGAGTCACCAAGTATGCACAATTGACTTTTGTAAAGTATGGGACTTGCTGGTTGCTTACCAAACTAGTAGTTCAATCTAATTTTTGTCCCACCGGGCGTGCCAAAATTGTTATCTTCTGAAATTGCACCCTGTTGAACCTGATGTTCAACACCTCAGTGTAACATTGGAAGACCTCTTAAGATGTGGGTTTCTTACAGATAGAGGTCAACCTCTGGAGAAGGACGACTTCCTTTGTGTTATCACCTAAACTATTGATTCTTTGAAGGGAAAGGGAGAAGGGGAAAGCATTAAAATAAAGATTAAAATCTAAGGTGATACACCGAATTGATGAGGAATCATGAAATGAAAACAAGATGAGCATACACTAGGAAGCTTAACTTCAACCATTTCACATACTCAATACAACTTCTTTCATACTTATGCATCAATCTTAATAGGCTCGATCTACATACACATCTTAGGGAGGAAAGATAAATTTCACGGCTTCAAGGCATGGATGTAGACTAATAAAACACAGTTAAAGACTTGCATAATCAAAAGAGAGATACAAAAATGAGAGCAGTACAAGCATGAACACTAGCTTCGAAGGTAAACTTTCTGTTGTATTCCAGATTCCAGTTTGAGTTACAAAAAACATACATTTAGTTGAGAAATGATTGATAAAAAATTACTAACTCTTCAAAGCGTATAATCTGAACTAACTACAAAAAGGAAAAAAAAATGCCTTATATATCAAAATGTGTCGGCCCCTTAGGGCTTACAAAATATCAGGGCTCAGAAAGATTTGCCCCTTAGATCCTTTGATTGATATTAAAAAATGCTGCATTCGGTTGAATCCTTGTTGTCCATGTCAGTGTGAAAGATTTCCTTAAGAGGGAACTTTCTTGATCTTTCTGCAACCACCGCCTTCACTTCTGCTCTTTGTGTCAATCTTTGGATCTCTTTGGCCAAGTGCTTTGAATGCTCCTGAGCTCAAAATAGATACACGTTGCTTTTCATCCTGGTTCATGCTTTCAGACTACCATGGCTCGCTTTTAGATCTTTTCTGATTGATCAAGTAAACTCCATGCATATTCTTCAAGAGGTCACAGAGCTCTTATCAAGCTCGCAAAGTCATACCGAAGTCAACTTTTTCATCACTCAGAACATCAGCAAGACACTACCGAGTCGGCATGATCTCATCATGATGCCAGATCCTTCTATGGTCGACAAGACCTCTCACCAAGCTTCCTCTTGTCTCCTTTTACTTTTCATTTCACCGTCTCCCCGAGCTCCTCTTCAGTCGACAAGACTCTACCGAGTTGGCAAGACATTTCACCGAAGGAAAAACGTTACCCCGAGGCCCTTCATCTTCGGCAGGAGTTGATTGATGTCACCCCGAATGCACCCCATTCTACTGAGCTCTTCATTTCTTTTGGAAAGACTATAGAAAGTTGGGAAGACTTCATAGCAAGGTCCCCTAGTCATACCGATACCCGCTTTAGTCATTGAGACCGCACCATGTTGGCAAGACACTACTTCGATGGCTAGAAGCTACACCAATGTCTTTTATGTCAAGGAGACCCTCTGTTGGTTGGTGAGACCTTATGCTTTGATGGATCTTTCTTCTCGGGCTAGTTCCCCTTCGGCAAGACTTTAGTTGGTTGCTGGGACCTCATGGTGATGGCTTCAACTCTTGGAAATCTCCTTTGTTGTTGGTGAGACATTGGCCTGTTGGCCAGACCTCTCGCCGGGCTCCTTATCTTTCGGCGATGAGCTACTTTTTCTTCAGTTGGGGAGACATCCATTGGTCGACAAGAGGTTGTGCTGAAGGCACCCTGATTTCATGAGGCTTTATTTCATTCACTTCGGAAAGAGGCAAAGGTTTTGCCAAGACATTGTGGCGAAACCACTTCCTTTGGCCAAGATCCCTTCGTTCACTGAGACCCTCTGTTGGTCGGTGAGACCTTCTGGCGAAGGGACCAAACTTTGCCGAGACCACAAGGAAGTCGGGGAGACCTACGGTGATACCTCTCACACCTCTTCTGTGAGACCTTGGCCAATAGCTGAGATATCTTGTAGACTTTCCTCCTTTTGGCGATGACATTGTTTTCCGGTGAGACCACAAAGTCGGGGAGACGTGTTGTTGGTAGCACCTTCCTATGCTGAGGATAAACCTTCCTCGTCTTGCTGAAACATCTCCCTGTCGGCAAGACCCCTTGCCGATACCTACATCTTTTACCGAAACCCGTGGTCACCATGAGTCTCCCCGATCGACGATTGAATGGCCTATCCTTCTTGTCGCCAAAACATCCCGGGTCGCCGAGACATCTTGTAGAACTCAATCCTTATGCCAAGAGCCTTTAGAGTTGGGGAGACCTTGTAACTTCGGTGAGACCCTTTGGCGAAGCTCGCTTGCTTTGCCGACACCACCTGACTTTGGCGAGACTTCTTCCGATTGGTAAGATCTCCTACCGAAACCCGCACACATACGCCGAAGGGATCCTGCTTTGCTTTGTCCGCGAGACCCGATGCATTCGCCGAGACTTCTCTCCGAAGAAAAGAACTTCCGCCAAAATTAATATCCTTTTGTCATCGGGACAATGATCGATGTCTTGCCGATAGGGACCTGTAGGTGAATCTGACTCGCCGTGACATTCCTGGGGTCTTGGCGACTCTCTCCTTAGAATATTTTCATGCTGAACTTGAAAAAGGCAAGCTTCTTCACTGAGTTCCCTGTGACCTAGCATCAGATTCATGACTTTTTCCCTAGGCCGAATGCTCCATTTGGCCTTCTCGAACATGTTAAACACAATTTTCCTTGCCTGATTGAGCCTGAGGGTGAAAATTAGGTAACAGAAGCCATTACTGAATGTTTGCATGAAGAAAGATTTTATATAGTTGTACATGAAAATGAAAATGTAGAGACAAACATTGGTACAACTAATGACAACCTTCATGATGAAGAATGTGATTGTGTCTATCATATGGATGCATATGAGGACCTTTTTTCTGGATCTACAATTCATTTTTTCTCTCATGAGCAGTATGTTTCAGATTTTCATGTTGAAGCAACAAGAGTTGATGTTGATTTTGATACACCTTGCATTGGTGAATGTGTCTTTGACACTCACTATTATGAATTTGTTGCAAATGAAAGTTCTGATTCACATGAACCTGTACTTAAATTTTCCCTTTGTGGTAACATATTGAATGATGATGATCTTGTTTATGAACATAAAGTGGAGAACATTGATTGGGATGCTGACATTTCTTTTGAATGCCCTGATTTGAATGGAGGTGAAGGTATTGTGGGTACTAATAAGCCTTATTTTCAAAATATTGAAACACATGGCAATGTGTTAGGGTTGTGTTGTTGTTGGGATGAGGACAAGTTGACCGGTGATATATTTCAGTTGAAGGAGATACAAATGTATGAGCAATCTTTGCTCAACACACAAGAGGATTGCATGGTTTTTTTTAGCTATGATATCTCCTCTAAGCATGATCGTTATGAGAGGGTTAGTGAATGTAGTCTTGATCACTATCTTCTCATGTTGCCACTTGATACAAAATCAGAACATGAGGAGGGTGGTAGCGATGTGACATGTCTGATTTGGTTGCCAATTGATGACAAAGCCAAAAAGAGAGAAGGTTGTCACTTGCACAAAGGTAGCCTAGTGCTTGTGTTTGCAAAGGTCCAGTCACCCATGTTGTTATGGTTTGATAGAGGCAAGCAAAAATTGAGGGAGATCAGTTCTTTTTGCAGAATTGTGTTTGATAGAGGTAAATATTGATTTCACTTTTTCATTTGGTGGCCTGGTGTCACCAGATGAAGTTGAAAAATGAAGGTTGAATAAAGAAACAGTTTGAGGACTACTGGATTGACTCAACTTTTGGTCTACTTCCCCAGAGATCTGGAATCTTGCTATGCCCATAGGGGGCATACATCCCCAGTCAGAGCCACTGTTGGCACTCTCAAATTTTGCAAATTTGATATGCCCATTTCAAAATTTTGCCTCTGCACTTTCAGAAGTGCACCTACTGAATATGCTTGAATGACCTACTTTGGAGGGTCATAATTTGATGCCCATTGATTGTCAAGCAAAATACCATTGTAGACATATTCATATGTCCTATGTGAACCTGCATGTCAGTTTTTAGCTTCTCACGATGAGTTTTGATTGGGTTTCGAAAAGTGAAGCTGAAGGGTTTTGTCACTGTTTAGTTGTCTGCAAACATTCAGTTTTGCAAAGTAGCCTCCGGTTTGAGCTTGCATTTTGTAACCAGTTGACTTTCATGACAAGATGAATGTTTTTATGCATTCTCCATACCAAAATGAGCTCACATGTCAGTTTTCAAAGCCTCACGACTTGAGTTTCTATTTTTAGTAGGTCAAAACCAAATGCAATTTCTCCTATTTTGCAGTTACATTCTTGAGAGCATTTCGAGGTGGTCAACTTCGACACCTAATATCTTTTGATCAAAGATGATTGAAGCTAAATCCTTCTGCACACGTGCTCAATTTACCAAAGTGATCCACTATGTCCAGTGGCAGCTCACTAGGAGCTGATTTGATAATTTTGCAACAAGGTGATTTCATTAGTTTTAACTGGTTCTGAACAGTTCTCATTTGCAGAAAGGTCCGAGAGGGAAAATTTTCGAATTAATAACTTTCACCTCATGATTCCTTTTGTTGAGCCATCTTTTCCATTATATTCTCGGGATGAATGTCTACATGCCTGCAAGTTTTTATGGCTTCACGAGGTCGTTTGCCTAGTTTTCAAGGCCAATTTTGGAGCCCACTTGCCCTTTTTCACCATTTTCCAAATGAGCTAGAAAGCAGTTTTAATAAAGACCCAGTTCATGTTTTTAATTTCTAATGCATTCAGAAGCTACCTAAAGTCAGTTTGAGCCTGAAAGTTGTTTGAAAATGATTTTTTTTTTAGTCAGGTCCACGAGGGACCCAACATATGTCACACAATTTAAGGAAGCTGACATGTGAAGATGTTCAATTTGGTGTCTTCTGATGATTGGTTGTAGAAGTTCTCTTGTTATCAGAGAAAAACCATAGTGCCCATTTCTGCCTTTTTGACTAAAGTCGATAAATTCAAATCTTCAGTTAGAAATGAAATATGAGATCAAAGTCCTTGCATTCATTTCCCATGCTTGTAGCATTGTGTGAGGTAACAGTAAATCCTCCAACTTGGGATCATATGGTGATTTGAATGATGTGATTGTATATAGCCCACTGATGTTTACCAGTGGTAAAGCATAAGAATGGAATAAAATTCATCATCTTTGGAGGAAATTAAATCAGGGAGTAAAGAATGTTGAAGTAGGCAGAGTTGTATCTATGAGCTACAAGATACTTAATGAGAAATAATAGAGGAATTCATGGGTCAAAATACTGGACAAAGTATCAATTTTGTTTCTGAGTTTCCCAAGGAACAATGGTTAGTGGTTATGCTACCCTTGGTTTCCCTTCAGCTAGAGATTATTCACCAGATATGTGCTCAGAGATTACACTAAATTAGGAAAATGTACTTACAAGGTTAGGTGAAAACTCAGTATGCTTGGGAGTTACTAGATTAAATCAAGTGACCAATCCATGGATTGTGATGTAATTGAGAGTGAAAATATGGGCCAATATACTTCATACTCAAAAGGAGTTTCAACTGAAATCTGAAACAATTAAAATAGATCTGAGGATGTCCCAGAAACTTGAGAGAAAATATGAGAATATGAGCAGTCACCGTTACTGTTTAAAGGATAGAGAAACACAAAATGAAGATGTCGAGAAGTATTTAAAGACTTTCAAGCGAATGTATATTGGCACACGGTATGTAAAGGAAACAAATGCCAGGTAAGTGCAATTTTATAAGGCGCCCAGCTGCTGTACAGTGCACAAGATAGATTCATTGAAAGGCTTTAGAGATTTTCATTGAAAATGCAGTCCCCAGTGCAAATAGTAAAGTTGAAGGAGGCATTCCATGAGGAAACAACATACATTCAAATTGCATTTTGTTTCTACACCTCTTGAATGCGTAAGGATAAAGAGGGGGCGGTGCTTACACTAAGGAGATTCACAAAGCATGAACAGGAATGCCACATCATAGCAGGGCAGTCATTGATTTATTTATTCAAAGAGTTTTAGAATTTCCATCTAAACAGGGCCATGCATGGAGAATGGAGAATGTAGACCTGTAAAAGAAGCTTTTAAAGCCTTCAGCGCACCAGTTGGAGGAAGAGCACGTAGCTAGACCAAGGAAGTAGATGCATAAATGGTGGTTGAAGCATGCACATAATAGTATGTTGAAAAGGATTTAGAAAGCATGCTAAAAGAAGGGCATGGACATCAATCAAAGCACACAACACAAAATATGGGTGTCCACTGAATGCTACAGGGGTGCCTTTGAAGCATGGTAACAAAAAATGGATGATGAAAAGGCTCTAGAAATAGAATGCCACAACTATAACCAATGCGTACAAAGTTAAGTTATTTGTAAATGGCATCAGAAACAGAGTAAATTGAAAAGGAGGAGCAATGAATAGCTTGCAGCCAAGGAGGTGCATGCATAGACACAAAACATATTTGTTGAAAACTCTTTGGTAGCTCTCAACAAAATGCTAATGACATTGAAGGGGCTTGATGGGAGGAAGGCACGTTATTTTGATGAGTTCCTCAAATGTAACCTCATGGATTTGTTAAAATGACTTAGAAACTTTTGACCAAATACAATTACCAAAAGAACACCAAAGTGTGGGCACACACTTTACGATAAGAGGGTATGGAATCCTTCAATGCCACAGGCACACCACAAAACTTGTTTATTGAAAATGCTTTGAACTTCAAAGCCAACCCTAAAAGAGGGCACTACACCAGTCATAGATGGTAGCAAAGTAAATTCATTAAAGGGGGCTGCAAATATTTTGAAGCAAATGTAATTACAACTAGTAGGTACAATTGAAGCAGACGTTGGCTCCACTGGTGTTGTTTCTCCATTTAGGCAACACATTTATCAAAGTATGAAGGAGATTTTCAGGGAGCTCACCTTGAATGCAACAATCATATCTACCTTGATTACTAGGAAGTTTATACAGGCAAGATTGTTCACTAAAAATGCCTCAAGACTGCTAATTTCAGAGCCCACGCAGGCCATGAGAGGATAGAAGGCAAGATGCATATGCATGAAATACGCTGGCATTAAAACTTTGAAATGTTTGCCTGTTGTGGAAAGACCAACACACTGAATCATGAAGTTTCCACCATTCTCATGCAAGAAGTGCAAGTACAGGATGCTCAAATCAGAGGAAGGGCTACCACCATTGTCTTGCAGAGGAGTGATGAACAAGAAAAGAAATTAGGGAAAACCTAGAAGCAAAATTAGATCAACGGCTACCAAGCAGGATGAAAGTGCAGCATAATCTCCACCCTTCCCTGCCATTTCACGGGTTAAAAATGTAAGGGGATTATTTCTTGCGGGATTACGGGCTTGTGACGTGTGGTAGGAGTGGGCCCAAGAAAAGTCTTCATCAAGCGGATGCCTTTTCATGGGTAAAATATAAATGGGACCAAATTATTTTTAATTCCTTTGCAATAAAAAGGGGTGGGCCCTCATTTCAAGTGGGGCAAAACATTTAAGATTAAATGTTTCCCAGAATACAAGGTAAAAGGAGTGGGCCCGAGTAATATTTTAAATGGCAAAATATTTTAATATGTGAAGTGAGGACACAGGTAAATATGTGTGAAGGCTCCCATCAAATTTATAGAGGTGAAATAATATGGCATGGGTGAATTTTAATTTTCCCAGATTATAAAGTGAATCTGATAATATTCACTTTGTGATTACATTTCATATGTTGGGAAATATTTTAAATATTGTTGGTTGAAACACAGAGACATGGGTAAAATGTGTTATTCTGAAATTTAAAGCTCCTTTTAGAAAAGAAAATATTTAAAATGGAAAATACAGAATGAAAGATCCCAATGGAAGGTAAATAAATCTGAGGGTAATATTAAAGTTATGAAACTTTAATATTTGTGGAATATTATTTGCAGCCACAGTGACGGCAGAAAATATGAAATTTACATGGGAGCAAAGGTTGAGGTATTTTCCAGCTGTGGGAAAATTGAGAATGTTCACATGGGAAAGTTTTCTATTGCAAAGCAACTAATAGCAAAGAAAAATGAAGAGTCAAATTTAGTTAGAGAGAGATGTGAGAGGTTTTGAGCAGCTTGTTGATTGACGGTGGATTGAGTTTCCGGATGGCATCTACGGATCAGACTGATCTTAGGGCTAGTTCTGTTTCTCTTTTATTCTTTTCTTCTCTCATTGTAAAAAAAGGAGGCTGGGATTCCAATTTCGGAAAGCTCTGCAAGTCAGGAAGAAGCTCTGGGTAGAACTGTATAGCTGGGAGAAATGTAATTGAGTCATTAAATCTGAAAGTGTCAGTTATGAATTGTGTTCTCATGTTTATATTTAGCTGATAATTGTCTCCATTTATGAGATGTATTACTCTTTTTGATTCAATAATAAGATTATCCAAGTCTTTTCATGCACATTTGCTGCATTAAAGTGATATATGTTGTTGCCTTCTATTATGAGAATAATGTAATTTCTTTAATGAAGCACAAGGTGCATTTATTATTGCCTTTTGTTCATAGGATAGTGTAATTGCTTCAGCATATGTGATAGGAATACTATGTTTTAGGTGGATTTATAAGAAGAGTTATCAGATAAAACTTCAGTGATCTGGTTGTCATAATGTGATAACATTTGTAAGGATCTTTATAACATTTTCAACACTGTAGGATGAATGCTGGTTATATGACTCCATAGCCCATTTTCTAGCACTGGTTGTAAGGATCTTTATAACATTTTCAACATTGTAGGATGAATGCTGGTTATATGACTCCATAGCCCATTTTCTAGCACTGGTCAAGTATTATACTTCTATTATTTTCAGCTTGGTCCCCAATCTTCACAATTCAAAATCATTTTAAATTCCTGTGTTATAGTGTTGTGGTTATCTCATGCTCTAAGTAGTTGATATTACTGATGAACAACCAATTCTATTCAGTATTATCCTATTATGTTGAGCTATTAAATGAGATTATCTGTTGAGCAATATTCTGTTATGTATGTGTTTCAATTTTTTGATATTGCTAAAGGGATCACCCTACCAGGTCTTGCAGAGCCCAAAGTGTAGGAGGTTATTTTAAAGTCCTCGTCAGTTGGTCCAGGTCCTCCGAGCTGCCCTAGATTGGAATTGGAAATTCCATAGGTAGATTAGGAGATAAACCTGGTTTGCAGGAAAAAACACCAACAAAATGGCGACTCTGCTGGGGAGTATCTGAGAAAATTCTCATTGAAGAATCCAAAAATAGAGTCATATCATTTGCATAGAGTCATATTATTGTTTGCCATTTTGAATTTAGTTCAAATCTTGAAGGATCTCAAGCCTGGAGAAAGATAATTGTTGCAGTGAACCTGATTAATTTCAATATCTGTGGTGCTCTGCTGGTGAAAGGAACTCAACTATAAATTTACATGTGAAAGAACTTCTTGCTGTTTGAAGTTCATTTCCTCTCTGAAGAGAGGTGGCGACTCTGTCAAGAAGAACCTGATGAAGAGGTGATTATAGTTCCCGATCTACAATATTTCCAGACAAATTTGTAGCAACTGCAATGTTTCCAGGTATTCTTTGTATATTTGAACATTTTAGGAAAGAACTTTGGTTCCCCTATTTAGTGAAATTAAGCACTACAATCAAGGGAGGTTGAATATTGTAATCGAGTAGTTGTAGAGGGAATAATCTTCATTTGCAAAATGTATGGTTTTTTTAATTCTCCCTCTACAAGCTATAGTATCATGCCTAGGACACAACCTTGTCCTCATAGGAAGGTGTTTGATAATGAAAGATATAACCCTTTAGATTTAGTAAAATCCAAGGTTACCCACATTCTGTCCCAAGAGGAATTAATGAACATTTGCCTAAGTTTAGAGATGATTTTGAAGAATCAGCATCAAGACATGTACAATATTTCATTGATTTGATGAAAGATTGTCAGATTGAAGAAGAAGATGTTATCATGAAATTTTTTGTAAGAACTTTGGAAGGTATGGATGAAGGTTGGTTTACTTGCTTACCAATGCATTCCATAGATTCATGGAATGAGCTCAGAACATGTTTCCTTGATACTTTTAAAGATGAGTCAGTAGTGAATGATGAATGCTTGTCTGAAGATAGAAGTCTGCGTACTCAAGAAGAATTTGAAGAGGAAATTGTAGACAAGGTTGAGTCTGAATCATGTATTGATGCACTATGTGATATAGAAAGATTGGAGGATGAATCTATCTATGATTTTCATGATAGATTTATGAAATTTCTGCTTGCTATACCGGAATTAGAAAGACCTGATGAATCATTTTGCATTGATTTGTTCTGTGAAAATTATAAGCTAGGTCTGAGTACCATGCCAGTTCACTTGAGGCCCCCTAGCCTTGGATGTTTATATTGATGGCTTTCAATAATTGAGGAAATGATAGATAAATGTGGAAGTCATCTCTTAACCCAATTATGTGATGGTACTTTTTCAAGATTTAGTCCAATGGATGCAGATGGTATAGTAGAAGACAAGAATGATAGTGCACTATGCAGTGATAAGGATGTTGTTTTTGAACAACCTACAAAAGAAATATGTCCAAAAAAATATTGCAGCCATGATGGTCATGAAGAGATAAATGAAACATGTGAAGTGTCTTCCATTTTCTTTGAAAATATAGAAATAGAAAGCAAATTTTCTATAGCAAATGAAGGTTGCAATGATACAAATGATACTCAGAGTGTTTTCTCCTCTATGGACTCTGAATACACAACTGATGATTATGATGATTCTGATGTTTTAAGTTTTCCTGATGAGAACAATGGTGTTGTAGATGGGAGTTTGCAACCAGATGAAAAGCATTCTTGTGTGGGTTATCAAGAGGATTTCAAATCTATTTGCAGCCCTAGTAATTTTGATTCATTTCAAAAGCAGGAAGTGGAATTGATCCTCTTGCATGAAAAGTATTCTAATGAAGATGATGACAATGTTTCTGAAGGATCACAAGAACAAGAAGATGATGGATATGCATTGAACATCTTGTTGGAAGAAGACATGTGTAATTAGCAGTACTACAGTACACTTGGTTATACCAATCTTTTGAGTGTATGTAGCATTGATGAGAGCTTTCATGATGAGATAAGGGTGCCTACAAATTTGAAGAATGCTATTGAGAACATCAGTGTATCAGCTGCAAAGGACAGAGTATGCAAGGATTGTCAGTTAGAGCAGTCATGTGTGAGAAGTTGCCATGAAGAAAAAAATGATGATTTTCACTTTGATAGTGAGGAATGCAGCCCTACTAATTGTTGCAGCAGTGTGAACAAAGAGAAGAATATGCATGCAGGAGATATATTGAATGAATCAATACAAGCAGTTGATAATGATGAGCAAGAAATCCCTATTTTACTTGATGTTTTACCTTCTTCTATTCCTTTTGTTTCCTTTGAAGCCATTACTGAATGTTTGCATGAGGAAAGCTTTTATATAGTTGTACATGAAAATGAAAATGTAGAGACAAACATTGGTACAACTAATGAAAAATTTCATGATGAAGAATGTGATTGTGTCTATCATATAGATGCATATGAGGACCTTTTTTCTGGATCTATAATTCATTTTTTCTTTTATGAGAAGTATGTTTCATATTTTCATGTTGAAGCAGCAAGAGTTGATGTTGATTTTGATACACCTTGCATTGCTAAATGTGTCTTTGACACTCACTATTATGAATTTTTTGCAAATGAAAATTCTAATTCACATGAACTTGTGCTTAGAGTTTCCCTTTGTGGTAACATATTCAATGATGATGATCTTGTCTATGAACATAAGGTGGAGAACATTGTTTGGGATGCTGGCATTTCTTTTGAATGCCCTGATTTGAATGGAGGTGAAGGTATTGTGGGTGCTGATAACCCTGATTTTCAAAATCTTGAAACACATGTCAATGTGTTAGGGTTGTGTTGTTGTTGGGATGAGGACAAGTTGTCCGGTGATATATTTCAGTTGGAGGAGATACAAATGTATGAGCAATCTTTGCTCAACACACAAGAGGATTGCATGTTATTTTTTAGCTATGATATCTCCTCTAAGCATGATCATTATGAGAGGGTTAGTGAATGTAGTCTTGATCACTATCCTCTCATGTTGCCACTTGATACAAAATCAAAACATGAGGAGGGTGGAAGCGATGTGACATGTCTGATTTGGTTGCCAATTGATGACAGCCAAAAAGAGAGAAGGTTCTCACTTGCACAAAGGTAGCCTAGTGCTTGTGTTTGCAAAGGTGCAGTCACCCATGTTGTTATGGTTTGACAGAGGCAAGCACAAATTGAGGGAGATCATTTCTTTTTGCAGAATTGTGTTTGACAGAGGTAAATATTGATTTCACTTTTCCATTTGGTGGCCTAGTGTCACCAAATGAAGTTGAAAAATGAAGGTTGAATAAAGGAACAGTTTGAGGACTACTGGATTGACTCAACTTTTGGTCTACTTCCCCAGAGATCTGGAATCTTGCTATGCCCACAGGGGGCATACATCCCCAGTCAGAGCCACTATTGGCACTCTCAAATTTTGCAAATTTGAGATGCACATTTCAAAATTTTGCCTCTGCACTTTCAGAAGTGCACCTGCTGAATATGCCTGAATGACCTACTTTGGAGGATCATAATTTGATGCCCATTGATTTTCAAGAAAAATCCCTTTTTAGACACATTCATATGTCCTATGCAAACCTACATGTCAGTTTTTAGCTTCTCAAGATGAGTTTTGATTGGGTTTCGAAAAGCTAAGTTGAAGGGTTTTGTCACTGTTCAGTTGTCTGCAAACATTCAGTTTTGCAAAGTAGCCTCCGGTTTGAGCTTGCATTTTGTAACCAGTTGACCATCATGACAAAAAAAATGTTTTTATGCATTCTCCATACCAAAATGAGCTCACATGTCAGTTTTCAAAGCCTCACGACTTGAGTTTCTATTTTTAGTAGGTCAAAACCAAATGCAATTTCTCCTGTTTTGCAGTTACATTCCTGAGAGCATTTCGAGGTGGTCAACTTCGACACCTCATATCTTTTGATCAAAGATGATTGAAGCTAAATCCTTCTGCACATGTGCTCAATTTACCAAAGTGATCCACTATGTCCAGTGGCAGCTCACTAGGAGCTGATTTGATAATTTTGCAACGAGGTGATTTTATCAGTTTTAACTAGTTCTGAACAGTTCTCATTTGCAGAAAGGTCCGAGAGGGAAATTTTTGCAATTAATAACTTTCACCTCATGATTCCTTTTTTTGAGCCGTCTTTTGTATTATATTCTCGGGAGGAATGTCTACATGCCTGCAAATTTTTATGGCTTCACGAGGTCGTTTGCATAGTTTTCAAGGCCAATTCTGGAGCTCACTTGCCCTTTTTCACCATTTTCCAAATGAGCTAGAAAGTAGTTTTAATAAAGACCCAATTCATGTTTTTAATTTCTAAAGCATTCAGAAGCTACCTAAAGTCAGTTTGAGCCTGAAATTTGTTTGAAAGTTGTTCGAGAGAATAATTTTAAAGAATTGAGTATTGATTTTCTTAAAATTAGACTAACCTTTTTGCAGGTCCAAGTTGAGGATATGGAAAAGGCTCTGGTGACCCTGATGAGATTCTCCAATAGGCTAATGAGATGCGCAATGCTGGGAGCGGCCTCGGGAGAAGCAAATATTAGTAGAAAACTAAAGAAGTAAGGAAAGGCCGACTCCTTCAAACTGCTGGATGAAACGGAGGGACCTGATGGGCATGAGTATGTGGCTCTCTTAGGGGAGTATATTGGGTTGTTTTTCATGGTTTTTCATGGTTTTTTGTTTTATATCAATATCTGGGACTCTTCGTATTTAATTTTTAAGATATGGTGGAATTCCACCTGGTATACTATGGACTTAATTAATGTTCTTTGTAGCTTAAATTTTGCTGGTAGTAACTTTTTGTTTTTGATAATCATGGGCTGGACTATAGCGATGGTTTTAAATCTGGGCCCGTGAGCCATTATCATGTTGTTTTTTGGTTTGAATGGTGGTGTTGCTTCCCACCTTGGTATCCTTTTTTGATCTGCTATTGTTCCACAGGATTAGGGCCCTTCCCTACTTATATTATCAAAAACAATAAGATATGAAAAAGGGGAATCAATTCCTTATGAAGAAATAATTGGTAGGGGTAATAATGTCCAATTGATTTGGAAGATGTGATAAGAATCGGGTGTTAGTGTAAACCTATGAATTTAGATCAAATGATCAAGGATGATAGTTGCTTTCACCTATAACTTGCACTCGAGAACTATCTGGGGAATACATAAGGATTGTGATAAGATGATAAATGTGAAAAGATGTTGGAGTTGTGATTGCATGAGGACACACAATCTTGGGTGAGGTGGATTGTCATCCCTTGAAATTGTAACACTAAAATATGAAGCATTGAAATAATGATGAATATATAAAGGAAATAACAAAATATATATTAAAAATATAAAAAGAAATATTAACAATTTAACATTATTATAATTATAACTATTAATATAATAATATAAATTATATAGATGAAATTGATATAGAAAATTTAAATATGATAAAATAAAGAAATATACAATACATATTAATATAGACATAAATAAATCAATTAAGCCATCAATGAGTATTAATAGAAAAGCATCAGCTATGACTAGGGAGGCAATGGTTCATTTACAAAACAACCCACTATATTTGTTAAGGCATCGATTAAGGAAAAAATCAACAAATCGTATAAAGAGGACAATAGTTAATCAGAACAGGGAATATGTCTAAGGTTGTCATTAACAAAAGGCAACAATTCAAAAGTAGTGATAGATTTAATTAAAATGTAGAAAGTTGATATAGATAAAAGGAGGTCAACAATCAAAGATTAAGGAACAATTATTTAAGAGAGGTCATAACTCTTTGAATAGTTATTACTTTTCAAAAGAGATGTATCTCTTCATAAAGGTCATACCTCTTTGAATAGTTATTTGTTGTATATTTGTGTAATTTTGAGTTATCATATATTGCTAAATATGACATAATGGATATATTATTTATTTGTGTCACTGATTCAATATGTGAAGATAGAATATGTGACTACATTATGAAATAATATTTATATTGGCTAACTATGGTAACCAGCCTTGATGAGGGAATTGAGGGCCTACGAGGAGGGGAAACAACATTGGGGTCATTGTCTAAGTACACCACCCCATGGTGGATGGTTGAGGTCTACCACATGTGGGCTAAGGGGGCTTGTTAGGCTGCCCTTGGGCTTAGAAGGAGTGATTTTTGGGACACCCTATTGTAGTTGCACCCTCAACCTTCCAACATGATGATTGGTTAAGCAATAATGGTTCTGATGAGGAGAATAGTGATAGGATGCCTCACTAGGCACACCACCCCATATGGATGGAAAGAGGCCACATGGGTTCAAGAGGGGTGTATTGCTCTTGGGCCTAGGGTAGAGGGTTTATTGGGCACCCTATCCGACCAATTTGTTCTAGGAAGAATGAATTAGAAAACCTAAATAATTCCAATATATTTATAATATGATATTATCTTTATTTATAAATGTTTACTAACATATTTGTAGTTCTTAAGAGGTAGTTGTATCACTAACCTTATTTTCTTTGTTTTCCTTACATATCCCAATTAATATTATCTTGTAAATATTCTCTATTTCTATTTGAAATTGATAAGTGAGGGCAGTTTTAGGATTTCCCAAATTTGGGGACATTACATTTTACAAAATTAGGTATATATCTTGGGCATACGATCTCTATTGTTTGAGAACTTTATATCATCAGAAAGCTAGTTCCAAGCCTATTCTAGATCTATTAGTATTTTTTCCTACCTTTTTCCAAAAAATTTCTATAGCCAGTTGAAGTCAAATATTCAATTATGCGCTTCTGGGGTCATAACTTGGGCATATGGACTCCATTTTTAACAAACAAATAGGTGTTGGAAAGGTATTTCAGTGCTCTACACAGCCACATAGTCCATTTTTCTAAATATTCATGAGGTACATAAAGATCCTTCTAATGAATTTTTTTTCTTTTTAAAGCTTTTTTGCTCTTAAAGTTGTATTCAGGTTTGGTTTTTCTTGTTGTGAGGGGTATATTTCTCATTTTTCAGTATCTATATACATCAAAGAACAATCCTTTTTTGAAAACCTCAACCATCATGACATATTTCTCTTCATTTGAATGTCTTACACCAGACAACTATCATACCTAGAAATCTCATATAACCAAAATCCTCATGTCTAAGGGTTTATGGTCCACCTTGGATGAAGTACAACCAACATTTACTTGTCAATTTGAGACATTTAAGCATAGGAACAAGAGAGATGAGGCTATGAGATTGATTTCACTACATGTTTTAGATAATCTCTTGTTTCATCTTGAGTCTTGCAACACTCCTAAGTCTATGTGGGTGAAGTTTAGTGATATTTTGGCACTAGATTAATGAGTACTTATCTCTATAGATTGATGCATAATACAAATCACTTGTACCTAATTCTTTCCCCTCCATTGAAGACTTCTTATAGAAGTTTAAGTCACTCAAATCTCTTTTGCAAGGTTGTGAGAAAAATAAAATTGATAAAGAATGTTTTCTTGATTATGTCTAAGCTTCAAGGGCCATTTCAAGTCTTCTCTTCTAATTTCTAATCTACTATGGATGCACTGGTGATGCATTTACCATGACTACTTTTGAGGTTTTCTGTGAGTGTTTGACTCGTGAATAGGAAAAATTGACTTAATTTGATTTTATTTCTATTTCCAAAGCCTAGGGATTGGTAGCACAAACATCCAAAGGGGAAGATAAGAATAAACATAAGCCCAAGAAAAATTCTTCATCAGGTAGTGAGCATTCCTCAAAACCATCTCACAAGAACAAAAATCTCAAACCACTCCTCAGTATGATATATATTCTAAGTTTGGTGAGTCTTCCTCTAAGATGGAGAAGAAATAAGATGTGCCTTATAGTTTGTGGTGGGTGATCCCATAATACCGGTTTACATTTTTTGGCCAGACTGGACATTGAACTGATTTTTTTTAACTAAATGTTCACATTCAGGCACCTATAGCGGCTAAACCGTGAGGAATTTGAAGATGAAGCAAACTAGTGATTTGTGACATATTGTCTATAGATTCTAAATATATAAAATTTTCAAAAAATTTTGGAATCAAATTGCATTTCTTTTTCCATCTTCTTTGAAAACTAGTTTTTAATAGTAAACACCATTTTTAAAGAGTGATTTTCTGATTAGAGGTAAAAGATGGGTTTTAAAGGGGCTTGCAACCCTTTACAAAATAAATTAGCTGATATAAAAAGGAAACAAAATTAATCAACCATCAACCCAATGTCAGCAAACCACCAGCCAAAAAATAGCCAAAAAGAAGGAACCCAGCCAACACCACTACATATTGTTCAAAATTTCAACAACTTCAATCTCACTAGTATCAAGCTTCTGCCCCTTAACCCCGGTATTAGAAAACTCAATACCCGAGGCCCTAGCCTAATTTTTCATTATGTTTCTAGTCCTAACCTCAGGCCCACCAATTTTTACCTCACTACTCAAAACAAAGCCTTTAGCAACACCCTTATCAACAGCATAATCCTCAACCATCAGCTTACCCTTAACAACAATAACATCACCAGACACATTTTACTTTCTCTTTTTAATAGTAGTCATAGGGGAAATAGCCTTCACAGAGTTTGACATAGTCAAGACTTTAGGGGCTTCTCCACCCTTCATAACAACATTCCATATCTTATCAGTTTTCTCCTCAAGGGATAACATTCTTCCCTCCATATTCTATTTCAGATTGACAGTTCCCTTCGCCACAGTATTAGCAATAGTATTGAGGCCATCCATTAAATTATCAATTTGGCTTTGGACCAAAGGGTCCTCAGCCTTGCTAGCAACACCTCTAATATGAACATTGGTCTTATTGATCTCATGGAAGAACCGTTTAAAATTTTTAAAGCACATTAACACTATCACGAGTTGAGCCCAACACATCAGAAAGATCCTCCCTATCAAATTTTTCAATACGTTTTCCCACAACAACATCCTCTTTAGAGGAACTCACATGAACCTTTTCAGTAGAATCTTCCTTACCTTTACTAGCAAGGATAAGAGACTTCATCCTATGAATGGAATTGGCGATTTTCTCTGCAACAACCTCCCTCTTCATAATCCTATCTGCATCCACTTTATTGGTTTCCATAGCCTGTTCAACACACACAACTCTAACCTTTTCCTACTTCAGAAACCCAATGACTGTGCTTTTAACATCCTCACCATGGACACCACTAGCCAGGGAGAGAGGGAAACCCTTCTCCAAAAGTTGACTAGCTTTCAGAACCCTTCTCTTCTAGCTCCCCTCCTTAGGTTCCTACACAAATATAGTCATTGGGGGAGGATAAGAAGCATCCCCATAAAGTTCATTTTTATCCCTACCCCCCTTAGAAGGAACAATCACCTCCAATTCATCACTGCATGTCGTATATCTCACCTTCTCATCCATCTTCCTTTTCCTAGATTTACCCTAAATAGGGGAAATGGGGGCCCTCCTCCAAAGAGGTGTACGAAACTGGGACATAGTCAGCATCATCATCCCTATCCGACTCAAACTCTTTATTTAAAATAAGCCTCCTCTTCTTTAGTTTCTTAGAAGCCCTTTCCTCTCCCGACTTCATTTCATATCCCTCCCTAGCTTTAGCAAAATTATCCTTCGGAGAAACAAGAGTTTTATGCACATCACGAGCTTTCACATGTTCATAAATCAAGAAAATCAACCCCGAATGTAGAACAACATTTTTTGGGTTTTTTCCTATGCTCTTTAATCCCAGAGTCCATCGACATCAGCAAATAGTAGGGAAATGACACCCATTTCTTGTGCCAAAAATGGTTAAGCAACAAAAAATGGTAATTGTTAATAGTCGTGTACCTTCCTTCCAGGGTAACATACCTCATAATTTCTTTGACGACATCTCAACACAGAGCTTTCAAGGAACTCCTCAAACACCCACCACTCTTCATGGGCTTCAAGTCATCAACCTCATTCCTTTTGAAGAAAAGGAACATCGCAGCCTATGATTCTTTCTTATCCCTAAACACTTTCATACCCCAAATATCCAAACCTATAATCTGGGCAATGAATTCCTCATCCACCACAATTTCCCTACCACCCAAATTCAGGGTTCTCTCTTTCCACCCTTTCGCAACCAATTCGGTGACCTGGGGATTATTTCCATGTAGTTTCTCGACGAATGGAGTTAAACCTCCCTTTTCTAAAATCTCCCACACCTCCTTTCTTTGCTTAGCAGTATCACAGGATTTAGGCTTGACACAATTTTTTTTCCCCACTGATGATGATAGAATACAAAGACCAAGCACTCAGTAAGAAACTCAAAAAAAGGAAATAGACACCACCCAAAACTAAAGTATCCAACATAAGACTCTGGAAACTTAGGTGAATAACACCCACAATCCATCTGAACATACAACAGACATACCATAGAACATACATACCATAATAAATTTGAACTTCATGCCTTATGACAACCTTCCCTCAAAATCATAACTTTAACATCCTTACTAATGTCATTCAATCACGTGAGTAAGGATGTGCACACCTTAATGAATAAAAGGATCACCATAAGATTAACTTTCATTAATAATAATAGTCATGGCCTCAAAAGGGATAGGGTCATTTAAATCCCAGACCTTACTATCTCTAACTCTAAAGTTAGGGAAGAAATCAACTAACATATTTCCCTCTCTCAAAATATGGGAGATATAAACATTATCAAAGGATTTAATAATTTCAATGGAATCCCTGATCAAGGCCTCAATTATCCAAGATGGAGGAGAGATATTCTACAAATTATTGATAATGTTTAGAGAATCACCCTCCAACTAGATCTTCCTATACCCTCTTCTTTGAGACAATTCAAGACTATGATAGGTAGCAGCCGCCTTCGCATAGTGGTTTGTCTGGGTTCCCAAAGGGAGTGCCACAACTGAGATGAGCCTACCATTAGAATTTCTAACAACTCTCGCACATCCACTAGGTCCCAGATTTCCTTTAGCTGCACCATCAAAGTTGATCTTACCCAACCATCTAGTGGTGCCTTCCAAGCAACATCATCTCTTGAAGATTTCCCTTTTGAGACCAGGAGAGATATATCACAAGGCAACTTCCACTTTTGAGCAATTGAAATATCATAGGAGTGGAGATTAATTTGTTGACCATCATGGAAGGAGATCCCAGAAAGAAAAATTTCCTTAATTCCCATAAAAATCTTATAGGCCACAAATAAAGCAGGAAAAGCAGAGTTCCTAAAAAAATTGTGGACAAACCCATTGAAACCATAAGTCTTTGACAGAGCCAAGGAACACCCAACTATGATTCCAGAGCGAAAGCACATGATTCCATATCACACCAACATATCTACATTCAAACAACAAATGACAAGTATTTTCTGCTTCCTCTTCATAAAGAAAGTATCTATTAGGCATAACAAAGCCTATTTTAATTAGATTATTAGTAGTAATAATTTTATTTTGACAGAAGAGCTAGAAGAAAATATTGATCTTAGGAATTATTCTGGAGGACCAAATAGAAGCCCAAAAAGGAGGCGGACTAGTAAAGGATTCATTAAGAAAAAAAGCCGAAGCAACAGAAAAGTTACCCTCAAAAGTTGGCTTCCAAACAAACCTATCAGGAGAAGGGCTAATAGGAATGTGAACCATCAAGATAACCTTATAAATAATTTCAAGACCTGGGTCCAACTCATAGAATTTCCTCCAACAACCTCCATCAATATAATTAGCAACAAATCTACCAACCAATCGCACACATAGGTCCATAAAGGGATGAGCCCATGGCTGATCCTTTAGTGGCCCATTACCAAGCCAATTATCATCCCAGAATAAAATACTCCTCCCATTCCCCAACTTCTAGGAGAGACCCTTAGCAACAAGCCTTTGAGCCTTCAGCATACAGTTCCACAACATAGATCCATTTGAAGGATTAAACTCATGAGAAACAACATCTCTAATCCCATCAACACCATGTAAGTATTTACTCCAAGCATTTTTCGTCCACTCGCTTTTGGCTAACAAGAGATTCCACAACTATTTCCCCAAAAGGGCAATGTTAAACAGTCTAATTTTGTGAATTCCTAGCCCACCAACCTTTTTCGCCTGATAGACATCATCCCAAACAACCAAATGAGTTCTTTTTTTATCTTAAACCCCAGTCCATAAGAATTTTTTTGAATTCCTACCAAGATATCCACAAATTTCCTTGACATATGAAAAATACTAAGAGCATAGACCAAGATATTCCGAAAGGTGGATTTAATCAGCTAAACTTTACCCACTTGGCTCAATAAGGCCCCTTCCACCCAACCAGCTTGGAATTAAAATTTTCGATCAACCCCCTCCATAAATAATTAGGGGCCTTAGAACATAAGGGGAGCCCCAAGTAAGAAGCAGGCAACTCACCAATTTGACACTACAAAATTCTAGCAATCTTGATCTATCTTTGAATTGGAGTGTTGAAAAAGAAAATAACACTCTTCTGTAAGCTAACCTTCTTCCCAAACATAACCTCATAGTACATTTGTAAAATCCGCTTGATTTCCTTAGCCTCCTTAATAGACGCCTGCCCAAGAAAAAGAGAATCATCCACAAATTGTTGATGAGAGCACACAAGATTAGTAGAAGAAGGGGCTAACCTAGACATAAGACTAGAATTAACAAATCTTTGGATAAGATGACCCAAAGGCTTCACCATAATGATAAATAGGAAAGGAGAGATAGGATCCCCTTGCCGCAGACCCCTAGAGCAATAAAAGAGAGGAGAAGGAGACCCATTGATGAGCTTAGAGAATCTAGGGGTCAAAATAAGTTGAAAAACCAAAGCCACCAATTTCTCCTCAAAACCAAAGGAGAGAAGAATCTTAGAAAAAAACCCCCAATCTACCCTATCATAAGCTTTTGGTATGTCAAGCTTAAGGATAAAACTAGCTTTCTTATTAACAAAAAGAGAGTGAATATTCTCATGCACAAAGAGTTTAAAGAGTGATGTTATTCGCTAACACATTACTTTTTTCTTTGAAGGATAAAATTCTATATATTTTTAATTTAGATTTGTAACTATGATATCTAGTGTATGGAATTGATTTCATAGCATTTCATTGAATATTTTTTTCTTAATTAAGTTTCAAAGTCAAACCAATTACAATTTAGACATGATTTACTTGCTAAAACATAACTTTTTTTTTGTATGTATCAAAATTCAGTTTTATTTTTTTTGTTGGATCAGGGACATCAATATCTAGTGCACTAATATATATATATATATATATATTTGATAATATGCTATTTTTCCACATGTGTAGAACAAAGAGCTTGATTTTCGGTGAAAAACCTACATTCACAAGAAATAAAAAATAAATATAATAATAAAATTAAATTTATTCAAAATTATACTTTTGGGAAGCTTATAATAAGGACTACATACAAAAAATAAATTTTTAATTAATTCATTTGATCCCCCAAAAGGTAAATCAAAAGTGTTTTTTATCAACATTTTGATAGGTGTAAAGGAGACTCCGTTATAGGTATGGTTTAAAACTAGCGGGGTTCTATCCAAGTGGGTTTGATCTAAGGTGATTTGATCAAAGCCTCTTGAATTGGAATCCTTTAAATGAAACTTTTTAAGGTTTAAATCATTATATTTTATAAAAATATGTGATTTTACCAAAAATCAAGATCTCCTAGAAATTATAAATTGTTGGAAATAGGATGCCATTTAATTGCAAATCCTAAACATTAATTATTTCATGTATCTCCTAGATTCTTGGAATGTGTTCAACAACACTAAGATTAGGATGAGATTAATATTTGTTGAAATAATCATGATTATTGACATTTTTAATTAATTCTAAATGTAAGAAGCATATGAGGGCATCCATAGTGAGTTCCTAAATAATAGGGGCACATGGGACACCCACATGGTAAAGTGACATTGACCTTGTGTTCAGTTAACTATATAGAGTAATAGTTAACACTTTTGAATGCATGTAAAGATCCTAGGAGTTAGGGTTTGATGTTTGCATGCTTGAAGTTCAGTTCAGTTCAGTTCAGTTTAGATCAGTTCAGTTCAGTTTAGTTCAATTCAATTCAATTCAGAATCAGTTTAGTTTAGTTCAGTTCAGTTATGGTTCAATTGTCTTCAATTATTTTCAATTGTATGTTAACTTCAGTTAACTTGGAATGCATGGCTAATAGCATTGAGTTGTATGACAAATAAAAGGGACTACCTCCAGTTAACAGGGGATGACCATTCTTGCATGAATGGTGTTGAGTAAATCTTTCAATTAACTAGAAATCACTTGGATCCAACTTGGGCACCCAAGATGATTTCTTGGATTTACCTCTCTTGCATGATAAGATATTTCTGAAGGCTCAGTTAAGTAGGATTACTTATGGGTTCCAACTTTGGGGAAGAGCTTTGGAATTATCATCAAAGTGAAGGATAAGTTGTAGCTTCAGTTTGGGATGCCCAAATGCATGAAGCACATGTTGTAAGCTTTAGTATTCATAGAATAACTCAACTTGAAGCAATATGGTGTAAATTTTCAGGGGCTTGAGCTTGTGCATTGTAATTATCACCATTTGGAGATTACAAGGTTGCATATTGTCTCTATATCTCCTTCAAGTTGAAGAGAGTTTTCATAAATTTTATTTGCAGGTGTGAAGAAGATTGGTAAAGATAGAAGAAGCATTCTCAAGCAAGAATTGGAGCTATTTTAATTCAAAGATTGAATAATAGAATAATTCTTGGTGGATTTTTTTCTCGAAAGGGTTTCTCCATGTTATATCTTGTGTAATCTTTCTAATATCCTGTCTAGTTCTTCTATCAACTTTTGTCTACATTCTACAACAGTAAAATGGATTAATCAAGATAATCACCCACAAAGAATATATGTAACAAAGAAAAAGCTTACTTAGATCAGCAATATTAAAGTTTTACAGAGTATTAAGCTAAGAAAACACCTCATTTTTCAACATTTGGTATTAGAGCTGAGGTTGGGTAGACACATCAGAAAAAAAGCTCCATGAATACTTCATTTCAGTAGGACATATCACAAAAACCCTCTCAGGATTTTTTCTCATCCCTTTTAGATTGTAGCACTACTTAGATTGTAGTTGGGGATTCTACAAAAAAAATAGTTTTGGGCTAGCGTACTGCCACACTTGAGGGTGGTTTTCTTTAGGAAGTTATTGGTGTTCTTGATATCTCCACCAACCTTCTTCAGTGTATCATATTTTCTAATCTAGCACCGATAGGATAGTCGAGTTTACCCCACATGATGTAGTTATCTAAGACCTTAATGATCCTAATATTACTGTGGATACTGGGAGTGTTGATTCTTCTTCTCATTTATACCAATTTGATGGTTTTGAGAGTTTATCTAGTACAGGTTCATCCTTTATAGCACATGTAGATACAAGGAGTAAGCTTTGGCATGAACATTTTGGTCATGTCAATTATTACTATCTCTATTAGATAAGTACAAAGGCATTGGTGTTAGGGCTCCCTATTATTTCATTTACACTGATGATATTTGTCATGGATGTTCTCTTGGAAAACATCATCGAGATTATTTTCCTATGGGTAGAGCCACATGTGCTAAGGCACCCTTAGAGTTGGTACATAGTGACCTCCTATCATTTTTGACTAATGTATTTTTAGGGGCCAAATATGTGCTCACATTTACTGCTGACTTCTCTAGGTGTACATGGGTGTCCTTTCTTAAGTACAATACTGATGTCTTTGATTCTTTTAGAATCTGTAAGGCATTTTTGGAGAAGCAATCCAGTCTTTCTATCAAGCAGATACACACATTTAATGGTGGGAGTATGTCAATCAACATTTTAGGTACTTTTTCATTGATCATGGTTTGTAGCATTAGATTATAGTTCCATACACCCCTTAACATAATGGTGTTGTTGAGCGAAAGAACAAAACTTTATGGGAGATGGTCAATTGTATGATTCAGTCATGAGAGATGCATTCTTCATTTTGGGCTAAGGTAGTTAATTGTGCCAATTATATTTAAAACCATATGCCTCACAACAAAGTCTTCCATTAGATTCAAATCCATCAAAAAAGTCAATTTTATCTTTTGTTTGGCCTAATTTGGACTCTAGATGCCAAATCTAGAAGGGTTTGAAGTAGTTTTTTTTCTAGATTCGGAGGGTAGCTACAATTTTGGAGTGCAAAAGAAGTAATTATGTTTTGAAAACTAGTATCACCTACTGCAATTATAATAAACCCAGACAAATTACAAGGTTTCACAAGGGAAAGAATGTAAGAACTTTTGCTCCTAAAAAGAAGATTGAATCTAATCAACAAAAGAAGATAATGAACAAGATATGGTAGAAAAAGGAAGAAAGTGAAGAAAAGAATGAATATGTACCTCAGCCTGGTGTAGGTGGATCCTCTGGTAACTGAAAAAAAAGTATTGGCTTGGGGGGAGTTGCAATTACAAAAAAATTTTCAAACCCCTATAAAGCATATGATGCTAAAGTATTCAACAAATGGTTAATGGTGATATGGATTTTTTTTCTCAAGGTTTTGAAGAAAATACACTTTGAAGAATTTTGTTGAATGATCATGGATCTTTGTGCTATCTCAAATAGTAAAAATGTTGCTTGTGTCAAGAAATATGAAATGCATTTAATGCAGAGTGACTAGGTTTCATGTGAAACATATTTAATCCCTATTTGATCAAAATTGATTTCATTTGAAAGATATCAAGCGTATGCAAGTCCTAAGGAAGAAAAGAAGGTTTTTAGTGTGTTGTGTACAAACCCTAATAGTAGTATTCATAGGTATCTCTTTGGATTTCTTGTAAAACCTTGGAATTTAGAAAGTGCTATCATGGCTACACCAATTATCATTGATGTTGTTGAGAAACCAAGGAAAAAATTCAAGAAACATCCGTACATATCTACTATGACCGATAAGGATGGAGCATTCTCTCACATTCCTATCAATGTGTTGCAATCAAAAGATGTCTGCATCTACATTCACTCACACATAAATGAGTACAACTGGATCTAAAGATGAAAGAGTTCAGATATAATCATCTCTTGGGTGATGATTTTCAGTTGAAGTTGGAGTATGCAAATGCAGAAGAAAAAGGTTTAGATGTGTGGAAGGGTTTCTCAAACTTTTTCTTTGAAGATGAATGGATTAGAATTTCTTAAGCCAGATTCATGAAGATATATTTTGGCTTGATCAACCCCACCTAATAAAAAAGGAAGCTATCAGGGTTGTGACTAGATTGTTCTCCACCAGACCTATGCTGACACAAAAGGTCATGAAGAATGAAGAAGTTATGAAGCTTATTAGAGCTAAATTCAACAAAAGAACCTTATATGTGGATGACATGTCTGACCTAGGGGTTTGGTATGCCATGATGGGCATTGCATACAATGTTTATTACACAAATAGAGAAGGTTATACTATTGCTACCACCATTTACACTGCCCTTCAGATGGTAAAGGAAGGAAAGGATTATGATCTTTGTGAGCTCTTGTAGTAGGAGTTGTTAGAGAATTTGCAAAGAACCAATGATTCACACTACAATTTCTAGTATGACACTTTGATTATTTTCCGTATGTTCTATTTCATGAAAGAAATGTCTAGTTTGAAGAATGTGGTTTGGAGAAGGGATATTTTTGTTGCATAATAGATTAGGGATCACATTCATAGATTTTCAAATACCAAGCAATGTGATACAATATTATGGGGTTTCTTCAAAAAAAAAGAAAATTAAGTGTAGAAGAGGGATAATATTCCCTTACAAGTTGAGAAATATAAGAATGAAATCACTTTTATGGTGGATAAAGACAATTGTTATATGGATGTTGTTGAACCAAGAACTTCATGGATAACAAAGTTTCCCTGAGTTCTTTGGACCTAACTAGATTGAAAATGTTGACATTTTTCTCAGCAAACCTAGGGATCCCACTATTGAAAGGTTTGGTACATATGATGAAATAACCAACAAACAAATCAAGAAGGTAGAAGAAAAGGTGGAGAAGATGTAAAATGTGGGGAAGATGATGTCAAAGCTAAAAAGGTGTTTGGAACTCTTGAGGGTCCTGCAGAAGAATAAAAAGCCACTAATATTACACCAACTCATAGAAGGACAAGTAGATATTCCTTTGTCACTGCTATAGCTTCCAGACATGCTGAAACATCTCCTAGCAGAAGAAGGGATAATAATGTAGCACTGGTGAAAACTAAGAATGCTAAGAGAAAGAATTATAGACCTAATCAGTAGTCAAAAAAGGAAAAGATCAATCTTGTGAATGTGGATAATGATGAAGAGGATGATGAAGAAGAAGAAGAATATTTTGTTTTGAGAATAAGAGAGAAAAGAACAAGATAGGGAGAAGAAGAAGAAATACCCTTGTAGATGAAGAAATGAAAGAAGATTGTTAAGGAGAAGAATGAGAAAAATCCTCTAGTCAATCATGAACCTTTGGATTATGATGCAATCTTTAATGGGATTTTAAAATATAGTATATTAAATGATACAATGGAGCTGTGTCCGAATAACCCTCAGGAGGACAAGAAGACAATTGAAAATATTTTCATTGAATACATGCTAAAGCAGAACATTCTCTTCGTTGACATTGCAAACAAAGCTCTAGATAGCCTTGCTGAGGCTTTAAGATAAAGAAGAGAAGATGCCATCAAGGCTGATGAAGAGCTAAAATTGCAAGCAATTGAAAAATCTAGGATTCCTATTTCCCAGGAAGAAAAAGAGATGATTGTCTAAAGACAATCCAAGGAGTTTCAGACTAAAAGAAGAATAGATCTATTGATGAGCATGGATGACAATGTCAAGAGGAAGATTTAGAGTGAAATTGAAGAAGCTACATAGAAAATCATCAATGATTTGAAAAGTGAAGTTGATATTAATTCAAAATGCATGATACTAATGCATAAGTACCTTTGAATGATCAAGAAACTAAAAATATGCCTCCTTTAGAAGATACAAATTAGAAAAACACATTTGGTCAACAAGAAGTCTCCAGCATAGAGATGGAAAAATAAGAAAAGAAAGAAGAGGAAAAGGTGAAGGGGAATGTTGAACGGAAGAAAGAAGAAAATCCTAAGAAAGTTGAACAAAAGAAAGAAGAAAATCCTGACAAAGAAGAAAATCCTGAGACAGATGAGAAGCAAAATGCTTCAATGGATAGAGGTTGGGGCTCTTCATAATCAATTCTTTTAAAGACCTTTTGACTTTACAAATGTAGTTTCAACATATGGTGACACCTCAACTTTTACAAGTTCCTACTCATGAAGGAAAAGTTGATCTATCAAATATTTCTCCCCTCCATAAGTTACATCTTGGTGATATCTTGCATGATTCAACAAGGAAAGAAATTCTGCAATAACACATGAAGAATATTGGTTTAACGGATGATGCAATAAAGATAATCCGGGAAAGTTTATCAGAGGTAAACATAGATTCTTCCTTGCCTCTAGAATAAAAAATGAATCTTTTGATGGATTCTTTTAAGGACCATTATTCACACATTGATCAATAGGTAGAGAAAGAGGCCTGAAGAAGATAACTAATAAGAGAATGGTCGAAGCATCTAACGAGTGTGCTAGTGCACACGATAAGCTACAAGAAAATATAAATATGTTTAAGGATTATGTTTACGAAGTTACTGATCTTTATAAATTTTGTTTGAAATGGCCTAATTCTACCAAGAACATCAAAGATTAGATTGAATCCATTAAGTTACATATCATTCAAATGGTCAAGATTTATGACCAGTCAAAGGATAAGGATGGGGAAACTATAGATCAAATAAAAAATATGCATTTGTAGTTGTCATTGCTTCAGGATCAAATTGAACAAATCAAGAAAAAATTTTGTCAATTAAGGGAAGTAGTCAACTTGAGACTTGCTTCATTATTTGGGTTGCTTGCTGAAGCAAAAAAGATTGATCAGAAAGTGAAGACTCTAGGTAGTGTGGATGAGGTTGAGGATTTATGTATGCAGTTTGAATGTCAAAATAATATTCTCAACCCAGCAAAAGAAAAATGGGTTGCAAATTTAGCACAACTTAAGATAATTTGCAAAATATTCTACCTTCTAATGAAGTTACAAAGGTGTAGATAAGACAATTTTGTCTTTGTATAGTTTTGTAGAAGATTGCAGTTTCTTTTTAGGATTTTGTTGAAAATATTGTTTACATAACATCTATTTTGGGAATCTCCATCTCAGGAGAAGAGTTTTGATAGGAATCATATAGTAAGGGTGAGATCATAGAATTTTTGGATTGATATAAGTAGAAGATATTATGCCCTTTGCCCTTGATATCAAAGGGGTAGAGAATTCTTGTATATAAATGGGTGTGAAATAAATGAAAAGATATTCACCATAATGAAACAAAATGATGAACCTAATTTAACTGTAATTTGATTTAATATGTAAGTAATAATGTGTAAATGAGTAACAAAAATTAAACCTAACTGATATAGCAATCAAAAGGTGAGTTTTAAGAGGGTCAAATGTTGTGTACTTTTCACCAAAAGTGCCTTTTCAAACCTCATTGAGGACTCAGTTTCCCTATGGTGAATGGGTCCTGGCTAGGGCTCTGAAAAATCAATTTATGGGTTTTGTTCCTCTCAGTCTACACTCTTAGATTCTAGTCAAGCACTATCGACAAGTTGAAAATAAAACTTGTAGCTCAGTTTTTGTGATTTTTCAAGAAAGGTGACAACTTTGAAAACTTTGCAACTTTCTCCAATTTTTCTCTTCAAAGATCTTCAACCTGAAACTTGCAATCACACATCAAAGAGAGAAAAATATTGTTTTGTTAGGGAATAGGGGTTTTCCTTGGTCAAACCCGTTTTGGTAATTAAACCTTGAAATTAATGAAAGCACGAAGCAATGATGAATGAACAAAATGCAATGTCATAACTCACCAATCCCTATTTTCACCTTAGATAACAAATCTACAAACTTGTATGAAGTTGCCTCAAGTAATGTAGATCTTGAGCATGAACTTGATTTGAAACAATGCCTTTAATATGCTTGATAGATCTTGAATGCTACATCAACACATTAGCTCAAACAACATGCATGATGCAATCCATCTTTGACATGACAATTGGAATCTTGATTGCTGTACTAATCTTCAATAATATTCCCTTGAATTCCTTAGAAATTCTCTCGAATGCTTCTATAATGCTCTTGTGAAAGTAATCTTGATTGCTTATGAAGATCTAGTGATGAAATATAGTGAAATAACCTTGTATTTATACATATCTTACTATTAATTCCAAAAATATTATACATGCGAGTAAAGGTTTTTGTTCAAGGGGATCTTTCTTCGTTCATGCAAGGTCTTCTTCTTGGGGAACAACATGCCTAATGTATCCAAGAGAGGACAAGTCAAAGAAATATCACACAAATCAAACCCAATGACATCTCCAAGAAAAGGACGCATTCACAAGAATAAAAAAATTCAAACAATGAAACATGAGTGTCAATGTATGCCCCCACTTTAAAGCAATTGATAATACCATTACTGTGAGAAATTCATTTTAAAGTAGAAGACATGAGAGCTTATTTAGAAATCCCTACACCAAGTCATATGTTCCCGAATGAAACTACATCATGAATAAGGGGTTTCCCCCAAAATGCAATATTAAAGATAATTCAGTATGTCACATGTGATCCAACTTAAGGCATGTCATCCACATCCAAGCTTACTCTTATATATACATGGAAAGTGGTCAACTAGCTAAAAGAGACAATGACAAGTGCCATACGATGACAAGGCTACCTAACCCCTTGCCCCCACTTAGTGTAAGAAAAGGGTGAGTTGAGGATGGATGGTGTTAAGTTCTCCTTGCAAAAAGGAAATGATTTTCAATAAATCTAAAACATGCAATAGTGAGTATGCTATGATCCCACAACTATTACATGACAAGGAGTTCCCACATGTAGTATCTATCAGTTCAGGATGCACCAAAGTTAAAGTTGTCTTGGAAGAATCTTTTGTAAGTGTTGATATTGAGTGAAGGCTTTTTTGATGCTTTTGTTTCTTTCAAAGGACAGCAACCGAGACCACTAGTTGTTTATTGCATGTTAGGCTCTATAGGGACACAAATACCTTGTTCTCTAGCACCACATTATTTTCCACCATACCCAAGTTGTTTTATAAGTTCATAACCTCTTCCTTAAGGCTTTTTCATTTCTTTCGGATTTGGTGGTTTCTCATAATTAGCTTCATCAAAGGTTTTTGTGTAATTTACTTCTTCTAAAGTGGTTGAAGTGGATGCTTTTGAATTTTGTGCTTACATTATTTCTTTTTCTTTTCCCTTTTCAGACTATTTGTTTATGATCTTGTATTCTCCCATGAATGTAGGTGCACAAAATCTAAGTGTTTTCACATGGAATTGCACCCTATTGAACACGAACCTTAGCATTCCAATGACACAATGAAAACAACCTCAAGGTGTGGGACCTTTGTGCATATGAGGTTGAATCTCTAGAGAAAGCCAACTTCCTTTTTCAATCTCAGTGCAATGTGCTGGTCCAACCCAACACATGAAATCCTAGCACTAATAGCTCAACAAGAAAAAGGGAGAAGGAGAATATGAAACCAAAATGGAGGTGATACAACAAGATGGAAAGTTGTTTCTTCTTGGCTTTGATTGCTCAGTACATCATTGAAGAGGGGTAAGGTGTCTTTCAAAACTCTCTATTTGTTTGATTCAAATACAATAGCAGAGTGTCAAATACATGTTGGAAAAAGAAAAATCCCAAAGGAACCAGAGGAAGAACCCTTGAAATGAATACATTTCTTACCTTTATATATCATGCATAACTTAGAGTTGAATTCAAATACCTAACCATAACTTAATTAGGGTTAAAAAAAATGAATGTTGATTAGGTCTGAAAAGATTTGAATTGTGCCCATAACAAAGCAACCGCCAAGCCATAAAGGCTCTGACATTTCAATCAAGCCCCAAAATGATGGCTCTCATGAATGCAGGGATGGGAGCACATGAATTCTACAACAAAATTTGGACCAACATACCCTGAAAAGAAAATAAGGCATCAACAACACATCAAGGAGTAATGGCTCCATCCATAAATGAAAAGAAGTGTTGAAAAGGCATACAAATTTGATCCAATTTGATCAAATTTGATATGGTAGCTCAGAAAGTCGCTGAACAATAACTTCTACAAATATTCCATGAACAAGATTAATTATCCATTGAATATTGAAAGTCGATCATCAGATTAGAGATGAAGGGCTCAGATCAAACATCGAGCAAGTTTAAATCATAGTCATTGATCTTCATCTCACACACTAGCAATCAAAGAATCGGGCCCCACTATGACACATGTTTCATGCTCGCCTACCCTCAAAGATTTTCATATTTCAAATCAATGGTCATGGGCTAGCAGGAAACAATCCATATCAATCCAACAACCATGAACATGCATCCATTTTTAGTAATAGACGAGTGAGATTAGAACATCTTGATGAACAAGTTTGCATGTGCTCATATATCCTTTTAGTAGCACATTATTTAACCCTTCAATATTTTCCAAATATTTCACCAAATATTCCTATGTCTTCAATAGTTTAGTAGATCATGTCGATGGTGCCACATGGATCCTTGCCTGCTATCCCTCCACAAGCCCAAATCTGATAGTGGGTCCCTCGTGGGCTAGTGGGGAACAGTCAAGATTCATTTGTTATAACACATCTTAACCATTGAATCTTGAATATTGGCTGACAAATCGAGCATGGATGGTCGAGATCAAATCCCTAATGAAACTTTAAAAAGTTTCCATTGATTGCATGAAAGAGTTGCACTACACCATAAACTACAATACTGTGGCAAGGAAGGAGGAATAGTGCGGTATAATGGGGAACAACCC
This sequence comes from Sequoia sempervirens, assembly GCA_007258455.2. NCBI lineage: Eukaryota > Viridiplantae > Streptophyta > Pinopsida > Cupressales > Cupressaceae > Sequoia > Sequoia sempervirens. Next base: position 28,397,268 of record VDFB02047144.1, on the reverse strand, counting down.
ACTACCCTGCGAGGAAAAGGATAATGAAGAGTGATAGTGTGGTAATAATCCTGCTATACTAAGATGAAGAAGGTCAAGAAGAGAGGTAGAGAGGTAAGCCATAAGATATTTTTAAGAGTAAGCCTACAGGACCACTGGCAGAACATTTAAAGCTTGCAGTGTAGTGGTAAGAATCTCGCTACCCCGCGAGGAAGAATGAAAGAGCTTGTGGTATAGCGGGGAACAACTCTCCATCCTAGAAGGGAGTAGCAAGGAGCCTACGGTATAGCAGTAGATCGAAGTCCAAAAGCTAAAAGAAGAAAGGAAAAAATGGAAGAGGAAAGGGAATCAATAAGGGGAAATAGGGAAGGCCAACCCCTCAAGTCTAAGAAGAAAAAATAGTTAGCAAAATTTTGAAACTTAAATGAGCTTTGGTGGTTGGAGGTAAGGCTTGAGGCTTACCTTTAGAGATCATTAGAGGGTAAAGGGTAAGGCTGAAGGCTGAAAAGTGAAATACTTAGAAGAAAAGGCTAAGCGAGGGAGTGATGGAGAAAGTATGCAAGTAAGCAGGTAAGCGACTGCTCGAAAACCAAAAAAATTGGGGCTTAGCCACATTTGGAATACTTAAAGGGAAACACATGCAAGATGACCCATGGAAGATCACTCATATTAGATATCACTAATGGGTCATCAACGGGGGGCATGACATGACAAAATTTTGGCAATTTCGTCAAGATGATTTCCTGCTAATCATGGAGTCCAAAGGCCTTATCAATCCATTGGGCATGGGGTCATGAGGATAAAACTTAATATATGGGACTCCCAAGAGTAAAACAAAACATGTACAGTTGCACTTGGAGGAAAGCATGGAAACTAGGAACATACATTCCCTTAAGGATAATGTAGGATGTGTAAAGTTCATGGAAAGTAAGAAATTTACAATATGTACATGAAACTAACATGAAGCAAAAAATGGAAGCTTGCCTCTATCAAAGATGAACCTTTTGAAGGAGATAATATCCCTTAAACCATAGTTGCAAATGTCACATAGCTGCAACCACTGAAAATTGTTGCCAACATGCATGTAACGGCACAAAACGCTTGCAAAGTGAAGGATCACTTCATTGTAGCTTTTTCCATTGCAATGGAACCATATGATGCAAGTGTTAGAATTATTTAACACGGGTGTCTCAACTAAGCATATAGTAGCAAGAGTGATTTTTTTTTAAGATAGGCCAACATCCAAGAGTGAACCTTTTGTAGAGGGAAGACAACTAACCTTACAAAAGGATAGGCCAATGTAAACACTGTTGAGCTCCTCAATGTATGAACTGACAAAAAAGATATTGTTTCTAGCTCACACGGTGATGCAAAATATGCCAAATCTTATTTTTGATTTGCACAAGGAATCTCTTCTTTATGCATCTCAAAACAAATTCTTTGAAGCTCAGGCATACTATCAAACTGAACAGCAGGAGGATCACTCTCCAAACAAATGTGTGGTTGCTCAATGGTAGATTTTTCAGTGTGTTGGCTCCATGTGAAGCACTCTAACTCAGTCACATTATCCCTAATGCCAAAGGTCACATCTTCATCTTGAATGAAGACCTCATATTCAACATTGCTACATTCAGGGACATTAGAAAACCAACAAACCTCATGATTACTTGTATTGATGCACACTTCATCAACACATACCTCATATTTTTGAGATACTTCAAGTGAAGAACTAAATTCTTCAAATTGTCTCTCTATTTTAATTCTTTCTTGGCAACTAGTTTCAACATAAATAGACTCTTGGAAAGTAATGGTTTCCACGTCCTATTTTGTTTCCTCCTTCCTATGCTGCTACCCACAAAGCGCCTCTTTTGGGGGTGATGATTTTATTTTTAAACCTAAACAAAATATTTCTATAACATCCCAAGAGATTCCCTCCAACTTAGAACTGAAAACCTCAATAGATTGTGGATCTTCATCCACAACAAAAGGGGTTGAACATGTTTGTTGTTGCTACCCAAAAACCATGAAGTTATCTTCATCCACCAAGCTAAGATCAAGCTATTCAGAGGCTTCAATTGATGTAGGTATAACTTATCTATCCTCCACATCTTCAACAAAATAATTAAGGGCATTAATTGAGAGGACCGATTCCTCTACTATATCATTTTTTTCTACCATTTTAATGTCATGTTGTTGCAACACTGTTTCATCTTGAATTTTTTCTTGCAACAAACCAAGAAACTCATTGTTTTGAGCACATGAAGGACCCACAACAACAACCTCCTCAAGGATAGGTTCTTGAAAGGAATGGAGGCTCTCAAAACTTAGGATATCCAACATAGAAGATCCGCTTGATGGCATAAGAGGCTTAATAGGAGTTTCAAGGGGCTGATTAGGATTCTTGAAACTAATTTTTTTGGGCTTGCATACCTCTTGCATAATAGCTTGCTTTGAAAAGAAGGAGGGCTAATGGGGGTTTCAAGAGGCTTTCTAGGTTTCTTGAAACTTTGGAATTTATTTTTTCTTACCTCCTCCTTAGTAGGTTGTCCTGAAAATGATGGAGGTGCTTGTTTGAAACTAGGCACACAAGGGGCTGCCTAATTCTTGGGCATTTGAGCTAGGGAAAGGGAAAGTCTATTTTTTTCTTTCAAAGAAACAAAATATCTTGATGTACACTCTTCTTGTTGTTGTCTTCGTTGTGCCTCCAATTGCTACTCATACCTCCATTGAGCTTCATTATTTGGTTGTTGTGCATAATGAGATTGCTAGACACACTCATCATGTTATGGGAAATAACCTTCTTGCTTCCCTTGATAGGCCTGATTTTCCCACTCTCCCTATTGTAAGTCAAATTCTTGTTGCTCCTATAGCTCAACAATTTGTTCAAAGACATCCTTCACCATGTAAATGAGTTCACTCTCATTTTTGGGTTGAAAGGAAGAATATGGAGCCTCTTGTTGTCCCCAAATATCACCGATCTATCTTGTCAAACCAAGAAAAATACTTGTGGCCTCACTTATACTTAGACTATTAAAATTTTTGAGTTGACTAGGAGAGGAACAAGGCTATTTTTCAAAGTGACGAGTCTCTTGAGGCTGCTGATATGAATGTGTAGGCATCCAAGAAGATTAAGCAGGGTGGGGTGGGTGATATGTATTTTGATAAGATTGAAAACCCATAAAAACAAGATTTTGTGGAATGGAATGGGAAGCATAACCAGCCTGATATGGCTGATTGGGAGGTGCAAAGCAAGAATTATAATGATATGGTGGAGTGTACATGTAGTTTCCATTAAAATTTGACATATTTGTGCATAGAAAATGGCTTAAAAATTATAAAATAAGAGCAGAGGACTTCCCAACCAGAGATTTTAGGTACTTACCAAAGAGTCACCCAAGATGTATCTTGCAGAGTCATCAAGTGCTTGTAGAATTTCCTCCAAAGGTTGATATATTGAAGAACACCAACTCAACATAATAAAGTCAAACTAGGTTGCCTGAACCAACAAATTTTGAATGGATTCACCATGGTGTTTGAAGATTTTCCTCCAAAGGAAAGATGCATTGAAGTAAACACCAAATTCTTTAATGGAGAGAAGATTGTCCCACTAGGTGTGCCAAAAACTATTCACATAAAATTGCACCCTGTTGAACACGAAGCTCATCATTCCAATGAAATAATGGAAATTACCTCAAGGTGTGGAACCTTTGCACATATAAGGTTGAATCTTCAATGAAGGCTGGATTCCTTTTTCAATCCCAGTGCAATGTGGGTCCAACCAACACATGAAATACTACCACTAATAGCTCACAAGGAAAAGGGGAGAAGGAGAACATGAAAGAGAAATGGATGTGATACACCAAGATGGAAATTTTTTTCTTCCTGGCTTAGACTGCTCAGTACATCATTGAAGAGGGGCAAGGGGTATTTCACAACTCTCTGTTTGGTTGATTCTTAGAGGCATATAAGAAGGTTAGGGTTTGACAAGGCTTTGAAAGGAAAGAGAGTTTCTCGACACAATAGTTGTAAATGATTTAACTCAAACATACATGCATGAAAATATAATAAACACTTAGGTATGAAGGTAATTACTCAAACACATAAGAGATGAATAGAGGAAATCTTGATCCATTCCTTTAATGTAGAGGCAAAAAGCCAATCTTTACAATAACAGAGTGTAAAATACATGTCTGCAAAATAAAAACCCCAAAGGAGCTAGAGGAAGAACCCTTGAAATGAATACATTTCTTTCCTTTATAGATCAAACATAACTTAGAGTTGAATTCAAATACCTAACCCTAACTTGACTAGGGTTATAGAAAGATGGACACTGATTAGGTTTGAAAAGATCTTAATTGCACCCATAATAGAGGAACTGCCAAGCCATAAAGGCTCTAAAATTTTGATCAAGCCCCATAATGATGGATCTCATGAATGCAAGGAGAGGAACTCATGAATTCTATAAAAAAATCTAGACCAACATACCCTGACAAGAAAATAAGGTGTCGACAACACATCAAGGAGTAATGGCCAACACCATCCAAAAATGAAAAGAAGTGTTGAAAAGGCATAAAAAATTGATCCAAGTTGATTAGATTTGATATGGTAGCTAAGAAATTTGTTGAACAATAACTTTTGCAACTATGCCATGAACAAGATCAATTAGCCATTGAAGATTGAAAGTAGACCATTGAATCAGAGATGAAGGGATTAGATTGAACATTAAGCAAGTTTAAAACATAGTCGTTGATCTTCATCTCACACACTAGCAATCAAAGAATTAGGCCCCACCATGACTAATGTTGCCTTTCTGCTAGCCCTCTGAGATTTTCACATTTCAGACATACAGTCATGAACTAGTGGGAAATGACCTAGATCAACCCGATGACCACCAACATGCATCCCTTTCTAGCAATAGACGGCTGAGATTAGAGCATCTCGATGAACATTTTTTCTTGGGTGCTCATATATCCTTTTAGTAGCACATTGTTTAACCCTTCAATATTTTCCAAAAAATATTTCACCAAATATTCATATGTCTTCAATTGTTTAGTAGACATTGGTGATGGTGTCATGTGGCTCATTTCCTACTATCCCTCCACAAGCCCAAATCAAATAGTGGTTATGGGATAGCAGGGAATGGTTGAGATTCATTATTTAGAACATATCTTAAATGTTGAAGCTTGAATACTAACTGACGGATCGAGCATGGATGGTCGAGATCAAATCCCTAATAAAAATTTAAAGCTTGACCGTTGATCGCATGAAAGAGCTCCACTACACCATAAACCAAAATACCACAACAAGGAAAGGGGAACAGTGTGGTATAGCGGGGAACAACCTACCACCCCATGAGGAAAAGGATCGTGAAGAGTTGTAGTGCTGTAATAATCTAGCTATACCATGACGAAGAAGTACAAGAAGAGTGGTAGAGTGGTACGCCAAAAGAGATTGCTAAGAGTAAGCCTAGAGTACTGCAGGTTGAACATTTAAAACTTATGGTGTAGCGGTAAGAATCTTGCTACCCCACAAGGAAGAATGAAGGAGCTTGTGGTATAGTAGGGAACAACTTGTCATCCCATGAGGAAGTAGCAAGGAGCCTATGGTATAGTGGTAGACCGAACGCTGAAAGCCAAAATAAGAAAGGAAAAAATGAAAGAGGAAAGGGAATTGGTAAGGGGAAAGAGGGAAGGCCAACCCCTAAAGTCCAACAAGGAAAAAGACTTATCCAAATCTTGAAACTTAAATGAGCTTGGATGGTCGAAGGTAAGGCCTGAGGCTTACCTTTAGAGATCGGTAGAGAGTAAAGAGTAAGGCTGAAGGTCGACATCTAAAATACTTAGAAGAAAAGGCTAAGGGAGGGAGCGATGGAGAAAGTATGGAAGTAAGCAAGTAAGAGATAGTTTATGTAAGGAAAATTTGGGAGCGCATCTAGTGAAAACTCCATACAGTAGTGCCTTTGGTAATTTTCATTTCAATTAGGTTGCCTCAAAGACATGTACAACTATGTCCTAAAGCAGAAACAGACAGTTATTTCCCACATTAATCCTTCTAAGAGAAACACATGTGAATTCAACAACAATCAACAACATAGATGAAAGATACTACAGAATACAGAACATAAATATTTTACGTGGGGAAAACCCTTTCGGGTAAAAACCCCACTCTTGAAAGTTTGAGCCATTGTATTTATTCAACAATGGTTACAATACAATTGCAGGCTCTTAGCCTTTTTAGAGATTACATCTTGTTCATCTGGATACAACTGGTAGCAAACACCCCCAGAGAGATCAACCATAGCATTCATGTTTAGGAGAGATTCCAGCATAACCTTGCCTCTCTCACTATTTGCCTCGACCTCATGGCTCTGGCCTTTCAGCCAACCACTTGGCCTTTCTCTATCGATCTCTCTCTGGCTCTCAGCTCTTCAGCTTCTCGGCTTGTCAACCTCGTCAACCCTTTCTAGAGAACATCCAATGGATACATATATGTATTCATTCTCAACAGGATCTCTGTGAATCAGTTCAAGATCACACTTTAGCAATCTACCATCTCAGCATCCCTATCATCGTAGATGTTTCCACTCCTGTGTAGATTTTTCTTTTAAGACCATTCAGAAAATCCAAATGCCAACTGTTTGAATTTTGCTTCCTCTGATTGGTCCACATGTACCACGTCAGACAGTTTTCACTCAGTCAACAACGATCAACTTGTGTCACATGTCGGTGAGACACTAGAAGTGTCTCCCCGATGCCACAAGACCTAATTACACGTTGTCACCAAGAGTCCTCTCCATCGACAAGAGGTTCCACTGAGCTTACAAGTCACATCGACCTTAGCAAGCACATCAGTGAGACTATCGCTATCGCCAAGAGTTCACATCGAGTCTTCAAGTCATACTGAAACCCAAATAGTCACCAAGAGTCATAACGATATCAAGTTTCCCATCGACAAGACAATCGCTCTTCCCCAAGAGATAATACCGATGCCTCCATGTTACTCCAAAGTCTCCCATCATCCAGACATTCCATCTTCGCTAAGACTTCATACCGAGCTCAAGAGTCATACCGAATACATTCAAGTATCAGCGAGACTTAACACTTTCACCAGGACCACATACCAAGTGCTCATGTCTTGCCGAGTCGACAAGACATTTGACTTCGCCAAGACCTTTCACCAGGCACCAAGAGCTATACCGATGACTTTAGTTCATCCCCGTTGGCGAGACCACCACCTGTCGCCAAGACTTCACGTCGAAGTCTCCAGGTTACCCTGAGCTCACCTTTCGCCAAGAGTCACACCAAACGCATCCCACAGTGTCAGTGAGACAAATTCCTGTTGCCAAGAATTCATAGCGAAACCTTCAGGTCATACCGATGTGTTCCAATGTCGACGAGAGAATCAACCTTCGGCAAGAATTCTTACCGAGGTTTCCATGATATCCCGAAACCACTTCTCGCCAAGAGTCACACCTAACCGATGACCACACAAGCTGTCAGTTAGACTTCTGATATTCGATGAGACATCATATCGAAACAAGCCTTTTGGCCAAGGGTCTTCCTGATATCTCTGAAGGTTACATTGTCGCCAAGACAATCCTTCATCACTGAGACTTCATATCAAGACCCTTAAGCTACTCCGAGTGTATATAGTTGGCCAGACATCTCCCAGTCACCAAGAGATCTTCCAGAATGTTCAAGTCACCCTGATGACTACAATCGGTGAGACATCTCCCAGTCGCTAGGACCACATACCGACACACTTGAGTTACCCCAATGGCTCCAAGAGAAAACATATCAGTGAGACAACCCTCCATCGCTAAGACTTCATATCGAAGCAAGCAGGTTACACTGATGACTCCAGTCACCATAGGTCACACCGACATATGCTAGGCACCTGATAACAAACCCTTCTGTCGCTGAGACATTTCCACTCTGCAAAGGGTTACAACGAATGCACCAAGTCATAGCGATAGCTCCATTTGGCAAGATAGAAGCAAAGTCACAGCGACATGAGAAAAACACAAGATTACTGAACTGTCAGTTGACCAAACACCATGAATGTCATAGCGACCATGCTTTCTTAGAGGATTAAGCCTATGAGATTGCGGCACATTTTCTAACAATCTCCCACTTGACGAAGACACATAGGCACCTCCAAAGCAACCAGGAACTAAGATCACACTAGCTCCACCAGTTCAAACCTTGCAATAATCAAGACACCCAATCAACATGATTCAACAGATAACAGTCCACAAGACAATCTGCAACAAAGACCAGACATCCAACTACAACTCACTGACCAATAAAGCAACCGATCACAGCCATCCAGGAAACCACATAGACCTCAACATGCTCTCATGCTCTATCAAGAAATCAGCTCCAATATCCAAGATGTTCACCTTCAGGCAACAATCCTGTCATCTTTCAACATGCCACCTATGGAAGAAGAATACAAAGCCAAGGTGTATAAGCACCATTCCAACCAACACAAGCAAAAGATCCCAGCGATCTCACCAACAAGATACTGCTACCAGTTCACTGTGTTCAAAATGCTATACAGAAGCAATATCAACTTCAAAGCTTCAAACGGAACACAACAGTGAAGTCATTATCCAGAAACAAGATACAAAACATCAGTTAGAACAATAATCAGACTGATTGCTCCCATCCAACTGATAAACCCACGCCATTGAAAATAGCACCCACAGCTCATGTTATACCATCCAATCTCACATACCTCACATGTATCAACGTTAGTAAACTTCTGCCAATCCATTAACAACAAATACAAGTTCCAATGTCAACCATTCAAAGAAGACAAGACACATACAGGAAATCCCACTGCCAGAGTAATTCAGATCTTAAAGATCAAATGCACAAAAAGTCTACCAATTTTAGCACATAGAAAATGTAACCATGTAGTACCAAGGAAATATCCACAATGATATGTACAACCTGCAACAACCTGCCACAAAAAACTCTCACCACAAACCTTCACGATCACAGAGAGAAACACTACACATCATCTTCATGTAGAAGATCCTCCTACATACACTTCTAACAGCCAGCTGTGTCAAGGATGTTCTTCTTAATATCCCAAAAGAAATCCTTAACAACATCCATCCGTTCAATCACCAAGATCAAACTATCTTTAAAACAAACATGCATGTAAGCATCTCAAAGAATATCAAGCTTGTTCATTTCCTATTTCAAGAAATCAGCCCATACATCATTTCCTACCAATTCTCATTAGTAACAAGGAGATAAAAGAAACTGTACAACTTCCACTATGAATCTTCCAGAATCATTAAACAGTAATTCAAGATCCATATCATGAAAGTAAAATTAATAAAACACATCTAAAAAATATAATGGGCCACATACCTTTCAGATAAACTGTCGAGAAGACCAAGAGTGGGAATGATAATACCCCTTCAAGATATACAAGTCATCATGACTAATCCAAGAGAAATCTCCTCATAGGTCTCTTATTGAACTCACGTTCAACCAAGGTGAAGGCTTCTCAGACTTTCTGCTGAATAACTTTAACAAGAGTAACAAGCAGCAACACATCTCTCATAAGAGAAAAACAACCTCACCTTATTCTTCATGTATTCATGAGTACTAGCAACTGATCATCTCATGCTAAACTTCAACTGCATTACTGCACTAACATGAAGTATCAAGCAAGTAATCAAAGCACTCAATACACGAAGAATTACAAGACCACTGTCAAAGTTCCAATCAATTGAATCAGAAACTTATCGTGACATCATGATCTACACATCCCCATAGGAGATCCCATGCTTTAGGTAACTTTTCCATTGTCTCAAGTACAATACACAATGCCAAAACTCCAATGTACAAGCAAGAGTATACCATGACATAAGCAAATAGACTCAAAAACAACATCACATGTCAAGCACCACCAACACCTTAGCCAAAGACTCCAAGTGTCTTCCATGGTTCCAAGATGTTGCACATCTTCAAATAATGTCCATGCAAAAGCTCAAGAACCCTTCTGCAACACTAAAGAAGACCATTCACCACCATGTGATGAACCCACAGTCACTGCTAGAGCTCCCACTAAAACATGACATCCGAGCTCTCCAAGCATCATGACCACCTGCTACAATTTCCCATAACCAACTATTCAGGTACTCAAAAGTATCCATCCTCTCGTCTCAAAGCAATCACACCAATGCACAAGTGACCACAGACAAGGCCAGCTAACAAGTTTGTACCAACAATGAATCAACCTCATGGATATAGATAGTCCACATTCGAGTTGTCTCATAGCAAACATGTAGGTAAAGCCAGCCCACAACATTGCACAACTCGTAGATCCATTCAACAGAAATGTGCAAACCCATCATTGCATTTGAAACTACATCACTGAGATATCAAAGAGAATAACCACATAGACAACATGACTCAAACACCAAATCATGCCAGATCTAATTTTCCAATCATGTCCACAACGAGCACCATAATCAAGGAACCCACCACAAGAATGTTGAGTGACAAATCACTTACCAACACTCCCATGCAGAGAAGAAAACATACCTCCTCAAACCATGCACCAAGCATGCATGCAGACCTGCAACTATCTCATCTAGGAACACCCCAAAAGGCCAATACCTAGACAATAGCTTAACAACAACTCCACATGATCACAAGTTTTTGCTTAACCATGTAAAACCTACAAAACCATAGAGCCATGCAAGTACAAAACATCCTTAGAAAGGAAATAGCAGTTCAAGAGAATCTAGACCCCTTTCAGGCCAATTCTAAACCACCAACATGTACATGCATCTGAGAAAGAGAGAAAGGCTATTTCAGAAGCTTGCAAATCATGTAATGATTAACTTCATAGCCTTCAAGCATTCGAGGTTAACAAGAAACAATGCCTTCCAACACCAGGAACCACCACCTAGCATAAGCACTCTGAAAAATCCACCTCATACTCCAAGGTTAAACCTCTACCAGCCAGGAGACACAGATCACAACATGATCAAATCCTTTTTCCATCTTGACCATCCTTCAGACTACATGCTGTCTCATAATAGCACAAGGCTTCCACTCATCAAAGGATCAATACATCAGTCCATTCCTCCAGATTTCTTTCAGCCTATCAAGCTAAGAAATTTTCATAGGAGAAATATCCAGAACCAACAACTAGAAGAAGGCTTTGATACCACTTGAAAGGAAAATTTGGGATCACATCTAGTGAAAACTCCATATAGTAGTGCCTTTGGTAACTTTCATTTCAATTAGGTTACCTCAAAGACACGTACAACTATGTCCTAAAGCAAAAATAGACACAATTATTTCCCACATTAATCCTTCTGAGAGAAACACATGTGAATTCAACAACAATTAACAACACAGATGAAAGATACTATAGAAAATAGAACACAAATATTTTACATGGTGAAAACCCTTTCGGGTAAAAAACCCCACTCTCAAAAGTTTGAGCCATTGTATTTATTCAGTAACAATGATTACAATACAATTGCAGGCTCTTAGCCTTTTCAAAGATTACATCTTGTTCATCTGGATACAACTAGTAGCAAACACCCCCAGAGAGATCAACCATAACATTCATGTTCAGGAGAGATTCCAGCATAACCCTACCTCTCTCACTATCTGCCTCGACCTCATGGCTTCGACCTTTCAGCCAGCCACTCGACCTTTCTCTATCGATCTCTCTCTGGCTCTCAGCTCTTTAGCTTCTCGGCTTGTCAACCTCATCAACCCTTTCTATAGAACGTCCAATGCATACATATATGCATTCGTTCTCAACAGGATCTCTGTGAATCGGTTCAAGATCACACTTTAGCAATCTACCAACTCGGCATCCCTATCGTCGTAGATATTTCCACTCCTGTGCAGATTTTTCCTTTCAGACCGTTCAGAAAATCCAACTGCCAACTGTTTGAATTTTGCTTCCTCTGATTGGTCCACATGCACCACGTCAAACAGTCTTCACTCAGTCAACAATGATCAACTTGTGTCACATGTCAGTGAGACACTAGAAGTGTCTCCCTCATGCCACAAGACATGATTACACATTGTCACCAAGAGTTCTATCCATCGACAAGAGGTTCCACTGAGCTTACAAGTTACATCAACCTCAACAATCACATCGGTGAGACTATCGCTATTGCCAGGAGTTCACATCGAGTCTTCAAGTCATACCGAAACCCAAATAGTCACCAAGAGTCATACCAATAGCAGGTTTCCCATCGGCAAGACAATCACTCTTTTCCAAGAGATAATAGCGATGCCTCCATGTTACTTCGAATTCTCCCATCAGCCAGACATTCCATCTTCGCTAAGACTTCATACCGAGCTCAGGAGTCATACCGAACACATTCAAGAGTCGACGAGACTTAATGCTTTCGCCAGGACCACATACTGAGTGCTCATGTCTTGCCAAGTAGCAAAACATTTGAATTCACCAAAACCTTTCATCGGGTGCCAAGAACTACACCGATGACTTTAGTTGCATCCCCGTCAGCTAGACCACCACCTGTCGCCAAGACTTCACGTCGAAGTCTCTAGGTTACCCTGAGCTTACCTTTCACCAAGAGTCACGCCGAACGCATCCCACACCATTGGTGAGACAAATTCCCGTTGCCAAGACTTCATAGCGAAGCCTTCAGGTCATACTGATGTGTTCCAATGTCGGCGAGAGAATCAACCTTCAGCAAGACTTCTTACCTAGGATTCCATGATATCCCGAAACCACTTCTCGCCAAGAGTTACACTGAACCGATGACCCCACAAGCTATCGGTGAAACTTCCAATATTCGATGAGATATCATATCGAAACAAGCCTTTCAGCCAAGGGTCTTCCCAATATCTCCGAAGGTTACATTGTCACCAAGACAATCCTTCATCGCTGAGACTTCATATCGAGACCCTTAAGATACTCCGAGTGTATACAGTCATCCAGACATCTCCCAGTGGCCAAGAGATCTTCCCGAAATGTTCAAGTCACCCCGATGACTACAATTGGTGAGACATCTCCCAGTTACTAGGACCACATACTGACACACTTGAGTTACCCCGATGGCTCCAGGAGAAAACATATCGGTGAGACAACCCTCCATCGCTAAGACTTCATATCGAGGCAAACAGGTTAGACCATTGACTCCAGTCACCATAGGTCACACCGACATACACTAGGCACCTGATAACAAACCCTTCTATCACTGAGACACTTCCACTCTGCAAAGGGTTACAGCGAATGCACCAAGTCATAGTGATAGGTCCATTCGGCAAGACAGAAGAAAAGTCACAGCGACATGAGCAAAACACAAGATTACTGAACTGTCAGTCTGCCAGACACCATGAATGTCATAGTGACCATGCTTTCTCAGAGGATTCAGCCTATGAGATTGAGGCATATTTTCCAACAGTTTGAAAACCCAAAAATCTGGGACTTAGCCAAATTTGGAGCACTTCAATGGAAACACATGCAAGATGACCCATGGAAGATCACTCAGATCATATATCAGTGACATGCCATCAAATGGGGGCATAAAATGACAACATTAAGGAACCCTAATCATCCTCTAATAGCTTAGTGACTTCATTAATGTTCTTCTCATGTTCTTCTTCCTTCGTGGCTTCCACTTTTGTAGTTGGTATCAATGCTTTCAAAGGATCTCATTTTTCTTTCTCAACAATCAAACAACTTTCAAGTTCAAGATCAACCTTGAGTGTGTAAACTTTGTTGTCATAAATTTACTTCATTTTACAATGAAGGGTAGAAGGCACCCCATTTTATTGCATGAATCTATGGTTTGCCTAAGAGGAGATTATCTGGAAGGTTATAGGCATAACATGGACTTGAATTTGTAATAGGACTTTTCCAACTTTAATAGGTAATGCAATGACTCCAAGCGGTTGTTTTCCTATGTTATCAAACCCACAAATAGATAAATGATTAGGTTAAATTTGGCTTTTGTGGTGTAGAGCACCTTGTTGCTCCATTTGATGAGCTAGGTCTATTTTCAGTTGTTTGAGTCTTGTTGTGGTCAAAAAAGGCCATGGTGTTGCAAGGTGTGACTCTTGGTCTTCCTTGTTGCACTAACGCCTAGGTTTGTGACATGGTCTAATCGCCTCCTGTGGTTCTTAACTGAAGCTTGTATCGAGCATTGATAGGCCGATCTTTTGGTGCAATGGAAATTCCAACAATTGGTATCAGAGCTGGTCATAGAGAAAAACCCTGCGCTTGTGCTGGGGGGATTTTTGCAAGGTGTGACCCTTGGTCTTCCTTATAGCACTAACGCTTGGGTTTGTGACATGGTCTAACCACCTCCTGTGGTTCTTAACCAAAGCTTGTATCGAGCATTGATAGGTCAATATTTTGGTGCAATGGAAAGTCCAACACATGGTAGGCCATTTTGTAATGTTGTTTTAGGTTTTGAGGCTAGGCGAGGTCATTAGGTAAAATGTTGCAAAATTGCTAAATGTTGTCATATTGTAATTATTGGAAAAATGCAAAATTTTCAAATACGGGGAGCCCAATAGTCATAGATAGTTGAAAGGTAGTTTTAGGCATTGGTAGGAGTTGGTTGAGTTATAAATATGTTGTAAACTTGAAGTGGATGGTTGTTGAAGGATTTGAAAGTGAATACCAATCAAATATCTCTATTTTCAATTATTTTCTATGTAATTTCTCCATTTCCAGCTTGTGTATGGGTTTGTACAGCAGGATTTTTCTTGAAAATGATTTGAATTTGCTATAGAATGGTTTAAGCTTTGATTTGGAACCACTCTTGAGGAATTCTATTAATTTTTAAGCAATTTAGAGGTAGATTTCTAACAGTTGGTCTGAACTTGCACATACAAGGGTTTGAAGGTTAAAATGTGTTAAAGAGGTCATTCCACCTTCTGTACCTATTGTATCTCAGTGGAATGGGCTTGGTTAGTCTAGGAATAGGTGTAGGAGTGAGTATTTAGGTGTGATAAAGATATTTGAAGAGGTTACTAACGCTGCCCCTATTGAAAGTTCAAAATTTAGGCCTTAAGAACAAGGCTTGAGTTGGTGAATTGAAGAAATTGTGTGAGAACCAAATAGAAACTAAAAGAATTAGTGTTAGTAGGTGTTTTTTGATATTTTTTGAAGGTCTGCAAGGATAGGAGGGATCAAATATGAGACATAGCATGAAGCCCTAGTTGAACAAAGCATGAAAATGGGTGAATTTGAGTGGTTTTGTTAAGGAAGTGTGTGAGATTTTTGGGGGCAACATAATTTGGGGGTGACTTAAGTTTGTACAAGAAGAAATAGGAAGGTTTGAGGTGGTTTCAAGTTTGTAAGAGGTTATGAGATGGGGTTTTCAATAAACCCTTGCTTGTGTGGTGAAGAATGGGGGTTTTTTGAAGGAGGGTCATAGAGAGTGAGTTTTGACCAATAGGTTGGAAAATCTGAAGTTTTGAAGGTAGTTTGAAGACTGTTTGGTGGAATTTAGGATTTGAAGGGGTGTTCCTTTGGAAAAATGGGCTAATTGGAGCCCTTTTCAACATTGAATCTCAGCCTGTGGTGAGACGGTCCAAAGAGACCTAATAGGATTTTGAGGTATGTTTTGTGTAGGGTTAATGGGTCCCTAAAAATGTGAGTGGCTGGAGGATTTGTTAGAATGGTTGAGAGATATGGCCTAAAAACAAGGTCTCGTCACCTATAAGGAAAATAGGTTGGTTGCAAAGGAGATAACCCTAGAGAGGGTGTTGATGCTTTCAAAGGTGATTGAGAGAACTCATATTGTGTTGGTTATGCTAAAGACCTCCCTATCATTGCATCATTTTTTCTACTTCAATCTTATCAAGAAGGTTTATGCTACACACGTTAAGGGCTAAGCCATTGTCAACAAGAGTTCTCTTTATCTCTATTCGATTAACATAATATATTATTAATGAAAAAAATATTTTTCCTTTCCTCTTCTAACAAAGGTAACTCATCTTCATAGAAAGTAATGTCTAAGTTGGCTAGAGTAGTAGCTTGAATTTGGGCTGTCATATCATTTGGTTGTGCATTAGGAGGGGTAGGAACTTGTTGTAAATCACTTTGAAGCATGTTATGATAACTAGATGATGCTTGAATAAGCTCCCATAAGGATATCTTAGCAGGAAAGTTGTTCAACAAGATCACACTCCTTTCCACTTTGTAAAGGCTAATGGGGAGCACTAGGCAAAATAGGTTGAGGCAATGGGAGGGATGTTGGTGGTGTTTTTCTTGGTTGTGGATTGTTTCTAGTGTTATATGTATGAGAAATAGTATTTTACCTTGGTTTCTACAAAAAAGTATCATTATCAAGTTTCATTATAGGAGGTTCTAAGATAAGCACAGGTTTATTTTGAACTTGTGGTTGATGTGAAGGTGGGTAGATGGTAAGAAGTGGCTCAGGAGATAACTTCAAGGGATATCTAATGTACATAACCTCAAAAGGCTTGTCCTTATTTTCATGATCTCTTAGTGAAGGGGAGTCTAATGCCACTTCATAATCTTCACCTAAGGAGCCACATTACTATTGTTTGAAAGACATGTTTCAATGTTGTCATTTTCTTACACCATGATATCTTCCCTATTAGGAAATTTTTTATGAGAGCTACAAACTAGATGTTCATGAAAAATTCAAAGGTTGGTTCTTCTAAAATGACTTCATCACAAGTACAAGAGTTATCAATGGTTGGAATTTTTTTCTTGTCAATGATGGCATTATCTTGTTCAATAATGTTTTCCCTAGGGGAAGAGAGACAAATAGGATTCTCATGACTCATCACTTGGATCTTCTAACAACAAAATATATTCTTCACAAATAGGAGAGATATTAGGAGAAGGCCAGATTTAATTGTTATTATTGTTCATGATTTCATCCTTTTTCTGTAAGGTCTTATTCTCTTGTTCCATAATATCTACCCTTGTAGGAGATATTTTAGGAGAGAACAAAACAAGAGGTTCATCACATTCCATGGTTAGATTTTTTAAAGTAGCCTCATCACAAATAGGGGAGGAATAAAGAGAAGAACAACTATGATTTTCATTCTTACCAATGATTGGATCCTTTCCTTCAAATAGATCTTTCCAAATGGTAGGAGCATTAGGAAAGGGAGAAACAAGGTTCTTATGGCTCTCAATAAGTGTATCTTCTAACACCAAACTATCTTCTTCACATCTAGGAGAGATATTAGGAGAAGAAAAAATTTGATTGTCATGGTTATCTACAATTACATCCCCATGTCCTATAATGTCTTCCCAAGTAGGAGAGGTAGGATTATCATATATCTCAATCATTGGATCTCTTAACACCAACATATCCTCTTCACAAATGTTATTTTCATGATTTTCCATGATTGTATCCTCTTTCACTAAAGCATTCTCACAAGTAGGAGAGATGTTGGAAGATGAATGCAGACTAGGTAAAGTAATATTAAGAAATGTGTTAATGATCTCATCTTATTGTCTCATAATATCTTCTCAAGGGGGAGGAGGAGAGGGACAAACAAGATTTTCATGATTCTTAATAATTGTATCTTCTTTCACCAAGACACCTTCATCACCAATAGGAGAGGTATATGGAGAAGAAAAATTATGGTTTTCATGATTATCTATGCTTGTATCATATCATCTTCATAAATGGGAGAGATAATAGGGTTTGAGTGAGGGATAGACAAGGTGATACTAAGGATTGTGTCAATGGTTTGATTCTCTTGATCTAAGATGTTCTCATAACTAGGAAAGATAGTGGAAGGATGGCTAACATGTTTCTTAATGACCTCATTTTTGTGCTCTAAATTAAACTCATAAGAGGGGATCTTGTACTTATGCTATCCTTTCTTAACCATATCAAAACCACATCTCTTAAAAGGAAACATGCTAACATGAAAAACGTATGCAATACTTCAAAAATGTAAACAAATTTCCTACAAATCTAAAGGCTTTCATTACTAAAATGATTTTTGGAATGATTTTAAAAATGACTACACTAAATGGATGATTTGACCTAGATGCTTAAAACAAAAATTCCTGAAACTTTCCAGACTAGTACAATAGGTTACTAGCAAGCCTAAGAGGTGCAGAAAATCACCAAAAATCTTAGAAAAGTTGGTTTTTGTAGGCCTCCAAGGACTCATTCTCCAAGTGGAAAATAGGTCCTGGTATAGGAATTTTTAAAATAGAAAAATGAAAATTTTGAGTAATTATGTCTGGGTCAAACCACAATAGTGGTTTACAAATTTTATGAGGAAGGAAATTTGATTTTTCTTCCTTTCCCCAAAATCAATGGGTTCGGTTGAACTCTATGGTTCGGCTGAACAACCTTTTATGTTTGACCGAACATATGTGTTCGGTCGAACCATTCGTTCGACCGAACCATAAAACACAAACAAAAAAAATTAATATTTTAAGGGGTTCAGTCAAACAGGGGTTCGACCGAACCCCCTCAAATAAGGCATAAAAAAAATTGAACTTGTCACTGTCATTTTGTGCCTTTTTATGCTTTCCCTATGCTCTGTGCGTGCGGTGAATGACGAACGTGAACAACAAATGGAGAACGGAAAACTCGACTTCATCTCTCCTCAGTTCATCAACCCGACTTGCATATCTCACTAGGTTCGTCAAATTCGAATTTCATAGACTTCAAAATGCGTTTGTTTGTTAAATTTCTAAACCCTAAATGCAAAAATTTTCAAATTTGTTGATTTGAAACTGCATTTGTTTGAAAGTTTATAAAGCCTTTTCAACATACACTATTTCTATGATACTCCCTCAAAAACACTATTTGAATCTGTAGTGTTGCAATTGCTTGACATACATTTCTACTCTGTCAGAAAATTAACATGCCCTATCTATGCTTGCACATTTTGCATACATTTCTACCAGGTCACCTCCAATTTATTTGAGGCATTATATCAAACAGTTCATGGTAATTTTTGAAAGAGTATGATAGAAATAGTGTTTCCATTGTATGCACCCTATATCAAACAATTCATTAACAAATTTATTTGAGGCATTATATCAAACAGTTCATGGTAATTTTTGACGGAGTATGATAGAAATAGTGTTTCCATTGTATGCACCCTCTATCAAACAATTCATTAACAAATTTATTTGAGGCATTATATCAAATAGTTCATGGTAATTTTTGATGGAGTATGATAGAAATAGTGTTTCCATTGTATGCACCCTATATCAAACAGTTCATTAACAAATTTATTTGAGGAATTATATCAAAAACACTATTGGAAATTTATTTGAGGCATTATATCAAACAGTTCATTAACAAATTTATTTGAGACATTATATCAAACAATTCATGATATAAATTTTAGGGTGCATACAATCGAAACTTGGATAAAATTCTTCATATTTTTCCTTTGAGTCTTATGACATTACTCCAAAAATGGTTGGTGAACTAAATGTATGAATCGAAGAATAAACTTAGAGGAAAGAAACTAGATTGTTTGAATGAAATGTATAATAAAATAGTTCTATTAGGATTAGAAGGAATGAAGGTGTATACGCATAAAAATGGTCATGTCTATAATCCTGGCAATTAATTAAATATCTATTATTTAATTAATTTATCTAAAAGTCCTCTACATATGATTAAATTTCATTAATTTAATTATATTGTTCATTCATCTTATTCTTCTTTCATAATTAAATAAATTTATTTTATTTAATTATTTTCATATGTCCACTTAATTAATTAAATAAATGCATTTTATTTATTTAAATTAATTATCATTGTTTGAATTTAAATTAAATCAAGAGATTTAATTAAGTTTAAATATCTCTCTTTCTTCTATTTTAAATTCTTCTTCTAAATAATTAAATGTTTCATTTAATTAATTTCATAAATGTGATTTAATTAAATAAACCTTATTTAATTAAAGATCTTATGCTTTCTTTCTAAATCACAACTAGATATTTTATTTAATTGTGAAATCTTTTGTTTTCTTCTCATATCATAATTAAATATTTTATTTAGATATGATATCTTCTGTTTTCTTCAAAAATCCTAATTAAAGCTTTCTTCTTATCAAAAACTTTCTTTTGCTTTCTTTAAAAGCTTAATATTTCATTTAATTAAGAAAAAGCTGAATATCATCCACAAATAAATAATTGAATTTTTAATTCATTATTTATCAGCTTTTAAATCTTTCTTTTATTCTTTTAAAGAAAGATGATTTCTTATCTTCTTATCTTTTTCTCTTTCATAAAAATAGAAAAAATCTTGTTTTCAGGTTTTCTTCTATTTTCTCTTCAGTTTCATCCATCTTCAGCCATTCAATCTGCCAGGAATTATCACAACCGTCAATCAAGACAGCCAATCAGAATCCTTCAAAAAACTCTATAAATACCTGTGTGAATCTAAGCATTAAAAAAAAGGGGTGATTAATTAGAGCTCATGCATTTAATTCATTTAGCATTCTAGAATCATAGCATCATGTTTACTTCAATCATATTAGTCTGATTTCATATCATGACTTAATCTTGCATCATGCATCATATTTAAATCTTGTTCTTTAGGAGGACAGTTTGTTGAGCCTAGCACACAATCTGAGAGCAAAAGCTGGAATCAACAAAAACACTGAAGATAGAAGACAATAGGATGACAATCGAAACAAAATATTGAGTTTGCATCTCCTTATCTCTTATTTTCTATTTTGAATACAATATCTTATTAGTGTGCTTGAATAGTATTTATTTCATTTCATTACGCATATATTTTCAATCACACATTTTTGGTGCCCACCGTGGGGGATATGCCCCTATTTTAGACTTTTTTCTTGCAGGTTTTCTGACATTCTGCAGTGCATCTAGGAGATTCAAATTTTTTTCATTTTTGTAGGTACTTTAGTGCATATGAAGACTGTTTCAGCGCATATGGGAATTTCTGACGTGCATCTAGGGAATAGAATGGCGCTTCTGGTTACATTCATATAGATTTAAATCTACTTTCGTTTTAGTTTTGTGCATTTAGGAGTTTAATTAGCGCATATAGGACATCATTTAGCGCATTTAAGTCTATTTCAAAAAAGGAAAAAAAATTGCATTTTAATTTAGTGCATATAGTGTCTGTTCTTGCGCATCTGGGTTATGTTCTTGCGCATCTGGGTTATTTTCTTGCGCATATGAGTTATTTTTCTACACATATATTGTCTGTTTCGCCGCATCTGGGTTGTAACAGAGATTCTGAGTCTGACGCCTTCCGCAGAAAGAATTTCTTTTTTTTTCTTGCTGGTTTTAAAATGAATCAATCTAGTGTAGCCACCACATCTTTATCATGCAGTTAAACAAATGCCATGCCTGTTGTGAAGCAAAATCTTCACTTAGATTAAATCATTTTTGACTTTGGTGCATCTAAAATGAATCTGTCTACTCTTTTTTATTGTGCTTGAAAGTGGTAGGTGACTATGCTCTCACCCTATGCAAACTAGGTGATCAGAAAGCCAGACCCACTTTTCACTGTGTAACCTTGACTTGATAATCGAAGTATCCTCTCCCCTTGTGCACTTGTACTATCCTAGGTGTAAGAGAAATGGTTATTGACTCTAGAAATTGGGCCTGCATGGGGATTTCATCACCTCAACGTGACTCAAACCGGCAACGAAGCTAAGGCCAAGCTACCCCCGACTGGTATATAAATGTGAACCTTAAGGGAAAACCTAAGGTTACGTGTGCAGATGTGTCATACGGATGGAGTAGTACTCCCTTAAACCCTGTTGAGCTTAACCTCTTTAGGCTGGAGTGCCACCTTAATAGTGATTAATCTCTTGCCCCATGTATGGCCACTCGAACGGGGGTCCCAAATTAAATACCATTGTTTAGAAAGCCAAAAACCTTCTATTTGCTAGTCCAACACCGGTCGGTGTGAAGCCTTCCACACTTTCGCAGTCTTTAGTAGAGGTGATCAATCTGCCATGGGAATTTCATGGGGGTTGGAAGCTTGGTTGGCCTGATAAGAGAGTGCACTGTAAGGGGGAGCCCGTGCAACCAAGCTTCTGAATTCACACACTACTGATATGCGGTTGAGGAAACCCATGTGGAATCTAGCGGATATTGCCCTGGCCTAACTTAAGTTGTGCTTGTCTTATTATGTGCTTGGTTACATTCAACTTAAATTAGACTGTTTGCTGTGTTTTCAAGAACATTAATTTAGATAAAAGATCATCCGAAACGAATATGAAAAACTTCAGCTGAAAATTTTCAAAACTGGTCAAAAACTGCCCTTGGAAAACTATTTTAGCGCATCTAGGAAAAACTGTAGCACATCTAAAAGCTGTTCTGGCGCATCCACTGGCTGTTTCAACACATGAGTCATTTTCCAGCGCATTTAGGGACTGTTTTAGCTCATATACTTATTGTTTTAGCGCATCTAAGGTCTGTTTCTGTGCATTCGAGGTATTCTGTAGCGCATTTAAATTTTTCTCCAGTGCATATACCTTTTTCTGCAGCGCATTTAGGGAACAAAATAGCGCTTCAATTTCTGTCAAATTTTACACATACCCGAATTTCTGATATTTCTCTCCCATGTTGAGGAAGTGGAAATCAACCAAGTTCATCAAGAAATCAGTTTTCAATAGGATCAAAAAACCCAAAATAAACTTAAGTTACAAGGAAACTTTGGACCGAAGAGAATTTTTGTATAAGAGTCGACATGTCTTGCTTCATTATTTCAAATTTCTCCATAGATACCAAGACTACAGAAGAGGATTCACTGACGAGTACGCTTTAGAACCTTTGAATACTCAAGCCTATTATCAAAGATTAGCTCTATCTCAGCATCACAATCTTAATCAACCTCTTGAGTTTGGGAATATACCATCACCTTCAATTGAATATTCAACACATCCTAGTCAAATCCTTCAGTGACCTTCATTAGGCTTATAAATCTTTTTTTTTGAAAACAGGGATCGAAACTTTAGGAGTGCACCTCACAAGCAAAATTTTGGATTATTGATTCAACTTCCCCCAACAGGATTCTGATATCCTTCATCATTGGAAGCCACAAATCCAGAATTAGGAACATCTTTGATCGTATCATAGTTTTTTTTTTTAATCTTATCAAGATCAAGATATCCTCATTTTTGCAAAATCATATGCTTGTTTTTACAAGATCTCAATACAACAAACTAGGAGAAGAATCTCAATGAGAAGGTCATACCTATAACATTCAAGAAGAAGGTGAACATGATAATCCTCATTATAGTGTGAGTCAAAATCCCCTTTTCAGTGATGACAATATGGCTAATAGAGAAATAAATCCATTTCATAAGTACAAAGCCATGAACAAAACTCCTATAGATAGTGATGATGATGTAGAGGAAGAACTTCACATTAGAGAGGCTGATTAAGACCCCAAGTTTCTTAAAGCCATAGAAAAGATCCTGCAATGTGACAAAGAAAAGTATTTTCTCTTTCTAGCTGATCAAGGAGCTAAACTGCCTAAGGATTTTGAGACTGAGAAATTAAAGAGCAAAGAAGAAGAAACATCCCCATCCGATCTTACTGTTCTCACTCAACAATTTAAGGCACTCCAAGGACAAATCAAAGAGTTACAAGGGGGAACCACAACAAAGAAATATACTCTTGATGACATATGTCCTTATCCTTTTGATAGAAGTATCAATATGATTCCATTTCCCAAACATTGTGAAATTCCCAAATTTGATCGTTATAATGGGAAATCGGATCCAATTGATCACGTTAGAGACTTCTGAAACATGACTTTAGAATTTGCACATGAAGACACTTACTTGATGCATTTGTTTCCTAGGAGTCTTGGAAGTCAATCTATGGAATGGCTATCAAAAATTACACCTCCTGTCCAGACATTTGAGGAATTGATCAATCTGTTTATAACACAATACTCCTACAACATCCAACACCAAATCACCATGATTGATCTCTGCAAAGTTGCACAAAAACCCGGTGAACCTTTTACTACCTTTCTTCAAAGATGGAGAAGAATGTTCGCTAGGTATCCACCTCCTGTTCCTAAAAAGGAAAAAATAGTTACTTTCATCAACAGCCTAAATTCTGAAATGAGCTATCGCTTAAATCTACATTGTCCACATTCCTTTGAGAAATTGATTGAGGATGCCATAACCATTGAAGGTGCTTTGGTCAAAAGAGGGACAATAAAACTTGACAAGGACAATCCTAGCTCATCTAACCATTATAACAATCAGGACAAGTCTAAATTTTGGACTCGCAACAAAAATATTGTAAACGATGGTGTTGTGGATGCAAATCATGTCTCGACTAAACCGTTTGTTCTGAATACTCCAAATACTCCTCACAACAATAACTACAACAATGTCAATTCTGTCACAAATCAAGGAAACAATCCTCTCTCTCCAAAGAACAACATGAATCAAAATCCTACTCCTAATCAAGGGATTGTCAACAATCAAAATTACCAGGGAAACAACAACAACAAAGGGAATACCTCAAACACAAACCCACAATGATTTTCATTCTTCTCTAGTAGAAGAACTTTCACTCCACTAGGACAATCCTTGGAATCTGCATTTAAAGAGGTTATGGACAAAAATGCCCTTACTTTACCACCTCAACGCAATTATGAACCTAGTGTAAAACCTCCATCATGGAATGAGGCTTATTATTGTGACTATCATAGGTGCAGAGGTCATCGTACAAACAATTGTCAAGCTTTGAAGCATGCTATCCATGACTTAATTGACAACGAAACTATCACAGTAGAAGGACAACAAAAATCCAATGAAGATCACCAAGCATTTCACAATCCTTTGCCAAATTATCAAAAGGGAGAGTCTTCTGACAAAAATGTGAATCAAATCAATGACACTGTAATCCGTCACCTCTATACGGACGATGAGTGGATCAATGTTATAAAAATCAATGAGAAGATAGACCATGGGCAAGTAAATGTCACAACAAGAGCACAAGCTAAAGTTGTCTTGAAGGGTGCCTCTTCGAAATCCACTGAGCCCTTCCCTCAACATCAATATGACTTAGTTAACCAACTTCGAAAAACTCTGGCTCAAATTTCCATTTTAGAACTCTTGAAGATTTCCCCAGCACATAAGGAAATCTTAGAGAAGGCCCTTTTTGAAACAACTGTATCCATAGATTTGGATGTGAACCGATTTCAAGCCATGGTAGGACACTTGTCCTCACCCACATCTTTCTTTTTTCAAAAAAGATGATGTTTCCATGACTCATCCCCACAATTCATCATTATACTTAGAGGTCATGATCCACAAGTTCCATGTTAAACGTGTCCTAATAGATGGAGGGGCTGGTTTGAATATATGTACCTTGAAGTTGGTCTGAGCTTTAGGATTTTCTAAGGACTCCATTGATCCTAGAAGGAAGATTACTATTAAAGCCTATGATGATGAGGAAAGAATGTCTAAAGGTCTAATCATGCTACCAATCAGAGTGGGACTTGTTATCAAAAATACCTTTTGTCAAGTATTAGAGTAGGATCTTGCATATAACATCTTGTTGGGTCATCCTTGGATCCATGAAATGCAAGTTGTTCCATCCACGTACCATCAATGTCTTAAATTTCCATATGATGGATAGGAAATCACTATATCAGCTGATAATTCAAACATCCAAACTTGTGCCAACATCAAAGCTAGTCAGGATACTTTGGTTCCAAACAATCGAGAAGTGCTTGCTACTACTTCTCCTAAGAATGATACACAAATCAGTCAATTAGCCAAAAGCTTTGACAAGAAACTGCAGTTCAAGGAAAGTGGAGTTGGGGAATACTCTCTCTGTCTTTCTAATCTACCTACATCACCTCGATCACATGGACAACCTTCTATTACACCACAACAGATATCAGTAGCTTCAACATCAACACAACTACCAACAGAGCCAACTACCAAGTTCAATGGACAATTCATCAAAGAAAAATTCCCCATGGGAGATCCTGAAGATACAACAATTCTGAATTGGATTTATAAAGATGAAGAGGAAATAGTTCTAAATGTCACCTGACCGATATGGAAAAGGGTATTCCATCATGCAAAAGATGGGCTATGACAATGTCCCTATTGGAAAAAGAAAAGAAGGCGTAGTTGAGCCTATCCATCTTCCAGGTCTTGCTACATATGATAAAACTGGACTAGGCTATGACTCTACTCCATCCAACCAATCATAGGATAATGTCTTTACATTGCAAGAAGGTTCTGATAAAAAGGAGGCATGTTTGGCATCAATCCTGAATTTCATTGAAAATAACTCTGATACAGATTCTGCTGAATATGAATGGGATACCATCCATGATGATGAATTTTGGAGAGACAAAGAGGTAGATGTGATACACAAGTATACACCAACTTTAATCAAAGGAGAAGTTTCAGGGTCCCAACCACAAGAATCTGAACTACAAAGCAACTATGAGTATAGTGATACTAAGTCAGATTCTAACAAACAAGACTATCATGAGAATAGTACCATCATTGATCTACCTCATACCTCAGATCCTACTGATAACTCTGTTTTGACTCTAACCATCGCCGATTTCACACGACCAAATGACTTGTTACCTTTGATCCATCCTGATCTCATTGACTGGGATCTAACTGAACCTATTGATTTACCTATTTTTCCAAATGACGAAGCTATCATAAACTTCCTTTCTGCAGATGATGTAAATAATTGTTCCACTAGCAATTTTTGACACAAAGTCTTAAATCAGGAGAGTTTCAAGTTTCCTAGCTGCAAAAATGAAAATAAAGAAGAACAATCTAGTGGTGAAAACTAGAATCTGGCAATACTAGATCAACCAAAAGATAAAATAAAGAGTGTATTAGATGATGAAAACCTTTTCAAGGCGCCAACTGATGGGACACTTGAGACTCTCTCGGAGCACTATCATGAACGATCACCCATTTTGATCGAGCCTACAAAGGAAATCAATATTGAAACTACAGATAATCTAAGGATTCTACAGGTAGTTGAATCAATGATAGATAATGAAATCCTAGGGTTCATGAACTTTCTCAAAGAAAATCAAGTCAATTTTGCTTGGTCTTATGCAGACATGCCAGGTCTTGATCCTGATCTCATAATGCATCATTTATCTATCAAACCAGGAGCTACACCAGTGAAACAAAAAATTAGAAAGATGCATCCTCATGTTGCACTACTAGTTAAAGAAGAACTCAAGAAACTCCTAGATGCAGGATTTATAAGATCAATTGCCTATGCAGAATGGATCTCCAATATTGTCCCAGTAGCAAAGCCGGATAAACACATTAGAGTGTGCACTGATTTCAAAGATCTTAACAAGGCCTTCCCTAAGGATGACTTTCCGCTTCCAAGCATTAACACTATAGTTGATTTAACAGCTGGCCATGCCATGTATTCATTAATGGATGGTTTCTCTGGTTACAACCAAATCAAGATTGCACCAGAAGACCAAGAGAAAATAGCTTTCACTTGTCCGTGGGGAACGTACTGTTGGAATGTCATGCCTTTCGGTCTAAAGAATGCTAGGGCTACTTATCAAAGAGCTATGACTACGATCTTTCATGACATGATGCACACATTCATGGAAGATTATGCAAAATCACACACCAGAGAAGGACACATAGAAATATTGTCTAAAATATTTACCAGATTGGAAAAATTCAAAGTTCTCCTAAATCCCAAGAAATGTGTTTTTGGGGTCACATCTGGAAAACTTTTAGGATATATTGTTTCAGAAAAGGGAATTGAAGTAGATCCTGCTAAATTTTAGGCAATCATGGAGATGCCTCCCCCAAAGAACATTAGTCAATTGAGATCATTACAAGGGCGACTTCAGTCCATAAGAAGATTCATTGCACAATTGGCCGACAAAAGTCTACCTTTCACACATCTCCTGCATAAGAATGTTCCTTTTAGATGGGATGACAAATGTGAAATGGCATTTCAACAAATCAAGCAGTACCTGATGAACCCACCAGTTCTAGTACCACCAAATCTAGATAAACCAATGATCATGTACATTGCCGCAACAGAGACATCCTTGGGTGCATTGCTAGCACAAGAAGACCATACAAGGAAAGAACGAGCAATATATTATATCAGCCGAACATTGACAGGACATGAACTCAACTACACTTTCATTGAGAAGGCTTGCCTAGCAGTAGTCTTTGCTTCACAAAAAATTTGACACTATATGTTAACACATACGATTAATCTTGTTGCAAAGATTGATCCACTTAAATATCTGTTAAGAAAAGCTACATTGATAGGAAGGTTAGCAAAATAGGTCATGATTCTGAGTGAGTTTGACATCCAATATGTTGATCGCAAAGCAATCAAGTGATAAGTTATTGCTGATCAACTAGCAGACGCTCCACTGCAAGTAGAGCACCCCTTGCGCATTGAATTTCCAGATGCTGATGTTTTTACTGCAAAATTCAAGCAACTATGGTCCTTATACTTTGATGGTTCTTTTACTCAACATGGATCGGGGGTAGGCATTCTCTTTGTCACCCCTCAAGGATATACTATTCCTCGGTCATATAGGCTAATGTTTCCATGCACCAATAACATAGCCGAATATGAGGCACTAATCATTGGACTAAAGACAGCATTGGAATGGAGGATTACCGAGCTACAAGTTTATGGTGACTCATAGTTAGTCATTAATCAAATCAATGATGATTATCAGACTAAAGATGACAAGTTGTTGCTATACAAAAGGATGGTCGATGACTTCAAGAAGTACTTTGTGGACATCCAGTTCACACAAATTCCAAGGCTTGATAACAAAGCAGCTGACACTATGGCCATGATCGCATCATTGTTACAACTCCCAGAAAAATAGACTCGCTATGAATTTCTAGTGGAACAATTATTTACACCTGCTTATGACACACTCGAAAGCCAAATTATCTGCCGCTTGGTAGGATCTGATTTGCCCTGGTATGGTAAGATTTATGCCTACCTAAAAGATGACATTTTACCACCTGACTTATCTCGTAATAAAAAATGTAACTTTATTCGACAATCCTCTCGCTATACCCTTATCGCTGATACCCTTTATCGCCATGGTCTTGATGGTACTTTACTTCGATGTCTTGAACGTGATGAATCCGACAAAGCTTTACAAGAAGTTCATGGGGGAATTTGTGGTACTCATTCGAGTGGACTAACCTTATCCAAGAAACTGATTAGAATGGGTTACTACTAGCCTACAATGGAGAGGGAATGATTCACTTTTGTTAAAACATGCTCAAAATGTTAGATTCATGGGAATTTTATTCATGCTCCTACACAAGAACTTCACTCGTTCACACCGACCTGGCCATTTTCTCAATGGGGGTTAGATCTAGTAGGCAAAATTCATCCTTCATCTTCAAATGGGCATAAGTTCATCATCACAGCAACAAAATATTTCACTAAGTGGATTAAGGCAGTACCTCTCTCTAAAGTCACTGGAAAACAAATTTCATCCTTCATACTCAACTACATTATTTGTCGGTATGGTATTCCTAATGCCATTATTACATATAATGGTCAACCTTTCAAGAATCAGGATGTTGATGAACTTTGTGAAAGATTCCGTATTCAGCATAGATATTCAACACCTTACTATCCACAAGGGAATGGCCAAGCAGAGGCCTCAAACAAGACTATACTAAAGATTTTGAAGAAGACCGTAAATGAGTCAGGGAAAGATTGGCATGTTCAACTCAATCCCGCCTTGTGGGCTTATAGAACTAGTGTCCAAACGCCAACGGGAGCAACACCCTATGCTCTGGTCTATGGAGCAGAAGCCATATTGCCTTTAGAGGTTGAAATACCATCACTCAGAGTATCACTGAAAGGTCTCATAACAGATGACAAATACAGAGTTTCCCGACTGCAAGAGTTAGAACTCCTAGATGAAAAGAGACAAAGAGTAGCCGACCATTTGAAAGCATACCAACAGATGATGTCTCGCAGCTATAATCACAAATTAAAGCCATGTACCTTTCAGGTGGGTGATCTAGTTCTAAAAGAAAATCCATGAAATCAGCAAGACAAAGAAAATAAAGGAAAGATTGAACCAAATTGGCTAGGCCCTTATGTGGTTATCGCAGTCTACGGTTCGGGATCATACAAGTTATCAACGCCAGAAGGGGACCTATTTGATGAACCCATCAATAGCATGCACCTGAAGAAATATTATGTCTAAGATAGATATCATCATCTAAAAAAGTCCTGAAAAAATTCAAAAACAGTAGAAAAAGTCTTACAAAAAAATTTTAAAATAGCAGAAAAAGTCTTGAAAAAATTCAAAAATAGCAGAAAAGTGTAAAAAGTCAAAAAGTCAAAAAAAAATGTCATAGGGTGAAAACCTGGCAAACAGGCAGTCTATTGACAGAAAAATACAAAAAAATCAAAAAGAAATCAGAAAAATGCAATAAACACAGATAGTGAAAATCTGGCAAACAGATGCTATCTGTACCTATCCATCTATTAGTTCCTGTTTTGCACTTTGGATTTTCAAATTTCTCTTTTTTTCGCATCTTTTTTTGCATCTTAGGGTTATAATTGTATCATCCTACTGTCATTTGCCTAGAGTGATAAAACGTCTTACCATGGCTTGATTATTGTACATATTCCTTTTTGCAAGTTGTGTCGATATACGGGGCAAATGTCAACTGGGGGCACTTCCTTTTCAGAGCATACTAAAACAGCTGGACAATGTCATAAAATTTGATCATGCGAACAAACAACCAACTCATGTGACACCTTATCCAATCATTGATCCATATCATGAACACTTTTCAGCAGATACCATCTCATTGTCTATTGGATGATCTAAAAATCTGAATAATGTATGAAATAATAGTATTACATTTTTGAACAAAGGTTGTTTGATTTTCGATATCATTACTCTGGAGCACACTCAATGATGTACTGAACTAGAGTGGCAAGGAACAAGAATGATTTTTCTTTGTCTGCTGTCTTGAGGTTAACGATCAATTTGATGCAAATATGTCACAAGACATGATTACCAAAGCAATATCATTGATGACCGTTCCATGTCTTCATCAGAAGGGTGGTTAATCTTTGTCTATTTATGGAATAAATGCTCAGGTCATCTCGGTTCAATTATACCTCAATGCTTGTGTTCGCTTGCTATATCAAAAATCATGAAAGTTGTACTCAGGTCATCATTGGTGCTAATTTCCCCTCTGATGCTTGTACATACTCCCAACATTTTAAGGTGCTCTATGATGATTCAAGAATGCTTATAACAGGCTCAACAAATTGGTTAGTTTCATTTAGTTGCATATTAGTTAGATCATTTGTATATATCTACATATTGGATTCACATCAGTGTTCTGAAAGGCTGAATGAAAACATTAACGGTTGTCATGTATCTTTGAACTTTTTGAGGAGGACATTTGGACATTTCTCACTTCATATCATCTTTTCATTTTATATCAATATTATCATTCATCATTTATCACTATCATCTTTATTTCATTTTATATCATTTTTCTTCTCATTTATCATTTTCATATCATTATTTTCATAAACATTATCATTTCTTATCCATTCATTTTCATATCATTATTATCATTCATCATTTATCACTATCATCCTTATTTCATTTTATATCATTTTTCTTCTCATTTATCATGTTCATATCATTATTTTGATAAACATTATCATTTCTTATCCATTCTTTATCATATTATTATATCTTTATTATTTATCATTATCATCTTTATTTCATTTTCTATCATAAGATCTTTCTCATTATTTTCTAACGTTATCATTTCTCATTCATTCATTTATCATTACATATCATTTTTCATAACATCATCATTTTTCAATTACTATTATCATTTCCTTTTCTCTCATATCATTATCGTTCATCATCCCATTATCATTTTATCATTTATCATTTATTATCATTTATCATCATCATCTAGTATCATTCCACTATCATTGCACTCATTTGTTTCATATCATTGCATTCCACATTATAATTATTTCATTTTCATCGCATTACCATTTTCATTACATAAGCATAACCAAATATATCATTTATCTTTTATCATTATCATTATCAGTATCACATTCATTATCTACCATTTTCATATCATAATTTCATGATGCATTTCATACACATACTATTCATTTATGCATTTGAAACAAAATTCAAAAATCAATATCTCATATATACATTATCACAATCATTGCATCTACATCCTAGATCATCCATTTGCGTCATATCATTAGATCATCCCGCATCATAAAATTAGTCTGCAAGAACAGTAAAAACATATCAAAATCCACCTCATATCATATGTGAATAAAAGTATAATCCATATCACATCAAGAATGCATAACATATCATCATCAAAATCATCACCACTGCATATCATCGCTCATCAAAATAATACAAATATCCAATGTTCAATGAAACTAAAAAGTTCAAAACATGATACATGAGATATGATCAAAACTCAATATACATGCTCCGAAAAAAATGATAAGCATATGTGCCAAAATATATCTGTCCCAAACGCTAGCTGGTAGATGCCCCTGAAGGAGGTGGTCCGAAAGGAGGCGGCTTGCCACTACCCCCGCATCGGGATCCCGTCGAGGCCCTGTAACCTCTATGCCATGTGTCGATGTCCGTGATCGGGTCCTCGTCCTGCTATGTGATCGTGGATAAGGCTCTCGACACTCGGTAGGACACAACTCCTCGTATCTAACTCTGTAGTACTTGGCCTCTCTAGCTGCCTCAAATCCCTCTGCAATGGCCTCCCGTAATGATGTACTCTCTATGGTACCCATGAGTCTTTGTGCCACACCCTCGGCCTCCAGTGCCCGTCGTCTAAGTGAATCCCTCTCCGCTACCAACTGTGTCACCTGGGAATCTGGGGTAGGCACCTGAGCTTGTACTTGTGCCTAAGCCTATGAAAGCTGTGTCTGCAACTGCACTATCACACTTTGAGCCTGAGCTAGCTGGCTTTGTAGTTGTGCCTACTTTCCCTAAAACGACTGAACCTGAGCCTGCAATGTAGCCATCTGTGCCTGCTGAGATGAGGATGACACCCTAATCACTGTCCGTGGTCTGCCGCCGGATCTGGCTTACCGAATAATTTGTGCTCTGCCTAGACTGTCCAACCTCTGCTGCCTCTCCTCTCCATCATCATCTCCCCTATCATCTCCATCATCTAAGTTGTCCTCGTTGCCATCTCCTCTGCTCTCCTCCTCCTCATCTCCCTCCTCCTCATCTCCCTCCTCCTCCTCCTCCTCTCCTCCACCCATCGCTTGCTCTCTGCTGCCCACATCCCCTTGTCCCTCTGCCCCTGGCTGCGGCGCTCCCCCCATGGCCCATGGCTCATCTGGCACTGTAAACTGTGGAAATGGATGTGTATGGAAATAATGTGCATAATCATCAGTCATCCCTGCATCCTGCACCTCTGGTCTGTCTGTCCACCTTTGGCTGTAAGGTAGAATACTCTGTGTATGCTACCTAGTATTGGATACATGGCCCTCATCCTAGATCACCCTTGTGCCGCCCATAATGAGCAACGCCTTGTGGCATCCCTTGTGTAAAACCAAACTGTCTCAGTACCCACAATGCCAGAAATCTCTCAATAATAAAGGGAGTCCACCCTATCAGATATCGCGGTTTGTAGACAAACAACATCTCTAAGTGATCACTCCCCCATGCCTCACAATCTGTGTATGGTCTCCATATCACTGCATCTATATCATCCAATAACCGTCGCCAATACTCTACCTTGCCCAGCTTTTGCTGGACAAGTGCACCAGAATATGCATACACATAGGGCCTCCCTGCTGGCCTATCTCTCGTGCAAAGTGGTCTCATGATTGCAATATGCTCCCACACCCAAATCTATAGAAGTGTCACCCCACTCGCTAAGCTAGTGGATCCTCTATATACAACCTGATGAAGATCATGATACATGTCAGCTAATATACAGCTCCCCCAGGCATACCTCCATGGTTGTGTCACCAACCACTCCAACATCCTACCCAAACCAATTGCAAATCCCTTCGACCAATGGTCTGGTCCAAGGAAGCCTCTAATGAATGCAACAGACACAACAACTAAGGTTGGATATCTATTGAAATCCTCCCAATCTATCCAGTATCCACAAATGCTCACATCGCTGCATATCTACCGCAGCGCCTCAGTCCCACCAATCTCCTTGTGGTCATAAACCACAAGGGCACCTACAACTGGAATCCCAAGAATCCTATACACATCCTCAGGTGTCACGCTCATCTCACCGGTCGACAAGTGAAAAGTGTTATGCTCTGAGTTCCATCTCTCTGCCAAAGCGGTCAATAGTCCCCTGTTGATCTGAATACCTCGCTGCATGGTCAACAAAGGTCCCAGTCCACAATCTGCTATCCACTGTAACTCAGCTGGGGTAAGCTCTCCTACTCGCTCCCAACATAGTGGGAACCACTCTCTAATCTGGAGGCTTTTGAAAGCCTCCTATTTTTGATCATCACAAGGACACATTAATTAGACTCATATCATGTGATCTATCTATCCAAAAAATTCAATCAATGACCCATATCAAGTGTTAAATCAATCTATCTAAATATCCAATCAATCTACTCTATCATCATTTACTATTTATTTTTCTTTTCAGGAAAGCAAATTTATCAACAAACAATTCATTTCTTATTTGTATTTCAGTCATGAATGCAAATTTGTATCCTCATTTTACTATTTGGTTTCTATCACAGAAAGAAAATTTATCAAACATCTACTCTTTGTTTTCAATCGCGAGAAGCAAATTTATCCAAACACAATCAATCAATCAATCACTGTACTCTTTCTTTTTAACAAAGTTATCAAGCTATCTACTCTTTGTTTTCTATTTTGGAAGCAAAGTTATCAGTTGTTTATCAGATTTTTTCTATCATTTTTTATCCATATCAGCATGATGGTACTACAATTCATCTATCTATTGACTAAGGAAGCAATTTAAATCATCATTTTTCATCACACAGGCATTCTGCCAAAAATTTCCCATATGCGCTACTCTGTTACCCAGATGCGCTAAACCAAAAATGCGCAACAGTTTCACTCGATTGCACTAAAACTTTTCCCCTAAGCGCTAAAACTCAGAATGCGCTAATCTATCCCGTGGATGTGCAACTTTAACTCCCAAATGCGCAACTATATCTAATTTCTGGCCCTAGCCCTATATGCACAATTATGTGCCCTATATGCGCTACATGATCTTATAAGCCGATTTGAACATATATGCGCTACTCTATCTGTCGTAAGCGCTAAAAGATGCATTTTTAACCTACGCCTATATGCGCTATAGAGTTTCCTATATGTGCTACCTAACTCTGCCAAAGCACTAAAGTTTTTGTCGAATGCGCTAAAATGCGACTGAACAACTACAAACCGACCTAAAACATTTGCAAAATCAATTCAAAATGCGAAATTTGAAATCATAAACAGTTGGAATCACTCACCGGTGGTCCATACGCAGCTGGTCTCTAGTATCGGCGCTCTCACTCGAATCTATGCCTGTGCAATGGGATCTCCATCTCGCCAAGTCACTATTAGAGCTCACTCTTCACTATAGTAGCAGGTTGAAAATGACACTTCATTTTACCCCTTTTCACCTTTTAAGGGTCTATTAGGGTAAGAGTTAATGGAATTTTCTCATTCCTTCACTATTCTTTTTCACTGGGCCATCACAAACATCATTCATCGGGAGCTAAATCACTGATTCCCTATCATTCTTGACATTTTATCTTCAAATAGGCTTCATATCATCTTCCGTGATTTACCTCCCGAGGGGGCATCATCGACATTAAAATCAGAAACATATCAGGGGCAATTTTTTTTCTTTTTCTTTGAAGCAATGCGTTTCACACATCACTTCAAAGAGGGGCAAAATGTATACGCATAAAAATGGTCATGTCTATAATCCTGACAATTAATTAAATATCTATTATTTAATTAATTTATCTAAAAGTCCTCTACATATGATTAAATTTCATTAATTTAATTATATTGTTCATTCATCTTATTCTTCTTTCATAATTAAATAAATTTATTTTATTTAATTATTTTCATATGTCCACTTAATTAATTAAATAAATGCATTTTATTTATTTAAATTAATTATCATTGTTTGAATTTAAATTAAATCAAAAGATTTAATTAAGTTTAAATATCTCTCTTTCTTCTATTTTAAATTCTTCTTCTAAATAATTAAATGTTTCATTTAATTAATTTCATAAATGTGATTTAATTAAATAAACCTTATTTAATTAAAGATCTTATGCTTTCTTTCTAAATCACAACTAGATATTTTATTTAATTGTGAAATCTTCTGTTTTCTTCTCATATCATAATTAAATATTTTATTTAGATATGATATCTTCTGTTTTCTTCAAAAATCCTAATTAAAGCTTTCTTCTTATCACAAACTTTCCTCTGCTTTCTTTAAAAGCTTAATATTTCATTTAATTAAGAAAAAGCTGAATATCATCCACAAATAAATAATTGAATTTTTAATTCATAATTTATCATCTTTTAAATCTTTCTTTTATTCTTTTAAAGAAAGATGATTTCTTATCTTCTTATCTTTTTCTCTTTCATAAAAATAGAAAAAATCTTGTTTTCAGGTTTTCTTCTATTTTCTCTTCAGTTTCATCCATCTTCAGCCATTCGATCTGCCAAGAATTATCACAACCGTCAATCAAGACAGCCAATTAGAATCCTTCGAAAAACTCTATAAATACCTGTGTGAATCTAAGCATTAAAAAAAAAGGGGTGATTAATTAGAGCTCATGCATTTAATTCATTTAGCATTCTAGAATCATAGCATCATGTTTACTTCAATCATATTAGTCTAATTTCATATCATGACTTAATCTTGCATCATGCATCATATTTAAATCTCGTTCTTTAGGAGGATAGTTTGTTGAGCCTAGCACACAATCTGAGAGCAAAAGCTGGAATCAACAAAAACACTGAAGATAGAGGACAATAGGATGACAATCGAAACAAAATATTGAGTTTGCATCTCCTTATCTCTTATTTTTTGTTTTGAATACAATGTCTTATTGGTGTGCTTGAATAGTATTTATTTCATTTCATTACGCATATATTTTTAATCACACAGAAGGTATTATTAAATTTTCTATTTTACAACTCAAAAGAGAATAAAGAAAAGGGTGTGCCTTGTTTGTTGTTAATTTTTATTTAGTAAAAGTGAATGAGAACCATTCAAATGATAATAAACCTCCATTACAAAATTCTTAGGACATCTAAATCCTAGAATGAACTCCTCATGTTTCCTCCTAAATGGGTGTTTTATTTTTTAATAGAGTTCATGCATGAATTAGCCCCTATATCTAGAGATCCCTATCAAACAAACACTTCATATTTGCATGAATTAAAGGATTGAAACTAAATGAAATTTTAAAGAAAGCATTTATATGTTCTAGTGTCTTGTCATGGGATGCTCCAACTATTTTTATGAAAAAGAAAGATAAGACACTTTTCCAAGTTTTCTTGATTATGTATGTTCAATAAATAAACAATTAACA
Source organism: Sequoia sempervirens (assembly GCA_007258455.2). Taxonomy (NCBI): domain Eukaryota; kingdom Viridiplantae; phylum Streptophyta; class Pinopsida; order Cupressales; family Cupressaceae; genus Sequoia; species Sequoia sempervirens. The sequence continues at coordinate 28,359,696 of VDFB02047144.1, read as the reverse complement.
TTAATATCCACCACCTAAAATAGATGAATTATTTTACTAATTGAGAGGGGTGGCCATATTTTTGAAAAAAAGTCTAATATTCAATTACAATTAGCAAAGAATAAAGGAGGAATACATTCATAAAAATACATTTAGAACTAGGTATAGGACATCAAAATTATATGTTTGAGGCAATGCATAGAAGACACCCATATACAAAATAGTACAAAAGAAAGAGAAAAAATGTAAAGAATGCGTGCTTGTAATCTATACTTGAGAGCATTAAAATTTTGAAATTAAACATAAAGAATAATAGGATTTATAAATTAAATACATGAGGCTATTATATAATATCAAAAAAGACTATTTTAAAGTTTAAATTATTTATATTTTAATTTTAGGGTAAATACTTTTGGTTGAATTTATGAATTAGAAATAGAAATTTTGAAAAGAACCCCACCCTTTTACAAAGACCAATAAAGAGACAAAAATGATCAATCATATTGGCATGGAACAACAACAAGAAAAATATAGTTGTAAGTTAGAAAAATAACATCCAATTAGAAATACTCCACCAATAGTGGCAATGTATCTAATAAAGAGGGTCGTTTTCCCAAAAAAATTAGTAGATCTATCATTTCACAACTTGAATCCAAAAATTCTTCAAGGAACTATATCTTATTGTGAACCTTATCCTTTTCCATGAATTCAAACCTAGTTCAGGTTTGTAATGGAGTTTCCATCTTTAGTTTCCAAACTTGAGACCAAAGGGAATAAAGGGTTCCTATAATCTTCTAAACTTGAACCTTCTTCATATTTTTAAATTATTAGAAGAAATGCCAAGAGGCGAATGTTGCAATTCAAGAGAATGGTAGAGGAAATGAACTCCAACTAATCCATCTATAACATGATTCTTGTCTCTACCAATCTCCTCTAAATTTCTCTTGACAAGAACTTCTAAATTAGTCATGTCTACAAGAGGACCAACCACCCCTCGATTGTGCTCAAAGGGAGTCTCAACAAAATCCTAAGGTAAACAAGGCTCCATCTCATCCTTATGCATTTTGTTCAACCTCGCCTTCCTCTAAAATTCCTAAACCTAGATAAAATACATAGCTATCTACACATGCCAACATGGTGAAAACACAAGAAAATCCTATAGCATGACATGTTGAACCCGAATAACCAAATTCAAAAATAATTTAAAGATCTATAAGTATAAATAGTTTGATGGTAGAAACTTTATAAATATAAAAATATGATAAATGTGTGATTATTTTTCTTTCCACTCTATAAATTTTTGATGTGCTTGGCTATATAATTGAGATGATTCACTCATAATGTAATGATTAAAATTTAGTATGTATGAAAGAAATATTTTCGAGACACCAAACTACCATTCTACATAACTCTCACATGGAAATAAGAATATTATTTTATTTTAACTAAGGAAATTATGTGTACTCTATCTTGAAAATTACTAATTAATTTTGAATTATATAATTATAATTTAAAATAAGAGCATCCTTTGTAACATGGAATAGATAGGTTAATTTTAATGAAATAAAATATGTTTTTATATTAAGAAAAATTTACAAATATATGGAACTCATACATTCAGAAATTGACTAAGATGTAACTTTGTATGAGAATTAAGATGCTTGAATAATTTATATACCTTCTTTCAATAATTAACATTAGAAATTAATAATTGGCTCATATTGTATACACACCTCCCAATGGTCTTGGAATGGATGCATTCAGATGGAGAAGGATTTCAAAAGGCTCATGGTACTTGTGAACCCCTCAAAGGAATGATATATAACACATGAACTTTATTTATGAAATTTGGTCTTTAGTTGTTGGCTTCTAGTATGAATGTTATCTATAAGGTGGAATTCTTAGTTGAGACTATCAATCTTCCATTGTTGGTTTCTAGTGTAATTATACAATATGCTTGCCAAGTATTAATTTCTAATGTTAATTATTCAAATAAATTTTTGTTTCATAAGAAGAGACCTATGTTGACATATTCCATGTTATTATCCACAATGCATGACACTTCTTCCCATCTCTACCAAGTTCTAAACAGATACAGATCTTCCATTTCCATGGAGGAGATTGATGATTTAAAAAGAAAATATCAAGTCATTTCTTTCTTGAGAAGTCATGTTTGCATTCATGATTTGCAACTTTCATCCTCATCCAAAAAGAAATTGTGTTATCATTATGTGCCTGATATTAACAAATCAAAACCTTCATTTGACCATGATCGCCAACAAAAAGGTAAATGAGTGGAAAAAAAGAAAGCTCGGTTAATGGCTTTCAACATGTTGGTGGAAAATCTGCATCTTTTTGAAAGTGGCTTCCTAGCTTATCAGTCTTATGTTTAGTAAGGTTTTGTAATCTCCACTGTGTTATGTATTCGAGTCACAGGTATATCTAGTATGATGTCTTCTTTTGGGTATTTTGGGTGCATAAGAGAATGTGCATATGTACTGATGTATTCAACCAATGTGCTTTTGTAACGTTGTAATAAGACAATTGGTCATTTGTACTAGGACCTCACTAGTCTTTTTGATATTTTGCAAAATTTGTTACTCGGACTGCAACTGGGGGTTTTCTTGTTGGTTCTTTCCCGCCAATATGTCCGCCTAAACCAACTATATGTAAAATATTATATATAAATAAAATTATAAGTGGTCTCCAAATTTTGCTTAAAAAAAAAGTTCTTGTAAATGTCCACATCTTTTTCCTTGACACAGTTGTTATTTCTTAAAAGATTTCTTATGATTTTTCATAATGTTGGTCAATACTTTACTGTAAATATTCTATAGTCATGCTCTTAAATATCATAAGAATATGTCATAAGAGGGTTTCATCTTATAAAGCTATAATGATATTATATGCTCTTAGAACATCTTAGACACCTCCCTTGAAGCATTCAATAAATGACAAATAACTACCAACACAAAGTGAGATGCCTCGTTTCATAATATGAGGACAAAATAATAAATCAAAATATTAGGATGCAAGGTTGACCCACCTTTCCCAATACTTGGATAAGTTTATCATCTATTGAGGAGTGGATCTCAACAACAATTATGCTTAGTGCTTACTACTAATCCAAGGAATACCTATTCATTTTTTCTTTATTGTATACCTAATGACTCCTCATCTCAAGTTAAATTGTGGGAATGGATTTTTATGCCCTCCCTATGACTAAATGGATACAATGAGGTGAATATGATATGGTGGAAAAAACCAAGATACAAGTTGGTTTAGTTCTCATTAACTCTCTAAAAAATAATTGAATTCCTACATCCTAACTAGAAATACCATGAGGGGTTTAGATCCCATTTTAGACAAAAAAATATTCTTATACTGATTAGTTCACTGGGACCAACTAAAGAGATGGTGAACTAAGGGAAACTTAGTTGCATTGATAGATTAAAAAACTTAGTTATTCTCTTCCATTGTCCCTCTCCAATAAAACACCCTTATTTAAGTAGATTCTATTAAACCTATCTCACATATCACCTCCCAATTCTTTAAACTTTTCAAACTTCTTATTCCTCATACCTAATAATCTATCCTTCCTGCTCAAACACTTCCCAATTCCTCAATCAAATTGATCACCTTTGCTTCCCTAATATCCTTTGGTTGATGTTCCTAGACTTCATCAAAAATGGTAAGTGGATACAATTGTGGGAATGATGATTAAATCTATTGCACTACCTTACGATCTTACAATACTAATATGGATAGAAAAGAGATCTAAGTAGAATGGAAAAAAAAAAATGGATCCAAATAGAAAAAATTACTGGTTTTGGCTTTCACACTTACTAATAACTTTCTACAATGAGTGGTTGCTTCTATTGAAATAAAACTTAGAAGATTTGAACTTAATTGTGGTAGAGGATCTCAATTAAGAGATATGCTACATTGGATGAAAGGATATAAGGGATACAAATTATTTTTTAGTTATCTCAAACATATTTACATTCTTGAGAGTGGATAATATCTATCGTTGATCAAGAGAGGTAGTTCCATGACAACTCTAATGATATTAAATCCATTTTCCTCCAACATTACAAATAATTTTTAATTGATCTACTTGAAGGAGATCCACATCAAGATATAGTTGAGGAATTGATTGGAACTTGCATGCCCAAAATAATTGGTCTCAAAAAATAGGCACATTTAGATAATTTATTCACCCTTGAGGAGGTTGATATTTCCTTGAAGGATTTGAATACTCAAAAAGTCTTGGAATAGATGGTTTAGCTACACAATTCCTTAAAACAATATGTCCATTCATCAAGGAGGACTCTATGAGGTATAAAAAGTAGATTTATCAAAGGGATCCATCATTTAAATTCTATTAATCAAGGGTTGATAAATTAATTCCTAAAGGAAAAATATTTTTTTTATCTGAGGGTGGATACTAATTACTCTTCTTAATACCTCCTACAAGATTGTGGCTAAATACATAGCTAAAATAATTGAACAGATGACACAAGAAATTGTAAGACTAGAAAATAATATATTTATAAGCAGGAGATTTAAATTATAAAACTTGAATATTTTTAAGGTATCTCATTAGATTCTACTTACTCTAACTTAAATTTAAAAAACAACATTAAAATCCACAAAACAAATTTCAAAGACATAATAAATTATTACAACATTATTTAAAAATCTAATTGTAATGAACTGTATGTTATAGTAATAAATATTCAAATTTTAAATCTATGAAAATATATATAACCAAATGATCCTTAGTTTTCATATATAATTTGTGATGAGAATGTTGAATATTATAATTTTTAGGCCAATCTTTAGGCACTAATTCACCATTGTTAAAATGATCCTTAGTTTATTCATTGTTTTTTTTATGATTATAATTTTTTTCAATTTCTATTAAACCAAACTCAAAATAATGGTATAGATTAAGATTCTTATCTTTATCATAATTAGAAGTTGTATAAATTGTTAAATTGTATATTTTTTACCATATATAAAATGTATGGTTGGATTAGTGAGATATTTATAACAAGTATGCAATATATTTAATCATATAATTATTTTTGTAATAGAGATGAATAATTAAATAAATGCTATAACAATATATAAGAGTTAGATAAAAGAATTAAAATTAAATATATTAATAACAAATAATGATACTATTATTGAGGGTAATACAAAGGGGGATCGTCATACTAAAATAAGTCGCAAATAAAATCACCCGAGTAAGAAAAGTATTTTATTGATAATCTTATTAGGGATGCTAAGATGGTAATAAAAGTTTTGCAAGCAACAATGAGCTGACAAATAATAGTGTTTATGTGCTATGTAAACATGATATCACTATCACATTAACATTTCTATTATGAGTAAAGTTTAATATTATTTGTGAGTAATAAAATTGATAGAATGTTTGTATTAATTGTAGAGGGAGCCTTAATATCATCGAGTATTGTTAATACTCTTATCAATATTCATATCGATAGTTACCTTAATACTAATGTTAGCATACTTAACCTTATTAATGTTCATCGATAATTGGATAGCATTTTTGGCAAAACCTTTTATAGATGTTGAAATATGAGAGGAAAATAAATAAATAAATGCAAACCATATAATTATTCATGTTGTTATTACCATCAAAAGTTACATATTTAGTACTTTAAATGCCATCATTGGGTCATGAGGAACTATCCTAATAATCATAATACCATATTGACCTTACTGTCAACAAGAAATAGAAGTAGGAACTCATTGTGGGTTACGATGACATAACCATTATAATGAGAATATTATTAGTGTAACCATTAAATTGTGATACTTGCAAATTTAATATTTAAAGTATAGTTAATAGTGAGAGATGCATTAATAATAGTATCGCATTAGCAAGTTAAAACAACAAATTAATTAAAGAAAGGATGTTAATTCTATTGGAGATGGTTATTTTTGCATCATAAATGCTTAAAGCATTAATTAGCGTAATTAAAGGATTCAAAAAAAAAATTATTGGGTTTTTCTTGTGAAAAATTATGGGCATAACAATTATAGATTGTTTAACATATATAAAATGTATGGTTGGATTTGTGAGATATTTATAACAAGTATGCAATATGAAGTCAAACTTTATTAGATTTGATTCTTAATAAATTAGTTTTAACGATTCAATTTATAGCTTTATGTAATCTATAAGTTTAAATAGTTTGATGGTATCTAAACTTTATACATATAAAAATATGATAAATGTCTGATTATTTTGCTTTCCAATCTATAATTTTTTTATGTTCTTGGATATATAATTGAGATGATTCCCTCATTATGTAACGATAAAATTCATCCTCATATGTAGGATTTTATATTATCTTCCATTAAATTCATCCACTTTATGAGATTGTTATGGAATATTGATATTCTAGTGTGAATTCTTAATTTTAGACATATCTTAACTAGATAAATTTAGGTTCAATGAAGGCAATAGAACTTTTTTTTCACTTACATAATCCTATTTTGAAGTTCATTTATGTTAACAACTATTAGATTAGATATTTTTATCCCTAATTATTTTCAAATAATTTTACACTAATCTTTGTTTTCTTATTCTTTCTTTCATTGTTTCATTTAAAATTTGAACCATTTAAGGATGCTATGTTATAGATTATAGTTGTCTTCCAATTATTTTTAAATTGTTAATGGTATGAAAATATTATTGATGAGTAGATGAATTATTAGAACTGTTTTAGATAAAGATATTATCTATATCGAGATATATTATTTACCAAGGTCTCATTGCTTCTTTAGGTGTACATACATATATAACATGGAAAATGAAGGTGTTCCACCTACAGAAAATTTGTTTGGAAATACAACTAATGAGATTAAAAAATTGAGAGATTCATTAGCACAGGGTGCAAACCTGGGGATATATAGTGAACCATGCATGTTAATATTGCATAGTCTAGAAAAACTAAAAGATGAACTTGAGAGGACTAGTGCATATTCCTGAGATAGAGTAGATGCTATTCTTTCTCGTATGCAGGAAGAAGTACATGGTGATGTTCCCCTTAAACAAATACATGATAGTGTCACCAAAGAAATGATAAAATCCACTTGTTTTCCATTTTATCAAAATGTGCGTAAGGTTAGGGGATACAAAGTCACTAGATGTGTCGATCATGCTATGGCCTCATTGTTCTACCCACAATTTCTCACAGCACATGGTCTATACCCAAACAATGACCAAATTCCATTGTATTTTGTTCAGCAGTTGTATGCTGAGGTCCATTTGACCCTCAAAGTTAAATACCTGGACATTCCACCATATGTTGGTCAGGGGCGTGGCAGGATTGCTGATAGGCCCACCTATCATCAAGCAGATAGACCACCCCCAGTGTTTAGGGTATTGGTTGGTGAGAGGTCTCCTGCTCTCACCCTAGCTCTAGCCCCCATAGTAGATGAGGTTGTCGTTGCTTCCCAAAAGGAAGCAATTGACAATGTAGGTGACATTGCGGTTGCCACCACTAGGATATCTGATGATCGTGTAGGTTATTATTTGATGTCCAAACATTCCTGATCCACATCATTTTCAGCATAGTGGACCACCATGGATCCTTTTACAGTGGTCGACATCCCTACTCCTACACAGCTTGATGCACTTACAAGAGATATGGCACGCATGACTCTGCATTGTTTGGCTGAGGACCTATTAGAGGCATATTCCCACATTGCATCAGACAATGGGATTAGTATAGAGCATATTAGAGATCATTTGAGATGCAGAGGTCGTTCAGTTCCAGGATCCCATCACTCTCAGCCGAGCACTAGTGCGCATTAGGATCCACCTACAGTTCATTCGACAGCTGCGTAGACTATGGGCTTTACTGATATGTTGATTGGTTCAGGTTCATCATTGTCAATGCCATCTCACCTTCATAGTCCTCTACATTCATCATTTCTAGCATGACATGGGATAGATTGGATGGATGCAGATGCTGATTTGTCACTTGACCATTTGGTGGATATGGTGGAGGCAACCATTGCAGAGGACTTAGGTCATCTGATATCAAATGATGTGCATGTATGTGTGCATGTGCATGTTTCAATTGTTTTTTCATTATTTTTAATTTTTTTTAACTAGGTATTGATGTAAGTTGATATATATATGTATATATATTGTTATAGCTGGACATAGATCATATCACTCCTAGCCTTGGTCCAGATCGTGTGCATGATTGATGTGACTATGTGGATAAATCTACTACCAGTGGACATGTGAGTTTTACATTTTTATATAATCACACATGTATATGTACATGCAATATTTATGTATGCATAGATCTATATTGATATTTAAAAATACAAGTTCATTTAATAACTTTCATAAAATTTATTTAATATAAATTATATGTATTTAACACATTCTGTACACAATTTTATTTGCAAGGCTTAGCACATCCATTAGAGTAGGACCATTCTCATTCAGATGGCCATTTGACTAGGAGTAGACATTCATATTAGGCCATGCACACTAGATTTATGATCTTTACCAAATATATTTGATTATATGATGATCTTTAGTATTTGAGATTTGATGATCTCTAACTTACATTTGCTTAAATGATAAACATACATTTGCTTATTTGTTGATCTTTAATTTACATTTTCTTATATGATATGTACATATATATATCTAGTTAATGATCTTTAGAGACATTTCTATTTTTTTGGTGTAAATTTGGTGTACAAGAGATGTTTTTGTAGTCATAGCAGAGCCTGGAAACATCGAAGGTGTTAGCTATTATTTATTGCGTTGAACAGAAGAGAGGAATAAGCTAACAAAACCTGAAACAAGTGATGGAATGTCATTTCCCATAGGTGAGTTTGAATTTAAAATTTTATATACATTGTATTCACATGTGCACACTACATTATAAACATTAAATATATATTGTATAAACCTTAAGCATGAAAATGTTGCACACATTCATATGTCTTACCTTAGGTTCATGTTTACCATGTAGGTTCTCTTGTAGTGCAAGGGACATATCTAAAACAAGTCAAAGTTGTTTAGCATGGGATTCATTTTGTTGACTATCAACCTGATAACAAGGTATATCAATATAGTCACTTAATAATTGCTACCACTCTACATCTTCATGCAGTTCCACATGCATCTGGCCAAAGAAAAATGGAATAATCTAGATAGTGATGATCATCAAAAATTTACATGTTATTGAAGAGCTGGCTGAAACCGTAATCTTTGACTTAGATTATATCCATGGTTTTCAAGTTCACTTGTAACCCTATACATGTTCAAATGAGAACTTATAGTAACTTGTACATAGCGTTGTAAATCATTTTGTGTAAATTACAATTATATGTACATATTTGTTCCATGAAAAATTCTAAGTTCAAGAATCTTGATAGACCATATCTACCTTTTGTTGCATAAACCTATATATATAAAGCTAACTTATTTGAAACATATACAGTGAATTTTAAAAATAATTTTTCCTAAATTACAATTATATGTACATATTTGTTCCATGGAAAATTTTAAGTTCAAGAATCTTTGATAGCATCATCTCTCACTTTTTTGGGTTGCATGTAAACCCATATATATGCTTTCAATCCTTATTTGAAACGTAGTGATTTTTTTAAAAATCATTTCTCCTAAATTACAATTATATCAACTTATATTTGTTTCATGGAATTCTTAAGTTCAAGAATCTTATATACAATTATATACAACTTATATAATTTGTTCCATCGAATTATTCCATGGGAAATTATGTAAATTTTAAAATTAAGTATTATCTAATTATAAAATTATTGTACACATATATAACGCATAAATCAATGCAAATAAAAAAATAAATGCTAACCCTTAAACCCTTAACCCTATAGCCCTA
>VDFB02047144.1:28253680-28349685 GCA_007258455.2 Sequoia sempervirens | reverse complement strand
TCTCTCTCCCACTCCCCCCTCTCTCTCTCTCAAGTATCTCCCTCCTACCCCCAATCTCCCTTTCTCTCCCACTCCCTCCATATCTCTCTCTCAAGTCAATGATATGGGCCTTCCATAAAATTTTCCAGCCATACTTGCCATTCTCTCTAGTTGAAAAAATCCATGCAGGCCCATTAAAAAAAACTTAAGAATAGTAAAGAATACCCATAAGCACAAAGCTAACGAATCTTCAACTTCATTGCTTAGGTGATTTAAAGCATCAAAATAAAATAACCTTTTGGGTCTCTAAATCTTATACAGTATATAATATGAAGCAATTTCATCATTGTGGAAAAATCACTGCACTAAAAAGATTTCTAGAGAAAATAAAATCTAGGAGGTTCGTAGGGTTGTAAATACATTAGAATTAGAATAGGAACAACTAAAAAAAGAGTGAATCATAATCCTTTTAACCATAGTTTACATTTTTAGAATACAAAAATTTGGAATATGCAGATCATCAAATTAGTTAGGCTATGCAAGTGGACCTCATCTTTCAACCAAATATTCTCAATACGCAGTTGTTGCTCTTGAAGACTAATTTTTGCAATAACAACAGGTGCTCTGCAGTTGGTGCATATGGGATTTCTCATGGCTTCTTTAATTTCCATGTTCTCCAAGTGAAGCTTCTCGTTATCCTGCCAAGGAGAGTGTTTTCATGACACTCGTGTTGAGCCTGAAAATCCAAGATTTGAAAAGCCATGATTAGAAAGAATTAATATATAGTTTTTAACTATATACTTTTAATATTATAATAATAATATATATAGTTTTAATTATATACTTTTAATATTATAATAATAGTTACATATTATAATAATAATATAATTATTAAAATATATTGCAATAATAAGTATATTATTTATTATAATTTAAAAAGAATATAATTTATATTTATATTAATATTAAATATTAATTTTTAATAGAGGGGGTTCGACCGAACCCCATTCAAATCTATTTTTTATTGTATGTTAAATGGGTTAAGTTGAACACTAGTTTGGTTGAACCCCTATTAGACAGAACATTAAATTTTTGTTCGACCGAACCCACTTATTTTCACCCACATCCTCTCAGGCACCAAAATTGCTCAGAATTTTGCACTTCAAAGCTCGATTTGAGAATGAAAATGGAGATCTCAGAAAACCAACTGGTATCAGGTTGCCCTCAAAACGAGCTATCCAAAAAATATAATTTTAATATGTTTTGATTATATTATTTATTTGTTTTGTAAGTTTTATTAAATATAGGGTTTTCACCTAAAACAAAACTCTTTGTTCTGCACATGTGGAAAAATAGAAGATTATCAAAAAAAAAATTTTAAAAATATGAGAGCACCAGATATTGGAGTCCTTGATGCAACCAAAAATAAATTAAAAATTGATACATACAATAAAATTTATGCTATATACCGCTATGTCTAAATTGTAATTGATTTGACTTTGAAACTTGATTAAAGAAAAAATATTCAATTAAAACTATCTAACCAAGTGGAAACACTAGATATCGAGTTACAAATCTAAATTTGAAAGAATTATAATTTTATCTTTCAAGGAAAAAAAATGCATTATACCTGTATCGCCACTTTTTAAAATGCTATTTTTGAAAAAACTAGTTTTCGTGGGAGATGGAAAAGAAGTGCAATCTGATTCCAAAAATTTTGAAAAAAATATTTTTAGAATCTACAGAAAAAATGTGACAAGACTCTAGTTTGCATCATCTTCAAATTCCTCATGGTTTAATCGCTATAGGTGCCTGAATGTGAAGATTTAGTTAAAAAAAAAAATCAGTGTCTAGTTTGGCCAAAAATTGTAAACCACTATTGTGGGATCACCCGTCTTCTTTGTTTCAGGTTTCAAACTATAACTTCTACAGCAAAATTTTCTAGACTTTGATGTTGAAATGCAAGTGCAATGAAGGAAAAAAGATGAACTATATGACACTTTTTGAAATACAATTTTGACTCAATTTATGAATATAAATGATTGAACATACACTAATGTGCAAGTACTATGCAAAATTAGTCTAATACTATGCAAATTTTTTTGAATTTTTCAGATTTAAAATGAATGCAAAATGCAAGTTTACACCTAAAATGCACTGCAAACTAATGCAATTTTGACAACCCTAGATGAAATGAAAACTAATGCAAATCCTAGATCTATGGTTTTTAATGGACTCCAATTTTCAGAATTTTGATGGAGAAGGTTAGGTTCACCAAAATAAAATAAAGGAAAAGAGATTCATCATAATGAAACAAAATGATGAACCTAATTTCACTCCACTTCCATTCAGTATATAAGTAATACTGTGTAAATGAGTAACATAAATTAAACCTAACTAATATAGCAATCAAAAGGAAAGTTTTAAGAGGGTCAAATGTTGTGTACCTTTCACCAAAAGTGCATTTTCAAATCTCATTGAGGACTTATTCACCCTATGGCGAATGGGTCCTAGCTAGGGCTCTGGAAAATAAATTTTTGGGTTATGTTCCTCTCAGTCTACACTCTTAGGTTCTAGTTGGGCACTGTCGAAAAGCCAATATTAAAACTTGTAGCTTAGTTTTCATAATTTTGCAAGAAAGGTGACAACTTTGCAACTTTCTCCAATTTTTCACTTCAAATGATCTTCAACCTAAAACCTACAATCACACATCAAAGAGAGAAAAATGTTGTTCTGTTAGGGAATAGGGCACTAGTAGAATTTGGCAAACAAATGACTATGTGACAAACTTTTAGTCACAACAACTAAAGATGACTAAATTCTACTCATTTTTTGCAACACAACTATAAATGACTAAACAAATGACTAATTTGATCATCAGGTAAAAAAAACAACTAAATAATTATTCATAGAAATAAAAATGACTAAATAATTTGTCACACAAATAAAAATTAAACAATATGATATTAAAGTGAATAATTAAAAAAAATATTTCAAATTGAGGGAGTGGGTTGTATTGTAATATAATAATAATATATTATATTACAATACAATATAATATAATATATTATAGTATAATATGATATAATATAATATAATATATATTATAATATATAATATATAATATATAGTATATATTATAATATATATTATATTATAATATATAATATATAATATATAGTATATATTATAATATATATTATATTATTATATTATTATATATTGTTATATAATAATATATAATAATATAATATTATAATACATTATTATATAACAATATAATATAATATTTATATTATATAATATTATATTATTATATATTGTTATATAATATTATATTATTAATATTATAATATATTTAATATTATAATATAATATAATATTTATATTATATTATTATATTATATTATATTATAATATAATATTATAATATAATATTATAATATAATATGATATTTATAATATAATATGATATTTATAATATAATTTAATATTTATATTATATTATAAATATTATAATATTATATTATAATATATTTAATATTATATAATAATATAATATTATAATATATTTAATAATATTTATTGAAAGTGAGGGATTTATGAACTAAAGATTATATATTTTGGATACCATTTTGAAATTTGTTTTAGTAGCAAAAAGAAAAACCTATTGTTGTGCCCACCCTAATTTCATTTTAATAAACACCCACCCTAATTTTATTTTAATAAACATTCTCTAAAGCCCTAGTCAAAACCTTAATTTTAGTTGTAGCTTTTCGAATTGGTGAAGTGAAAGGCGAATACTAGCAATGAAGAGTTTGGAGGAGCTGAAACCAATAGCGGCAGGAAAGCAACAAAAAATGGAGTTGAAACCAGTAGTGGTGGGAAAAGCACCAAAAAATGACGAAATACACTAGACAAGTAAAGGGTTTGGTCGTAATTTCATTTTAATAAACATACTCTAAAACCCTTGTCGAAATCTTATTTTCAGGTTGAGCTTGCCATATTGGAGAAGTGAAAGGTGAATACTAGTGAGGAAGAGTTTGGAGGAGCCGAAACCAATAGCGGCAGGGAAAGCAACAAAAAATGACGGGTAAAGGAAGCCATAATGCAAAAAACCTAAATGTGCTCATTATCAATTTCATTTTAATAAACATACTCTAAAACCCTCATCAAAACCTTATTTTTAGTTTCTTATCTTTTATCTCATACTTATTGTATCTACCCTTTACTATTCTCTTGCTTGATCATTTGAAAATGTTGCAATTCCTAGAGAGTTGCATTTTTTTTGGGTAGTCAAAGTAGTTTTTTTCTAAGAAGTAGAATCTTATATCTTGTTGTTGTACCTTTGGAATAGGTTCAATATGAGAATTTATTTGTCCTGCTTATTGATATGTAGCTCAACACGATATGTGGATCATTTTTTATCAATTTGATGTGGCAGTGTTTCTTTTCTTTTGTATTCTGTGGATTGGTGCATTTTCTATGTGAGTTCTTGTAGCAGATTCAACAACATATTGAATCCCTTAACATGGATATGATAAATTGATTTTCTCTTGAAACTTGACATCAAAGTGATAATAAATAATTTTTTTTACCATTTTAGAGAAATGACTAATTTCTTTTTGGGATAGATCATTTAAACTTTATGTGAAGCTAAGCTTACTAGCCTATAATAATTTTATCAGGAAAAATATTCATGTGTAATGTTTCTGATGCCAATTTTCTTTTATTTGAGGAAAAAATACTACTTCTTCTATTATATGTAACTCACCAAATTAGAGAAGTGAAAGGCGAATACCAACGAGGAAGAGTTTGGAGGAGCGAAAATCAATAGCCGCTTTTTTTCATTCTTCATATGTTTTGAATGTAGGCTAAAGGGTTTTGGCCAGATGTGCCATCTGGGTTTTTCCCATGTGCTTCAAAAATGTTTTTTTTTATGAACCAACAAAGTGATCTATTTTCTAATGTACAAGTAATTCCATCCTTATTATTTTTCAGTAACCATTAGATAAATCCACAATTTTTAGCTTAGTCTGCAGTAAAAGTCATTTTGTGATAATTGTAAAGAAAAAAATGATTCTACTTTATTTCATTATGTTACTTCTTCTCTTAGGTTTATGCCCAGATAGTAGTCTATTTTGTGAGTTGGTGTTTGAAGTGCAAATGAAATGCTTGTGTTGTAGGTGTAGAAGTAAAGGTTCTTGAGTTTCAAATGCAAATGAAACTTTCAAGAAAAGAAATTCATTGATACAGAGTGATTC
The DNA here is from genome assembly GCA_007258455.2 of Sequoia sempervirens. Taxonomy (NCBI): domain Eukaryota; kingdom Viridiplantae; phylum Streptophyta; class Pinopsida; order Cupressales; family Cupressaceae; genus Sequoia; species Sequoia sempervirens. Next base: position 28,344,442 of record VDFB02047144.1, on the reverse strand, counting down.
TTTGTTTTTATGCCTTTTTGAATTCTTCAATTCTTTAATTAATGTTGTAAAACATTTAGTGAGACAAGTTGCCAGTGAGGCACATCATTTATATGTTTTGACTTGCTAGTGAGGCTATAACCTTTGATGTTTTTATTTTCCAGTGAGGTTTAATGAAGTAAATTTTTAGAGTGGTTTTTTCTCCACTCATAAATACTATGTTGTGGCTCCTCTTGATTTGTGATCTATTTGTGTCTAATCAATCATATTTGTTCAAGCATTTTAGTCTTTATTTCATGGTGCTTGTCTCAACATTTAAATATCTATGATACTTTTATATGCATAAATTTGTGAGGATTAATTATGTTAGATTTAATTTGTAATTTGAATCATTGATTCACCCAAATAAATGACTAAACCATGACTAAATAAATGACTACTATGACTAAATAAATGAATACAATGACTAAATAAATGAATACCATGACTAAAATAAATGACTACCATGACTAAATAAATGACTAAAATGACTAAAAAAATAACTACCATGACTAAAATAAATGACTACCATGACTAAAAAAATGACTACAATGACTAAATAAATGATTACCATGACTAAATAAATGAATACCATGACTAAATAAATGATTAGTTAAAAATAATAAATTACTAAATTAACAACTAAATATACTACCAAATTGATCAATCAAAATAACTAATAAATGACTAAAAATGGTTTAGTCATGAATTTGGCCATGTTATAAATGACGAGCAATAAACTACTAATGGTCACGTGACCAATTTTTAGTATTTTTTTTTAGTCATTTATTTCTTTTTTTGTACTAGTGGGGGTTTTCCTTAGTCAAAACCTATTTTGGTAATTAAACCTTGAAATGAATGAAAGCATGAAGGAATGATGAGTGAACAAAATGCAATGTCACAACTCACCAATCCCTATTTGAACCTTGGATAAGAAATGTATAAAATTGCATGAAGTGGCCTCAGTGAATGTAGATCTTGATCATGAACTTGATTTGAAACAATGCCTTTGATATGCTTTATAGATCTTGAATGCTAAATCAACACATTAGCTCAAACAACATGCATGATGCAATCCATCTTTGAAATGACAATTGGAATCTTGATTGCTGCAATAATATTCAATAATCTACCCTTGAATGCCTTAGAAATTCTCTTGAAAGCTCCTATAATGCCCTTGTGAAAGTAGTCTTGATTGCTTATGAAGATCTAGTTATGAAACATAGTGAAATAGCCTTGTATTTATACATATCTTACCATTAATTCCTAAAACTCAAATATCACAAGCCGACATCAAATCATGGATTGGAAATCATTAAAATACCACCAAAAACATATTTCAAAGAGGGGTCCTAGGTCACTCACCTAGGACACACTTTGGGAAATGTGAAATGTTATGTAAAAATAGGGTCCTCAAACCTAGTGAGGACCCATTTTCCATGTGGTGAATGGGTCCTAAGTCACCTATGTAGGACACACACCTAAAATGAAGTGTTGTGAAATGGAATTTATGAATGTCAGGTTTTATCCCTCAGAATTTGCAATTAATTAGGCTTGGATTTGAATTAAAGGGTCCAATTAAGGAAAATTAACCTTAATTAATTAATAAAGCCCTAGATTATTGTGAAAGTGTAAAGGTACACCTTACAACACCTTAAATAAGACAAAATTAAGTACATTTAGTTTGAAAGGGCCCTAAACTTAATGTGAATGTGTAAAAACACATTACAACACTAAATCAAGGCAACATTAGGCTCATTTTATTATTAATTATTCCCAAATTAAGGGAAAAAGGGATAATTTTTTCATTAATACAAATTGTTACCATCAATGATAAAAGGGGAGATTTTTGGAAATGTGTGTTGTCATTGATATCAAATGTGTTTGCTGAAGTTTCTATTTTCTCTAAAGATAGTGATATTAGCCAGTGTAAGATAACAGTACATAGTATGAGGTAGAATGGTGATCATTCTGATGTTTATCTGTGATGTGGAGGGTACACTTGTTACAATATGTTTCCTACATTCCTACATTAATATCATTCTTGTTTGGTGTACCAAACATTGAAATAAGTTGTAGAATATTAGCTAAGGCATTCACAATGTATACTCTAAGATAAAATCATGGTATTTTGGTTTGCATCCTTTCATAGAGCAAGGTTTTGTCTTGTGGTTTAGAAGATAAGATGGTCAAGATGTGAAGCTGTTATGCATAATAATTCAAGTAATGAAACCTTATACAATGAAAGTTATAACTGACCGAGTTTTGATCTATGCTCTAGCAGAGTAAAGTATTGATGAAGGCATGTTGAAATGCTCTGCATTCCTCTGAAAGTGATGTTTTGGCATTTCAGTTTTGTGGAAATGATCAATGATGTTCAATACATACTATATTACTATATCATGTGTTTTGGTGGTCCACAAGTGTAGTTTTCAAAGGACAGTGTAATATAGTTGGTTCTAGATGTTTAATTGTTCCACAAAATATATTTTTCTCTTCTTGCATTAGCACTTAATGATAAGATACTTTAGAAGATGGTTGAACAAGTATTGTTTGCATAAATTACTTTATTTACATATTATTCTGCATGATGCTTTTGGTTTCTCCCTGATGGCATAAAGTTGAACAGTTAGAAGTTTTGGTGGTGTTGTAATTGTTTGGACAGACAATCGTGTTTCCTTCATCTGCGGTTGATCTTGATTAATTAATGTAGTGTAGAAAATTGTATACCTTTATAATTTCACACTATGTTTGGGTCCCTTAATTTATTAGACTTAATTAAGGTTCTAATTTTCCAAATTATGCCTTCCAAAGCCTTATTTTTCCCATTTTCCGAAAAGAAAATTAAAATTTAATTAATTCATTTAATATTTTAATTGCCATGGAATATGTGTCATGGACTTATAGGTCAAGACCCATTCGCCCATGGGAAAATGGGTTCCCTTTAATTCCTAAGACCCATTTTTATATGTGTTTTCGATGGTTTTTTATGATTCAAATTCAATTTGCAATTGTCGGCTTTTGGAATTTAATTTTTAAAAAATTAGATAAACACCTATAAATACATAGTCTTTTATCATTTGAAATCTAAGTTGCGTAATCAAGACTTCATATGGGAAAATATTATTGTCAAGAGCATAATAGAGCATTCAAGAGCATATTTATCAGTCATTTGTTACAACAATCAATATCATAACATCATGTTCAATTCTATGTGTGTTCATGTAATCTTGTGAAGGATAATATGCATCATTGATCCTAAGATCATCCAAGCATTTCATGTATCCAAATCAATCTAGTAAAGTAAGATCAAGTTCCTTGGCTTGATGTGTTTGACTTCAGTCCTTTAAGGGAAGCCATTGAAGGGTGGTGAGTTGTAGCAAGAAAGTGTTCATTCATCATTTTCTTCCTTTTTTTATTATCTTTCTATCAAGGTTTAATTACAAAACATGTAGTTTAACCAAGGAAAACCCCCATTCAAAACAAAACAATTTTTCCTCTTTGTGTATGTGCAGATTACAGGTTGGTAAAGAATTGAAGAGATCTTGAAGTGAAAATTGAAGTCTATGATGTGCTCATGGGGAGCTCTCTTGATGGTCATTAGCTGCTCCACCAAAGACAAGTGGTCTAATTTATCTTCAAACTGCTTGCATAATTTCTAACCTAACTCATCCAATTGTGAATAGAATTGGGTGGAGGGTGTTGTCATAATAGTGGTTTACAATTCCTGAGAGGAACAAATTTTAGCTGAAATCACATATTTTTAGAAAATATAATGATTTAAGCCTTAAAAAGTTCCATTTTAAGGATTCCAATTGAAGATGATTTGATCAAATCACCTTAGATCAAAACCCCTTGGATAGAATCTCGCTAGTTTTAAACCATACCTATAAATGCGTCTCATTTACACCTATCAAAATGCTGATAAAAAATCACTTTTGATTTAGATTTTGGGGGATCAAATGAATTCATTTAAAATTTATTTCAAATGATTATGGTATTCCTCAGAACAAGCTATCCAATGAATATAATTTTGATATGTTTTGGTTTTGTTATGTATTTGTTTTTAAGTTTTATTAAACATAGGTTTTTCATCAAAATGAATTTCTTTGTTCTTCACATGTGGAAAAATAGAAGATTATCAAAAAAATTGAAAATATATTGCACCAAATATTGAAGTCTTGATCTAATAAAATAAAAATAAGTTTTGACATATACAAAAAGTTAAGCTATAATTCGCTATGTCCTGAATTGTAATTGCTTGACTTTTGAAACTTGATTGAAAAAATATTCAATAAAAACTATCTAACCAAGTGGAAGCACTAGATATCAAAGTTACAAATCTAAATTTGAAAGAATTAGAATTTTATCCTTCATGAAAAAAAATTATGCTATATAAGGTGCCACTTTAAAAATGTTGTTTTTTCTGCAAAAATCAATTTTCGTGGGAGATGGAAAAAGAAGTGCAATTTGATTCCAAAAATTTTGAAAAAAATATTTTTAGAATCTACAGACAAAATTTGATGAGACTCTAGTTTGCACCATCTTCAAATTCCTCACAGTTTAGCCACTATAGGTGCCCGAATGTGAAGATTTAGTTAAAAATAATAATTTCAATGTCCAGTTTGGCCAAAAATTGTAAACCACTATTATGGGATCACCCTAGAAATACTTTAAACCATTGCAATGTTTTTCCCCTAAACAAGGTAGCCATGAGTCTAAGAGCAACATTTTATTTTGTAATATTGTGAATTACACATAGTGGGGCCACATCTCTAATATGCTGAACAGGGGTGGTTTGGTCTTCTCCATTGAAAATTGGGAGGCTTTTCAAAGCAACCATAGGAATTTCATCATGTTGTTATAGGTTTAGTGGGATACCCCAATTAAAAGGCACGAAAGGTTGATTTCTAGCCATATGGGATAGGTTCCTTTGTCCCTAAGAAGCAAGTATTCTAACCTGAAACAATCTACCCAATGGTGGTGTAGGTTGGGCTCCAGGAGGACTTGTTCCTCTATTTCTCCTAATAGGTGATAAATATTGTCTATTTTTTCTTCTAGAAGTAGAAAATGAAATTTGAGTATACTCGAAGTTACCTCTAGAAAATGCTCGTGTTTGGATTCTTAGCATGAATACACGGGTCTTCTTTGTAACCAGGAGTTCTCCCTAGCATTTGAGTCACCAAATTTGATGTAGACTTATTTCTTTGAAGGTAGCGTCACCAGGTACTTGTTTGTGTTCAACTTGGAGGCTGAATTATTGAGAGTAGCACCACTCTCTCAATAATGATGAAATGAAACTTTATCAGGTCCTAATAGGCATGCTAAAAATTATTGTCACTCAAAATTGTACCCTGTTGAACAAGGAGTTCAACATTCCAATGAAACAATGGAATTGAACTCAAGGTGTGGGACCTTGCTAATGAGGTTAGATCTCCAGAGAAGGTCAACTTCCTTTCAAAACCAAGTGCAATGAAGGTTGGTCAAACCCAACATTGTAAAGCTCTATACTAACCCTAAACTATGAATTGTGAGATAAAAGGGGAGAAGGAGAAATGCATAAAATAAAGGAAACAATGATGCAACAAGTTTGAAGTGTTTATTCCTACGTTTACAACACCAAAATATCAACAAAATCACCTAAGAAGGCTCACATAGTTCTCTACCTTATCAGATTTATAGGGGAAGCATGAAGGCTAAGAGTCTAAAAGATTAAAAGGGGTATGAGTTACCTATAGTTAGTGCTTTTACAACTAGCTAGTACAAGGATGCAACTTGTAGAAATGATAAAAAAATGCATGCATAGAGGTACCTTACAATACACAAGATACAAGCATAGAGAAGAGGCGAAAATGATGATCTTTTATTGATACAAAGGAATGAAGCCAATTTTATAGTTGTAGAATATTGAAACAACATAAGCATGCTAGAGAAAATTTATGAGATAACCCAAAGGAAGAACCCCTTGAAAATGTACTAGTGTTGCCTTTATAGTTCAGGAATAACTTAGTCGACTATAGCTAAACCCTAACCCTGCCTAGGGTTAGCAACTAGTAGAAAATCATCCCAATGAGATTTGAGGTGACCAAATCATGAAAACCATGCTGAAAGACAAGCTCAGGACACACCAAGACTTGCACACCATAACTTTTCAATAAATGTTGTCCAAAACCCCTCCAAAAATGCCCTCATGAAATTAGTGATTTGGGCATGGAGCAAGAAAGGGAGGAAAATAATTAGCTTTTAATGAGCATGGGCACCCATAAAATCAACCAAAACCATCAAAAAATGCAATAAATATTGTCCTCAAGCCCCAAAAGTTGAACAGATAGGTGAGAAGGTTGCTCAGGCATTAATGGTGCCATAACAACAAGACATGCCAAAACACGGAAGGTCGAGGTGTCAGAATTGAAGGAAACCATTGCTAGATTTGAAATTAAATGGCTTGGTTCCCCAAAAACTATCACCTTTGGAGGTTGGGCATTAGGGATACTACTTGATTCCTACTAAAGATGCATGTTGAAGACTGGGACGATGAACACCAAAACCATGAAGTCTAAAAAATACCTTCTATTGGAGATCGGGTGGTAAGCATAACTAATACCATTGCTACAATATTGTTGCTGACAAAAGACTGGCAGAAAGAACATTGAAGCATTGAATTATGAAAGCTACAAATCTATTGGTCATTAGGGATTAGCTTGTTGGCTTACCTCATACCAATGAATGAAAAGAGGTAAGGTAAAACCTTGACCTCTAAACTCCAAAAATCTAACACTTAGCTAGATTTCGATGGAAGGAGTCAAGGAGAGAGGAGGGAGGTGAGAGAATGAAGGGAAGGAAGAAGCAGGAATCCTAGTCTTCGAACACCAAAATTTGAAATTGGGGATTGGGGATAGGAGGAAGAGGCTACCTCTTATCGAGGAAGAGGTAAGGTGGAAGCCTAAACTTTGACATCTAAAAGATCAAGAGTTGGTCAAATCCTTCAAAGGCATGGTTGGGATGTGTGGAAGGAAAATAGAAGGTGAAGGCTCGATAACCAAAGGATGTGAGGATGTTTCAGGGATCAAGGATCAGAAGGGAGTCTTATCTCCTACCAAGTGAGCAATAAGAGGCAAGGGATACTTTTGAAACCCAAAAGCTCGATGGGATGAGACTTAGGAAAAATTCATGAAGAAACCATCAAGGCTTTGAGGTTTAGGGAAAGGCTTGAGGTTGGTGATGAAGGAAAGGAAGGAGAAAGGTAAGCAATAAGAGGGAAGCCCAACCTCTAAAGTTCAAAATTCAACACTTAGGAAAAACTCTTAAGGACTTAGTCAGATTTTGGGAGTCAGTTGGGAGGTTTATGGCTTGTGAGGAAAGAGCAGTAAGGCCTAAAGGATAATGCCAAAGTTCAACACCCAAAACCCTTAAAAGGAAAAGGGGAAGACGGTGGAAAAGGTAGAAGATCGGGGTCAATGAAGGAAGCATGCTTGGAAGGAGGGAAGCAACATCCCAAAAACCTGAAACACTTAGACTTATCCAACTTTAGGATATTTTCAAGGGAGACTTATGCAAGGTGACCCATGTGAAATCTCTTAGATCATTTTTCAATGATGGATCATCAAGATGGAATAAAATGGAAACATTTCCAATCACATTCTTATTTTTTGTTCTTGGGATAAGTTCCCAAGTCTGATTCTTCTCAATCTACATTAATTTTTCTTCCATAGCCTTTATCCAATACTCATCCTTGCATGCTTCAATCACTATTTTCAGTTTAACTTCAAAAAGTCTATTCTTCAACAACTTTCCTTCTTGTTAGTACACCTTTATTCTTATCACCAATGATTTGTTCTTCAGAATGATTCTTCTACACATACTTTGGAGTTTTAGGAATATTTTCTTGAGCTTCTTCCTCTTTAATATGTACTTCTTTTTCCTTAGCTTCTTCTTCTTCTTTGCAAGTAGACTCATCTGATTCATATCCATCTATTACCACTAAATTATTCTACAAGTCTTCATCAACCTTGACACTTGCACTCTCAACAATATTTCTTAGCCTCTTTTTGTAGCACCGGTAAGCTTTTCTTTTATTAGAATATCTAAGGAATATACCTTCATTAAATATAACATCAAACTTTCTTAATTTTTCTTCATCCTTTCTAATATAGCATTTTCTTCCAAACACTCTAAAGTATTTCAAAATAGGAATCCCCATACCATAGCTCATAAGGAGCCTCTATGCTATTTTCTCTTGCTTTCACTCTATTAAGTATATAAATAAAAATATGAATTATTTCTCTCCAATAGAATTCTGATAGATTTGCTTCTTTCATCATTGTTCTTGCAACTTCTTGAACAATTCTATTCTTTCTTTCAAGCACTCCATTATGCTCAGGAGTCCTAGGGGAAAATAAATTCCTCTTTATTCCATGATTCTCACAAAATATATTGAACTCATTGGAGGTGAACTCTCCACCTCTATCATATCTCAAATATTTGATTTTCATATCCATTTCATTGTCAACCATAACTTTGAATGATTTAAAGTCATTTAGGGATTTTTATTTTTCTTTGAGAAAAGTAACCCATGTCATTCTAGAATAATCATCAATTAAATGGATGAAATACCTATCACCTTGAAGAATTCTTACTCTAGTAGGAACACAAAGATCTATATGTACAAATTCTAATAGTCTGGTAGAAGATTGTTCTTTGATTTTGAAACTTCTTTTTTCTTGCTTTCCAACTTGACATTTCTTATAGACAACATTGATAGGATTTGTAATCTTTGGCAGATCTCTCAAAACTTGAACTGAACTTATCCTCACTTGGCTATAAAAATTTATGTGACACATTCTTCTATCCCATGGCCAATTCTCATTGATCTGATTCATGAAACAATAACCATCATCACCTTTAAGCTAATAGAAATTTTCATCTATCCTTCCAACAATAATTATAGTTCTAGAGCCTTTTCTAATCTCACAACCATCATCCTAAAACATAAGATTGTATCTCTTGATACACTTTTTTCCAACACTCAAGAGGTTATATCTTAAACCCTTAACATAGTAAACATCACCAGTATTATGCTTGTCATTAAAACTGATTGAACCTTTTCTGCATATCTTAGTAGATGTATCATCACCAAACCTAACTAGTCCATATTTTTCAAGTTCAGAAAACTTACTCTTATCACCAAACATATGATTAGAAAATCATCCATTAGTTCTTCTCTTGTCTAGCATGAAAAGTAGACACCGAAGTTCCTTTAGTTTTAGCACTTGCTTCTGGAACCCTTTCCTTCACATATCTCTTAGATTTAGCATAATTAGTTTCATCTTTTAAACCCATGAACAACCATTCACCATCCTCATCATCTCCATAATCAGATTCATCATCAGATATACTTACATCTTCTTTAACATAATAAATTTTCTTAATCATCTTACCTTTGTTCTCCCTATTTTTGTTATTCAAAGCTCTATTTGGACATCTAGAAGCATAATGACCTATCTTTCCACAACTGAAACATTTGAAAGGAAACTTACCACTATATTTTCAATACTATTTTTCATTCTTCTCACAAAGTTAGCTTCCACATCATCAAGATCCTCTACAAGTAGCTTGTAATGTTTTCATCTTCAAACGTTCGTAGGATCTCAAACAATTGCCAAATTCTACATCTTAGCTTACTTGATCTTATCATCTCCTTCATAAATGTTCTCTAACTTCACCCAAATTTCTCTAGTAGTTTTAGATTCATAACTTTCTCCTCAAAATTAGCAAGACCCCTTAAGAGAGCATACCTTGCTTTACCATTGTTTTCATAGGCCTTGTTCTCATCATCAATGCTCAGACCATTTGCAGGAATAGTGTATCCTTTCTCAATAGACTTCCATATGTCAAATCAAAGAGAAACTAGAAAACCTTCCATCTGTGTCTTCTAGAATGCATAATTTGATCCATCAAATATAGGAACATATTTCTTGTGCACCATCCCAAATCTACCTCTTAAGCGGTTAAGATTTCTTCCAAGGAACCTTGATTTGATACCAATTGTTGAATGCATAAGACAACTGAAAGGGGGGGTGAATTAGTTGTACCTTAAAATTTCAAAACCATCACAAACATTCAGATCCACATTAATCTAGTTAACCCTTAATCTGTTAGAATGATTTATCATGAAAGAAAATTAAAAAAAATGAAACACATCAACACCATGTACAAACAAAAACTAGATTTACGTGGAAAACCCAAGATGGGAGAAACCAAAGTGAGTATTGACTCACAATATAAAGTAATATCAACACCAAATACAATAGGGCTCACTGTTAGAAGGCTCACTACCCAAAGAAAGAAAGGCTCACAACCAAAGGCTCATTGGCAGAATAGAAAAGAAGATAGAGAAGAGTGCTACAATGAGAAATTCATATCAAAGCAACGAAAAAATCCACTATAGCATCACCAACACCTTCATAGTCTTTATGAAGAGTTGTAGACACCTTTTTCTCACTACATTAAATAATCTAACACATGAAAGCTCATACTGCACTTCTCAAATTCGCACCCTACAACTTTGAAATGTGCATCACTCACATCATAATCATCCATTTTATCATCCTCAACAACTCAACTCATATTTATATCATCTTCAACCTTGAAAATTTTCTCCAAGATCAGTTATGCACCTCAACTATGCAAATTCAAATTAGGTCGAAACCAAAACATTCCTACGGTGGAAAGGAATGAAAGTGGACCAAAACACACCTTAGGTAGCATGTAAATCCACTCATACACACCATGCCACACTTCCACAAACATCAAAGCAACTTCACAAGTAGTGTAAACACCTAAGGTCGGCCAAACATGTGTTAACACAATTAACACTTAAGTACACACTTCTTCAAATCGAAAGTCAACTAGAAGACACAACATAACACTTGAAAATAATCTAGAATATTCCACAAGCACCCTGAAATCCAACAAGTTACTTCACAACAACTTTCACTTGAAGAATGTACACACCTAGTACACTCAAACAACTCTATTATACACTATAACTCAAGACACTAATTTCCAAAGTACCAAACCATGAAAAAATTCATTTGAAGAAAGATACAAACACTATTAGCATACTTCCAGATCTGTAAGACTTGAAACCACTCTACAGAGAAAGGCAGAGCAAGAACATTTCTCCCAAAAACCTTTGTAATATACAGTTCACACACTAGTGAACACACCTTCCTCTGTACAACAATCCAACACACCAAATTTTGAATGCAACACCTTTGAACACCTCTAATCAACATATATGAACCACACAAGTAGATCTTCGACCTAGAAGAAATGCAGAGCCAAACCAGAACACTACTCTGCACTGCAAAACACACTACAACACATTGTTTCCTCTTTTAATTTAGTTTTCTCAAAAGAACTTGAAAACAAAGTAGTAGAAACACATCATCAATATCTTCAGAACTTCCTCATCACCATCAAGCCAAATGCAACATAAAAACTCAACCTTACATCCATAAAAAAAATCTTATCAAAGTGACACTAGAGGTTGACACCAATAGCTTACTAATGACAACATAATGAAACTAATCAAAGCATCAACAACTCAATACCAACTACACATCCTTACAAAAAAATCCTTCTCATACAGTTGACACCAATGAAAATACCAAATCTTGTTGACATGAATGACAACACCAATCTGCTCATACTTGCAACATCATAAATATCTAAGGGGGTGAATTGATAATGACACCCCAGTTTACATTATGAACAACACCACCACCAAGGGGGTATGCTAATGATTCAAATCTCACAAGATGTGTATGAAATTGATAGGGGTAATATATCTCCCCTTAAAACATCAACATACTTGATATGCTAGTATTTTAAGGAGAAATAGGGGAAGAAGGGGTCCTTGAAAAGAATGCATTCCTCCAAAAATTATTTATCCTTTCCCCCATGGTAGAGATAAGGACAACCACACAAGGGAATATCATGCTTCCATAAATACCACCATGAATGGAAATGAGAAAACTCTTAAAGCTACAAATGCCACATAGTGAGAAGAAACACCATAGGATAAAGATCATAATTGTTTAGGGTGATTAGGTGCATCATCACCTATAATAGCAACACAATCCTTAAGTTTTTGAATTTTATTACTCAAGGCCTAACATTCATTGCTAGAATGGCCATACACTCGATGATATGCACAAAATGAGTTTTTATTATAAAGTTTCTTTTGTGTTTTTGAAGGGGGGGATATCAAGTGGGCTTTAAGAAGTTGTGACAAAATATGCTCTTGCTCAATAGTAGAAGACATTTCTTTCACTTGTGAAGAAATTTTTTTCACTTACCATAAGATGTCATCCATATAGTAGATGATAAAGTATTAGGTGAAGATTGGGATGAAGGTTGGAAACCTAGACCCTGCTTTAAAAATTATCTATAGACTTCACGTGTTTCCTATCGTTTTATTCCATATTTGCATTATATACATTTTTAGAAAGAATTTTGTATCCAAGGCCATAATATTCTTCCAAGTCAAATGAAGATATTTTATCTCCATCCTCCTGAGAAGAATTAGCTTTTTCTTGAGCATGCAAATCATTTCTAAGTTTTTTAAAGTTAAGCATCTTTCACTCACAAGTGATGAGAGTTGAAAAACCCCCATCACCACCATTCGGTGATGTTGTTGATGTAGAACCAAGTTGAGAAAATGAAACACAAAACTCTATAGGTTTATATTGTGAAATTTGGTACTCTCCCATAAAGGAGGGTGTAAAATCTAACGAACCCTAATCATCACCAAAACATGTGTTTGGAGAAGAATCATTTGTGTTTGAGTCTTTGGACTTTGATGGTGATATTTTAGACTCCCCTTTGAAACAAGGTGTAAAATATAGCAACCCCCAATCATCATCCAAAGATTTCATCATGTGTAAAAATCACTCTTCTTTGTGTTTGGCATGTATGGGTTCTAATTTTGAAGTTGGGATCAAAGTATTAAGAGTGTTGGAAGTGTTATGATCATCTTGGACTTGTGAATTGTAACTATTTTCATTTGCTTTAATATATTATATCTTGTTATTATATTCCTATTTCATCTCACAATGAAGAGTAGATGGGACTCCCTTCATGGCATGAATCGACAGTCTACCTAGGAGATGATTGTATGAAAGAGGCCCTAGCATGACATAAATAGGTGTTTGTAAAGTCATAGGTCATACCTTAATGGGTAGTGTGATTTTCCCTAATGATTTCCTAGTAACATTGTCAAAACCATTAATAGAAAGATCATTAGGTTTTATGATATTCTTGTCCATTCCAATTCTATCTAGAAGGCCAATGCTTTAAAAATTAAGACCTACTCCATTGTCTATGAGTATGCCTAACTATAGTTTCATTAATGATCACTTTTATCATTAAGGCTTCATGTTTATTTTGGATCTCAACCGAGGGTAATTCATGTTGAGGAAATGTAATATCCAACTTTGTCACTTGCATATAATCCAACAAGGCAGCTACATCATTCAATCTAATAGGAGGTGGGGCATAAATCTTCTACAAAGCCTCTTGGAGCATCCTATGGTATGTAGGTGATATTTTGTTGGAGTACTACAAAGTTGCTTAACAAGATCACACTCTTTACCACTACGTTGAGGAATCTTATATGTGTGAGCAACTACATGATAACTTGGTTGCAATGACACATGCTTACTAGTGATTTGTTTTGTAATATTCAAGATATGGCTAAAGGGTTTAGGAGGTCCTATAATGAGAGGTGATTTGAGAGGTCCAATAATTAAATGAGATCCAATTGTCAATTGTACGTTCATAACTTCAACAGTGTTATCTACTTTTTGACAACCTTCTATTGATGGGGGATCTAGCAACAACCTAGCATCTTCATCTATGCCATCCATCTTATTGTATTTTGAAAGAAATGTATCAATGATTTCATCCTCCTATGTTGCAATATCTTCTCAAGTAGGAGATTTATTAGGAGAGAAACAAACAAGATTCTCATGACACTTAATGATTGGATCCTCTAACACCAACATACCTTCTTCACAAGTAGGTGAGGTATCGGGAGAAGAACATTGTCATAATTTTCCATGATTGCATCCTCTTACACAAATGCATTTTGACAAGTGGGGGAAATGTTGGGAGATGAATTAAGATTAGGCAAAGTGATATTAATAAATGTGTCAATGATTTCATTCTCTTGTACAAAGATACTCTCACAATCAAGAGATATATTGGAAAAATAACTAACATGATTGTCGTGAGTATAAATGATTGCATTTGTTAGAATGTTAGAAGCCTTAATGGATGATCTAGGTGATATGAAGTCCCCAATGGTATCATATACATTTCAAATTCATCACAACTAAAGGGATTGGTAGGTATATAATGATCTTGTGGAAAGAGATCTAACATGATCAAATTACTGTGATTTCTCCAAGATGAATCATTAATTTCCAATTTCAATTTATTTTTATGTGTGTTATTGCAAATTATAATAAAAAAACCCTATAGACCTACTACAGACACAGTTCCAAAAATTAGAGTCCAAATTTACAAAAAGGCAACATATATTAGTCTGCACCTAAAATATGAAGCAATTTTAGGTGGACAAGGTTGCCTAGGGTACCTATGTCCTACATAGATTTTTGGAAAATTAAAAGTTTGAATGTCTATATTAACATTGTTTAAGGTGTCTATTTCTCTGTGCATATAGGTCTAATAGTGAATATTTTTCTAGAATTTGCCCAATTTATGATTATATTTTCAAAATGCAAGTGTGCAACAATTTGCAAAATGTTCAGTAAATAAAAGATAATTGTAAATGCAATTTCTAGATCTAAGATGTAACATTTGACTAGTTTTAGTATGCCAAAATCTGAAAATGATGATGTTGATTCCTTTATGAAACAAAATAATGTAATTTTTCACTTTTTGAGCTATATGCAATATGCCTAAATGAGCGCAATGAACAATTTCATATTTGATATTAGATTTCAATGACATAATGAAGATTTTTAAATGCAATTGGAATATAGATATGACCTAAGATGACTGAAAATAACCTTATTGCAACTTATAATGCAATATTGCATGCAAAATTTTGAATTTTTTATGCTTTTTATGATGTAAAAAATTATGCCTAAATGAACAATGCAAAACAATGCAATTCTAAACTAGGAATATTTGCCTCAAATTTTAGAAGGTTTATAATGTTAGAATGTCAGGTTCACCAAAATGAAATGAGGAAAAAATGAAACCCTAAACACTCGCACTAGGATTTCAATGGTTTTCTTTTACTAACATTTAATTTAGAGGGTTGAGGTAGCGAGGGTTTGATAGATTTGGACAAGGTATAAGATTGAATTACAACCTAAAAGGTGAGTCAACTTTCCCTTGACCAAACCTAAAATGGATTTAAGAATGAAATGAAATGATTTGACTATGCTAATGATGTAATTAACCATTTTGATACAAAGACAACAAATCTAAAAAGTCATTAGACAAATTCAGACTTTTGAAATGGACTAAGTAGAATACTGTGCACCTATGGTTCGAATTTGAGACTAATTTTGGAGGACTAAGTCGCATAGGGAACCAATCTCCTTGTTGAAAAAATTTAGATCTATTTTCATAGTCCTCTAGAGCTAGAATGGAGTTTTCTTTCCCTAGTTGTCGTACTATCAAATCTTTGATGATTTCCGAGATAACTTTTGTATGTTGTCAAGGTGTAGGATCCAAATGCAATAATGGATAGTTGATCTTGAAAATTCTCCCAATATTCTTCAAATCTGAAACCTGCACATGCAAAGAGAGAGGAAGGGTTGTGCCATATAGGGGCTTGCCTAAGTCAAACCCTATGTTGGTATGTCCACCTCCATAATGGCAATGCCAATGAAAGAGAGCTTATCCTTTTGAGGGATAGAGGCTAAATGATAAATAAATAATGAATCAACAATGGTATGCAACTCACCAATCAAAAATGGCTTCCTTGAAGGATTTAAGTCATGCAAATCTCATTAAGGCTTTGATTGTTGTTGGATTGATTTTCTTGAAGACCTACAAGGGTTAGATCTCAAAAATAATATGATAACATAAACATGAACAAATTCACATACACTTTGACATGATGCTTTGATGCCGCAATAATATATGGGTACCTAACATGGCCTTATAGCCAGTACCCATCCATGCATATTTCATAATAATAGAATCCCTAAGTGTTACTTAAGGGGGGAGATTGGTGTAAATAGGTGTTTTACCTATCTAGCTCCTATTGACATGTTAAGTCTGCTTGGGTCCTAGAGGGAATTTTTCTAGTTAGCATTAATTATGAGGAAATATTTCTAGTTAAGCATTAGTTGTCACTTATCATTTCGAATTTAATGCTTGTGTCTGAAGTCATTTAATATTTTTTATGGTAGTTATCTCATTATACAAGATTAAGACACGTGTCAACATCTTGTCTAATCCTATCTCACATTTTTCATTTATAAGCAATGCATCATTTGTACATCCCAAACAATTTAGTTTAGTTGTAAGTCCAACATATCATTGGAATATTGAGTATTACATATTGGACATATCTTGCATCCATTATTACAAATATGCATTCTTGCTTTTCCCTCTTGTAGAAGGTTGTTTTTGGTTTTTGTAGGTGATCTTGGAGGCTTGAGTCCTTGAGTGACTATAGTAGTATAAAATTTACCTGGATTTAATAAATCGAGTTTTATTAGGCCTCACAATTTGAGGAAGGAGATGAGACACCTTCAAAGTAAAATCTTTGACAATAATATTATATGAGATACTAAGCAAGGTGATTTTACTTTATTTACAAATATCTTATGGGTCTCTAGAGTTGGGTGTGAATTTAATACTCCTTTATTAATCACTTTCCCTAATGAATTAGATTAGAAGGATTCAAGATAAACTTTATTCAGGCCCTCATGAACACAATCCCAAAGGGCCTTATAAAAACAAAGGAAACCATCACAATTGAGAGCCTTGCCATTAGCAATTGTGTGAATAGCCTCCTTAAGTAAAACAATAGAGAGTAACATAGCACATAAGGATTGATGTGAAAAGGAAAGACAATAGGGAAAAAACATATAGGAATTCCTAAAGGGCCTAATCCCATTCAGGAGAAAAATTTTGGACAGTGAAAAATTACTCATAATGTTTGACAAAAGCTTACACAATGTGCAAAGTCTCTTTGAGGATATTCTTCACTTCCTTGATTTTGTTGATTCCATGAGAGGTTTTTAAATCTCTTAGGTCTTGAAATAACCCTTTATAAACTCTATCCAAAACTTTAAGCTAGTGTATCCTAGCTTTGATTTGATTTGCTTTTGATAAATGGTTGTTAATGATCTTCTTATGATGATGAAACTCCACCACCCTAACTTGCAAAGCAAGGGAGAATGGGTTGGCTTCAAGAGCTATAGTAGACTTGCAAATCTCCAAGATTATGTCCTTGTATGCACATTTCCAAAATATTGCTATTTGGTACCCATAGATGGGAAAGAATCAATATGTACACCAAGTGACTTTTTCCACTATGAAATCCAACTAGATGATTGAGTGGGCCAAGATTCAAGGTTTAACGCCTTCCTAATGTGGGCCAATAAAAGCTTATGACTCAATAGAGAATTTTTCAAGAAATATTAATTTTTACAACTCTAAGGAATTTTCACTTTCCATTGAAATTTGAATCATATGGGATGCTAGTATGAAAGGGGTACTTTATCTAACTAGTTTATTTCCTAGCTAGTTCTCCACTAAAGACCTCTTCACACTATCTTAACTTTACATAGGGATAAGGTGGTTAAGCTTTTATGACATGAGTTTTTACACTTCATAGGATGAAAACACTTGACATAATCTTGTTACATCTATTTCTCCCCTTGGCCTATATGACCAAGGAATTTCCTTTGTAATCTCAATTCTCAAGCTAAATATGGCTTTGCATTCTTGAGAGGAATATAATTTATTCTTTCTTATATTTTTGTATTTCCTTTCCTTTAGTTATTAGATTCTTGGGTAGGCTAGTTAGCAAATCTCACATAGTATTAGAGCCAAAATGAGTTGTGGATTAGAAATCTTTCAAAAAAATTGAGTTTGAAGTTGTTTTTTTCAAAGCACTAAGCATGCTCTTCTCTTGCATCCTTGGATGATCTAGAGAATCAAAAAAGTGTGAAGAAAATATTAGTTTTTGGGGGGGTTCGTATATTCACTTACTAGTTGCAAGTATTTTGAAGCTTTCTGGTGAGATTTTAACCTCGCCATTGACTCTAGAGCAACTGAGACAATCAGATATGCCCTTTATTTCACCTGAAATGGACACCAAAAGCCATATCTACAACAATTTGAAGCGGGAGGTTCATTGCTAGATCCAACAAAAAATTGTTATTTCAGAGCACTTTGGGTCAAATCTGACCCTGCCATTGTGCTCAAAAGGTTCGAAAATGCTCAAATCAACAATTGATTTATTAATTTTGGTTGAGTTTGCAATAAAAAACATTTTTTTTCAAAATATAAACATTCAAAAAAAATTTAAATTCATACATTAAAACAAAAGCAACACAGTTTTTTAGAAGAAAAAAATATAGCTTTTCAAAAATAAATTCTTTTTTTTTTTAATATTTGATATAAATGCAACTTTTTTAATGCATCTTTTTTAAAAAGCTTGAAAAGTTTTGAAAAAAAATGTTAAAAAATTCCCAAAAAGGGAAAGTGGGTACCTTAGGGCATGTGAAACATAAATTTGTGGGCCCATAAGTCCCCACTACCCTTTATGGGCTCAACCTTTTATAAAGGATGTTAAATCCCTCACATGGGGATGTGGGGGTGGCTAAGGGCCACCACATAAATATAATTTTTTATTTTTTAGTTTTTGATGTTTTTATTTTTTAATATTTAAAAAAATAAATTTTTTTAATTCAACCAAATTTTTTTTAATACTTTTTTTAATGTTGAAAAATATAAAACAAAAAATAAAAAATAAAAATTTTACATTCACCATAGCTAAATTTGGTTGTTTTTTAAAATTTGGAGGTTTACTAAGTTTATATGGTGGATTACAAAAATTGGTGGAGGTTTAAATTAGCTAGAAAATGTCTAAATTTGGAGGATAGCTAAATTTGGCGACAATTTTGCTAAATTTAGTCCAAAATTTTTAAATACCCCCTTTTTGTTGATGAGTTGGTTTTTGAAGGCCAACTTTGAAGGCTCATAACTCGGGTTTTAGAACTCCATTTTTAGTGTTTTTTCTTAATTTGGGCCAATTTTTCATGCTCTACACATTGGTGGAGATGGTTTCATATTTTAGTGCATGGATTTTTCAGAAATTATTGATTCTCATAGAGGACACCTCACCGTTCTTGTTTTGCAAACTTTAAAGATGCATAACGTTTGCATACGACCTCAGAACACACTAATTCTTTTTTTGAAACTACATTATTTTTTGTGTACTTTATAGTGATGTTTATTTCATATTGTATTGTACCAAAATTTTTCTTTCCACATATGCTCATGTCACGAGGATTTGTATAAGCATTGAAATCTAGAAATTTTAAACTGCACTAAATATAAAGTGCCAAATCATTTTTCTTTGGGGGGGTTCTTTGATTGAGTATAGAAGGGGGTTCTCTTGTTATCTTTGTGCTTGTACATCTTTTTTTCTTTGTGCTATATTTTTCCTTCACTATGGGTGCATTTAAGTTTCCATTGATAACACCATACAACTATAATACATGGCATCAAAATTCATGGAATGCCTTAATGCAACTAGGATATGCACCTTATGTTGAGAAGAAGGTAATTGAACCCACAAATGATAAGGAAAAATTACTCTAGATGCTTGAACATACAAAAGATCTTGGTTGTTTAAGGAGTTTAGTTTCTCTTGATATAATGTTTCAAATTGAAGAATGTAAAGATTCACATGATGCATGGAACAAATTAAAAACTATCTATGGTACAACTGATGAAGTTTGTAGTTATCAAATTGACAATGAACTAATGAGTCTTGATCCAAATTCTTTCAACAACATCCAAGATTAGGTAACAAAGGTCAATGAACTTAGAGCACAATGTAAATCATGTGGCTTAGAGAAGAAAAAAATTCAACTTGTCTATAACACTCTCAACAAAATTGGACCTAAATTTGTAGGTTTCATTTCTAGCTTTCACACTCATAGGTTGACAATGGGATCTACATTCACTACACCTTCTTTTGCTTCATTTTTTGAAATGTTGATGCAAGAACAAGGAAAGCTTCTTTCCGTGGGTCTTCTTGAGCCTTCAAACTCATAAGCTTTGATGGCTGGTCAACCAAAGGGTTAGAAAGAACCAAGGAAACCTGACAATAAATAAAAGTAGTTCAAGAAGAAGTCACAAAGATATCAAGCACAATCATCTTCAACAATAAAAGTATACTCCAACTCCTCCTCTTCAAAGTTGAATTTTCAAAAGAAGGAAAGGACAACTTGTAGCTATTGCAAGAAACATGGTCATAAGGAAAATTATTGTCATAAGAAGCAGATCAATGAGTTAAAGCATATTCTTAAAAAGAAAAACATTAATCTACCTTCTTCTATCACTCAACAATCCTCTACTCCTCCTTCAAAATCAAGTAAATGGAAAGCAACTGCACTTGTTGCTATTGCTAATTCTTCATAACAATGGATTCTTGACTTAGGTGCATCACACACATGGGTTCTATTAAAGAATAGTTTTCTTTATTGGAGCCTTGTTTTGTGCCCCACATTCTCATCAGGGATGATTCTCTAGTGGATGTAATTGGGAAGGGTTCAATTGATACTAGCAAAGGTACATTTTAGGATATCCTTTATGTAACTAATCTAACAGCCAACCTTCTCTTTGTCTACCAAATAGCTTAGAATGATAGAAAAGTTGAATTTACTCAATATTTTGTTAGCATCTAGAATTTTGAAGATAATGCACACCTTGCAATTGGTAAGGCCAATCATGAGTCTCGCTTGTATGCTTTCTCTCCTTTTGTACCTAATTCACATTCCAATGCATTACTCACCCATTCAAATATTGTGAGTAAACTATGGCATGAGTGGTTTGGCCATCTCAACTACCGCTATGGGTAAAAGCAAGAAGTTGGGTCCAGGAAGAGGGGAAGTTTCTGCCAAAACAAAGAAAATTGCAAGAAATGCATACACATTTTTAAAAAATGTGTACATGCTTTGGATTGGGTACCCAAGCCTAAATCTAAACGTGTATGCATTTAATTTCACGTACGCAACCTAAAACGTGTACATGTTTCACAAAGATATTTAATTTTTTAAGTAAACTAGTGTAAGGAAAGTAGAGGTGCGAAAACACTTTCCTAATGTCAAATCCACAGGGAAGAATGCAATGCAGGGCTTTTAATTTTCAAATTACAATCTAATTAAGACACATATGAAAGATTTACAAAAATAGAGCAAATACACAAAGACAACTGAACAATAGATTTACATGGGAAACTCTTTCAGGAAAAAACCCACCAAACCAAGTTGAATCTCTTTGTATTACAGTAACAACAATTACATACAATCAGAAATACAACTCTTTGGTATTTCATAGTAGCTTTAACATTCACTGTTCAATCTCTCTCAGAAAAGCTCTCAACAATCCGATCTTACTCAACGTGATTTCAAATTAGAATCGATATGCTTTTATTTTATTCACATTCTAATTTTGTCTTCTGTGCATCCTTATCCGCCATTGCCAATCATAGATAGTTTCCATCGAGCAGATGATTTTTCCTTGCATGCAGTTTTTTTTCCCAGCATTGCAACAGTTACAAAAAATCCAACTGTCATCCATTTGAAAACTACTTCCTCTAATTGGTCCAGCATGATGCCACATAGGATGGTCACATGGTCAAATGGCATTCAAAATTTGTTGGAATATTGGTGAGACACTAACAGGGTGTTGTCATAATAGTGGTTTACAATTCCTGAGAGGAACAGATTTTAGCTGAAATCACATATTTTTAGAAAATATAATGATTTAAGCCTTAAAAAGTTCCATTTCAAGGATTCCAATTGAAGAGGGTTTGATCAAATCACCTTAGATCAAACCCCCTTGGATAGAACCTGCTAGTTTTAAACCATACCTATAAATGCGTCTCCTTTACACCTATCAAAATGCTGATAAAAAATCACTTTTGATTTAGCTTTTGGGGGATCAAATGAATTCATTTAAAATTTATTTCAAATGATTATGGTATTCCTCAGAACAAGCTATTCAATGAATATAATTTTAATATGTTTTGGTTTTGTTATGTATTTTTTAAGTTTTATTAAACATAGGTTTTTCATGAAAATGAATTTCTTTGTTCTTCACATGTGGAAAAATAGAAGATTATCAAAAAAAAAATTGAAAAATATGAGTGCACGGATATTGAAGTCCTTGATCCAACAAAAAATAAAATAAATTTTGACATATACAAAAAAAGTTATGCGTTATCAGATCGTTCTAATCTGTAATTAGTTTGACTTTGAAACTTGATTAAAGGAAAAATATTAAATAAAAACTATCTAACCAAAATTGGAAGCACTAGATATCAGAGTTAAAAATCTAAAATTTTAAGAATTAGAATTTTATCCTTCATGGAAAAAATGTTATGCATTATACGGTGTGCATCACTTTTTCAAAATGTTGTTTTCACGAAAAAATCAATTTTCATTGGGAGATGGAAAAAGAAGTGCAATTTGATTCCAAAAATTTTGAAAAAATATTTTTAGAATCTGAGACAAAATTTGATGAGACTCTAGTTTGCACCATCTTCAAATTCCTCACGGTTTAGCCGCTATAGGTGCCCGAATGTGAAGATTTAGTTAAAAATAATAATTTCAGTGTCCAGTTTGGCCAAAAATTGTAAACCACTATTATGGGATCACCCAACAGTGTCTCCCCAATGCCACAAAGTATTTGCTATCGATATCGACTTCAGACCCCAACATTCGGCAAGAGGATTCTCATTCGACAAGACTCATACCGAAAACCATAAGTCATATCGAACTCAGAGAGACCATCAGCAAGACATACCAATCTCGCCAAGACCTCATATCGAAGTCTTCAAGTTATGTCGTCGTGTGATTTCCATTCGGTGTGACAATCACATTTCGGTGAGACTCATATCGAAGTCAGAAGTCACAGCGATGAGATATACTATCGGCAAGACACTTCATTCTCGCCAAGACTTCCCATCGACCACTGCATGCTACACCGAAGCCTTACTTCTATCGGCAAGACCCCACGGTTTTGGTGAGACATCATACTGAAAGAAAAAGCTTCCACCGAATGTCACATATTGTCAGCAAGACTCATGTCTTTCGCCGTGACCTTTCTCTGAGTGCCCCAAGTCTTACCGAAGACCATCAACATGACTTACCCAAGTTTCCAAGACTTCTCAATGAAGTCTTTTGTTACCGCAAAGACACCACAAGAATACTCCTATCAGCGTGACCTAGCTGCATCACTGAGACATCTCCCCGTGACCTTTATGTTACCCCGATAGCTTTACATCCTAGTCAGCGAGACCTTTCATACTCGCGGAGACATCTTATCGAAACCCTTGTTTCACTGATAGAGCCAGATACTGTCGGTGAGACATTTAAAATTGGTGAGACCACATACCGACAATAGACCCCTCAACCAAGTCTCCCCGATGCCTGATAAGAACACACTATCGCCCAAAGGTTTCCATTCACCAAAAGGTCATAGCGAACACACAAGGTCAGAGCGATAGACTTGTCAGCAAGACATCAACCCTGTCACAGTGATATGAACATTTCAAGAGATTCAAAACAGTTAGTCGGCCAGACATCCATGATGTCACACCAACTTTTCCTTCAAGGAGTTTTATGTCAATAAGGATTGAGGCATATATTCCAACAAGCTCCCACTTGATGAAGGTCTTACTAACACCTCCAGAGCATAATAAAACTACTAAAATTCATAGGCTAAGAGGCCCATCGAACTGGCACACCACCTGAACTTGTCTGTGCTCACAGGCTTCATCAATACATCTACAACATTCTCTAGAGTATCCACTTTCTCCAAAGAGACCTTCCCATCCTCCACCATATCTCGTACAAAATGATATTGTACATCTATATGTTTCATCCTGGCATGGAAAGTAGGATTCTTTGCCAAACATATAGCACTTTGACTATCACAGTAGATAGTAATTTTTTCTGCATCAAAACCAATGTTAGAACAAAAACATTTTAACCAGATTACTTCTTTACAGGAATGTGTTGCTGCCATGTATTTTGCCTCTGTATTGGAAAAAGTGACTACAACCTGCCGCTTGCTCATCCAGCTCACTGCACCACCATTCATCATGAAAACATATCCACTGGTGGATCTTCTACTGTCAATGTCCCCTGCCCAATCAGAATCCACATAACCTTGAATACTAAGAGTTCTCTGTGATTCAACCAAGTTACCATGGTAACACAAAGCATAGTCTGAAGTGCCCTTCAGATATCTAAACACTCTCTTCACAGCATCCTAATGTGTCCTTCCATGATTTTCCATAAACAGACTAAGAGCTCCCACTGCTTGGGAAATGTCTAGCCTTGTACAGACCATAACATACATGAGGCTACCAACTGCACTTGCATAAGGCACACTAGTCATGTCCTCCATCTCAGAAGGAGATTTTGGAAAATCCTCAATAGATAACTTCGTTCCCTACATAACTGGAACAACTAGCTATTTGCAATTAGTCATACAAAATCTCTTAAAAACAGTCATGATGTACTTACTCCGACTAAGCCAAAGTTTTCTATTTTTTTTGTCCCTAGTTATTTTCATTCCCAGAATGTACCCTGCTGCACCAAGATCTTTCATTTCAAACTTTGTAGACATCTGAGACTTAAGATCAAAAATCATTAGCTTACTATTGCCTATGAACAACATATCATCAACATAGAGTGCAATAATAAGTACTTGATCACTTTCAGCTTTATAATATACACAGTGATCACATTTTGATCTTACAAATCCCAATGATAAAACAAATGTGTCAAACTTTTGGTACCACATTCTAGGGGACTATTTTAAACAATACAGAGATTTCTTTAACTTGCAAACCAGTCTTTCTTTACCTTTCTCCATAAAGTGCTCCGGCTGGGACATATAAATTTCTTCTTCAAGATCACCATGAAGAAATGTTGTCTTCACATCCATCTGTTCAATCTCTAAGTCATATGCTGATGCAAGTGACAAAAGAAATCTAATAGATGTCAGCTTAGCTACAGGAGAAAAGATTTTTCCATAGTCAATTCCCTCTACCTGGGAATAACCTTTTGCAACGAGCCTCACTTTATATTTTTCTACACTTCCATCCAGACCAATTTTCTTTTTGAATATCCATTTGTAGCCTATAGATTTTTTGCCTTTAGGCAATGGAACCAAACTCCAGGTTTTATTCTTTTCTAATGAAGCCATTTCTTCATTCATGGCTTCCAACCAAGAGTTTGAATCAGACATTTTAAATGCCTCTTTCATAGTCCTAGGTTCATCAGTGCTAGAAATTAAAGCATAGACACAAGTAGACTCTATCAAAGAAAACCCATACCTTTCAGGTTGCTTTCTTTCACGAGTTGACCTCCTCACAGGCTGAGGCTGAGGTGGTTCTTCATCTTCATCAGAACTTTTAGAACTGCTTGAGCTCTCCTCAGTGTCAGGTACATTTTTATTTTTCAATTCCTCTTTATTTGGTGTTTGAGGAATTGCTGCTACATCCTTTTCATTTTTTGATTTCTTCTCTGACTGCAGATCCAATGTAGAAGGTTTCAGCTCATGAAAGATAACGCTTCTTTTGTGCAAAACCTTCTCAGTCTCAGGATTCCAAAGCTTGTATCCTTTTATGCTAGCACTATAGCCAATAAAAATACACTTTACAACTTTGTTTTCCAACTTGGATCTTTCTTCAAATGGCACATATGCATATGCCTCACAGCCAAAGACACAAATATGTCTAAGAGAGGGCTTCTTTCTAGACCATGCTTCCAAAGGTGTCTTATCAACAAGAGCAGAGTTAGGAGAGCGATTTACCAACATGTTGTAGAGACTGCTTCAGCCTAGAACTTCTCCTCCAAGCCAGCACTGCTTAGCATACTTCGTGCTATTTCCATTATTGCCTGTTGAACCTTTCAACAACTCCATTTTGTTGTGGAGTGTAAGGTGTAGTCTTGTGTCTTTTGATCCCATGATCTTTATAGTACCTTTCAAATTCATCTGAACAAAACTCACCGCCATTGTTAGTCCTTAAAAAAATTATTTTTCTACCAGTCTGACTTTCTACAAGGTTTTTAAATTCCTTAAATCGACTGAACACTGAACTGATTTACTTTTCAGAAAATATACAAATGCTCTTCCTGAATAATCATCAATAAATGACACATAGTATCTTGATTTAGACAAAGAAGAAACATTAACTAGACCAAACACATCAGAATGTATATAATCAAGCAAACTAGAAGTTTTGTGAGGACTGGAATAAAATGAAACACAGTGCTGCTTTCCATATATTCAATGTTCACAAAAATCGAACTCAAGGTTACAATCTTCAAGCCCTTCTACCAGGTTTTTATTTTTCAAGGTTTTTAAAGCTTTCTCACCAATGTGGCCTAGCCTATGATGCCAGAGCATAGTCTTCTCTACTGGAAGTTTAATCTCCATGGATTTTACACTATCAAGAACATTTTCCTTCTTTTCTCTGTGAGCAGCCTTAAGTGACTTTGCAGAGATACTGTTGCATTGCATAGCTAGTGCATCCAGCTTGTATAGAGTACCAATTCGAACACCCCTAGCTAGCACCATAGAGCCTCTAGTCATCTTGCAGCCATTTCTAGAGAACGTGACCTACACTCCAATATCATTTAGCTTACTTACAGAAAGTAGATTTCAAGCCAAACCTGGTATATGCATCACATCATTGATTCCCTTCACTCTTCCATCAGGGAATTGAATTCTGACTCTTCCACGACCAACAATATCCAAAGATGAATCACTTGCCAGGTTCACCTTTCCACCATTGTATTCTTCATACTTTGTGAACCATTCTCTATGAGATGTCATGTGGAAAGATGCTCCAGAATCAATTAGCTAGACATCATCTGATGCCCATGTAGCCAAAGCTGCAATGAAGGCGTCTGCATCACTATGAGAAGAATCATTTCTAGAAGAGTTCTTCTTCTTCTTTTTCTCCTCCTTGCAATCCTTTCGGACATGACCAGGTTGCCCACAGTTCCAACACTTCACCTTTGACTTCTTGCTAGGAGACTTTGATCTCCCTTCTGATTTTGATCTGGACTTCTTGTCCTTCTTCTTGCCTTTCTCCTTTGGTCTACCTCTGATAGCCAGAGCCTCCTTTGCCATCTCAGAAGATTTTCTTCTCATTTCTTCTGATAACAGAGAAGCAACAACATCTTCTATTTTGAATGTGGATGTTTTACTCCCTATGGCCATCACCAAATGATCCCAAGAGTCAGGTAGAGAACATAACAACATCATGCAACGATCTTCATCTTCAATCTTCACACCAACAGATTTCGACTGAGTAATCAGCGTGTTGAAAGCATTTAAGTGATCAGTAATAGACCCTCCTTCTTGCATTCTCAAAGAGTACAGCTTCTTCCTCAAGAATAGCTTGTTCACCAAGGACTTGCCTTGATAAATAGATCCTAATATTTTCCACAAGGAAGAGGCAGTCTTTTCTTCATGCACGTTTAGAAAAATAGAGTCTGCTAAATAGAGCCTTATCAGCCCTTTTGATTTTCTATCTAACAGATCCCAATCTTCTTGCTTCATGCCTTGAGGCATAGTTCCAGACACAACAAGCCATAGATCATGATTCACTAATAGATCTTCCATCTTGAGTTTCCACAACTCAAATTTGCTGCCATTGAATTTCTCTATTTCCATCTTTCTAGATGTGCTCGACATCTTAATCTGTAATTAAATTATCAAACCTCTACAAAACTCCCACTAGAAAATGATTGACATAAAAAATCCAACCCACTCACAAGGACAACACAACTGGCTAGGCTCTGATACCACCTGTAAGGAAAGTAGAGGTGCGGAAACACTTTCCTAATGTCAAATCCACAAGGAAGAATGTAATGTAGGGCTTTTAATTTTCAAATTACAATCTAATTAAGACACACATGAAAGATTTATAGAAATAGAGCAAATACACAAAGACAACTGAACAATAGATTTACGTGGGAAACCCTTTCAGGAAAAAAACCCACCACACCAAGTTGAATCTCTTTGTATTATAGTAACAACAATTACATACAATCAGAAATACAACTCTCTGGTATTTCACAGTAGCTTCAACATTCACTGTTCAATCTCTCTCAGAAAAGCTCTCAACAATCTGATCTTACTCATCGTGATTTCAAATCAAAATCGATCTACTTTTATTCTATTCACATTTTGATTTTGTCTTTTGTGCATCCTTATCCACAATTTCCAATCATAGACAATTTCCATCGAGCAGATGATTTTTCCTTGCATGCAATTTTTTTTTCCAATGTTGCAACAGTTACAAAAAATCCAACCATCATCCGTTTGAAAATTGCTTTCTCTGATTGGTCCAGCATGATGCCACATAGGATGGTCACATGGTCAAACGTCATTCAAACTTTGTTGGCATATCGGTGAGACACTAATAGTGTCTCCCCGATGCCACAAAGTATTTGCTATCAATATCGGCTTCAGACCCCAATAGTCGGCAAGAGGATTCTCATTCGACAAGACTCATACCAAAAACCATAATTCATATCAAACTCAAAGAGACCATTGACAAGACATACCAATCTCGCCAAGACCTCATATCAAAGTCTTCGAGTTATGTCATCGTGTGATTTCCATTTGGCGTGACAATCGCATTTCGGTGAGACTCATATCGAAGTCAGAAGTCATAGCGATGAGATATACTATTGGCAAGACACTTCATTCTCGCCAAGACTTCCCATCGACCACTGCATGCTACACTGAAGCCTTACTTCTATCGGCAAGACACCATGGTTTCGGTGAGACATCATACCTAAAGACAAAGCTTCCACTGAATGTCACATACTGTCGACAAGACTCATGTCTTTCGCCGTGACCTTTCTCCGAGCACCCCAAGTCTTACCGAAGACCATCGGCGTGACTTACCCAAGTCGCCAAGACTTCTCAACGAAGTATTTTGTTACCACGAAGACACCACGAGAATACTCCTATTGGCGTGACCTAGCTGCATCCCTGAGACATCTCCCCACGACCTTTATGTTACCCCGATAGCTTTACATCCTAGTCGGTAAGACCTTTCATACTCATGGAGACATCTTATTGAAACCCTTGTTTCACCGATAGAGCCAAATACTGTCAGTGAGACATTTCAAATCGGTGAGACTACATACCGATAATAGACCCTTCGGCCAAGTCTCCCTGATGCTCGATAAGAACACACTATTGCCCGAAGGTTTCCATTCGCCAAAAGGTCACAGCGAACACACAAGGTCACATCGATAGACTTGTCGGCAAGACATCAACCCTGTCACGGTGATATGAACATTTCAAGAGATTCAGAACAGTTAGTCGGCCAGACATCCATGATGTCACACCGACTTTTCCTTCAAGGATTTTTATGTCATTAAGGATTGAGGCACATATTCCAACAATTATTGTGTGATTAATTTTCATAGTTCATTTTAGGGGCACTCTTGAGGGAGAAGAAAGATTATGTACACATTTAAAAGGGCCTAATTCAAGCAATTGTTCACTACTACCTCCTTCCATCAACACAACCAACCTTAACAACCTCTAGGTTGGTTGAATTCTACTTTTTTTTTGCTTTATATCTTGCATTTCTGTTTTGTAATTGTTATTTAGTTTTTTTTATGTTCAATATTTTATAGTTTTTAAATTTCATTTAAAAAAACAAAAGCATCAATGAAACAAAAAATGTTAAATTGTAAATCAAAAACCATAACTAAACCTAAATTAACTAGAGTTTAGCCTAAATTGGACACATTTAACTTAGAAATCAAAACCCTAAACCCTAGGTTCCAAAAACATAGACCTAAAAACTAAAACGCTTAATCCTAGGACCTAAACCCTAAAACCTAAACCTAAAACCCTAAACCCTAAAAGCTAAATCTAAATTAGATTTATAATGTCAAGATTTGTTTTCTTTTTATTATACTTATCTTTCTTATTCGAGTGCCATAGAAATTACCATACACATCCACTACCTTATAACCTTAACCTCATCATCACTTGTCGACATGTACTTAAGCCCATAAAACTACACACCTTTGATTACCTTTGCTTTGTTCATCACATCCATAATATTTTCACCTTTTAAATAGTGCAACTTGAAAGTACAATCAATACTTTCAACAACCATTTGTGTTGAGAAATGAGGAGATGTTTCTTAACTAGTGACATATCATAGCATAAATTTATGAGTTTGATCTAATTAAGATTGATCATGTTGTTATGTTACACCATTTCCATACTCAAATATAGTTTAAACAATATTATTTTTTAGTATGGTTACAAGTTTCAATCTCATTAAGATTGATCATGTTGCTCTTGCTCATTGAGTAATTTCAATTTGGAAAATTCCCTCCTTCCTTGCTTTATTTTGTGTCCTCCTTGTCATTGGTTCTTAACTTTCACTTCACATAATTTTAGAAGTATCCCTCCTTCGAGGCTTCTTACATTTTTTATTTTACATAGATATGTTTTCATGTCATCAAATCTCTAAATAATTATATAGTAAAGATTTAATTTCTTCCATTTTTGCATGATAAATTATGCACACCAATTCACATGTATAAATACATGATTTCATTACAACTAAAAAATTTAGTGAAGTCTTTGTCCTTAAAGAAGCCATTTTCAATATGTGAATAGAGCTCAAGCTCATCTTTGTTTATTTTGTATTGCAATTACCACTAGCATATATCTATGTGTCCCTTTGAATGTCTTCTACTAATTTTATTCTTATCTTTAGTATGTTTTGAAAAGAATGAATGAGATTATAAATTAATGTTTGTGTTAAACTTATTTCTTTTTAACTACTTTGTACCACTATAGAGAACTTATGTCTCTTATCATGAAATTTGAAAATTTAGATAAATCAATTTATTTCCTCCAATTTAATTAAATTCTATGTCATATTTGATAAATACATGTATTCACAATCGATACAGGTTAGCTCTATACATATACTCTTGTTGGGAAAAAACTTCCCCTCACCCCAAAAAGATAAAACTCTAGCCATAAAAGTAGAAGAATATTACTTATTGATGTTCATTAGTTAATCAATGATAGAAAATATTTATGAGCTCCATTGAGCACCCTTGTCTAACAATAATCCTAATATTCAGAATCTAGTATAATTTTTACAAATTAAACTACATGGTTTTCATCATTTACCCATTTTAACACTCATTCTTGAGTCAAATAGCCTAAATTAGTGGGGTTTCCTTCATTTTTCCACCTTTATATGTAATAGAAGACACTCTAAACAACCCCTAACCTCCTATTAACACCCAATTTGAGAAATCAAAGTTATATATCTATGTGTCTTATTTTTCATTCTTTAGTCCTTTACCTATAGAAATTTGGTTCCTTACCTCATGTTCACACTCTCGATTTACTAATATTCTTATTTATTTTTTCCAATAATGATTCAAAGAAGCCTCATTGTTGATATCGTAGCCTTTTGTGAGCTCTCAATTCTTGATGTTTTATCCAACTCCTAGTTTATGTTGATGGTGATTTATTTATAAATATTAAGTCTTTACCTTAATCCATGTGGTTTTATTCTATTTGTTCCTAGACTTGCTATCAATATGTGCACATGACTTAAGTATTTATGTTTTCTTTATTCAATGATTGGGCATGGGTTTTTCGGTTTCATTCATCAGCCACATGTAGTTGCATATATGTATATTATGTTTCTTGGTTAAATATTAAAAGGTAAGAGTAGCTATCTTGAATCTTGTTGTTTTTCCCCTTATTATTGATCATGTTTCAATTAATGTGTATCATCAAATTTGGCTATAGTTTAATTATCAAGTGATAGAGATAAAAATAAGTTTATGACCTTCTTTTAGGGGATTCACTTAATAAACCAATGACACAGTGCATGCATTCATAGGGTTCTAATAAAAACCCCTAATTTCATTTCTACCCATCAAACTTATAATTAGAGTACCTCCCTAGCTGAGAGGTATCCTATATACCTATTTTTCTAGTTAAGTTCTTATATCCCTTTAATATTTCCACACTATCAACCAAGGGAAATTCCCACATATAGATCAAACTCGAAACTATTTATAATTTTCATCCCATTTATTAAAGGTTTAACATAAAATACCTAGATGAATTCTGACAAATATGTCATCCTCTAGAAATTTTTGATGTAGAAGCACCTATACAACTCAACATATGAATCATTTCCATGAACACAAAATTTAATAGTGCATCCTTAGATATTTTAGGTATCTTAATTATAGTATACATATTGATCTAAATTATAGTGGAAATATTTTAGATATACTTGATGATTCTTCTTGGAAGGGTTGCAAAAGTACTAAAAGGTGTTCAATAATTAGTTTTAGGTAATGTAGGTAGGATTTTATTAAAATTGTATGACCTTGGTGTGGCAATTATCTCCATTTTTAGTTGCATTAGAGTTGGTAGTAACAACAAACCCTTCATATTAACCACACACTAGACTCAATTTAATGTGTACATGTGCTATGGATTTTTAATGTTATGGATTTTTTAATGTTATAAATTGAATGTGTCTTCAAATGAAATGTATTTTGAATTTGTGCACGTTCAATGTGATTTTTAAATAAATTTCAAATTGTGTGCATTATTTAATTAGTTTATCGATATATATTTTTGAATTATTTAACATGCAGTTGCCATTTCATTGTTCACATGGATCCTGAATTTAACATAGAGGATTTTATACCTGATGCATAACCTAAAGATCCCATACATCTAGATCTTCCACCACAACAAAACCCCACACCTCCACACTCTCCACCTCCTAACCCCCCACCCCTTGTAGTAGATTAGGCTCAGTTAAGAGAGAGCATTAGAGAAAACCTTAATGTGATTCAGGGAAATATAGATCTGATAAAAAATGAGTCTAGAATCCTCCCCATCTTGCATGGTTTCCATCTTCGATGAAAACTGTTGTCGATTCTTTTTGATCTATTGATGCAGACCTAGATAGGTTCCATTAATGGAGAGAAGAGAGGAGACAATTCTATGCAAATGGATTTTCCTATAAAGAAATTAATGACCTTAAAATTACCAAACAAGCCATTTGCCAACATTTTTTTAGCCTCCAAACAAACAAACCAATTCCACCCACCAAAAAACAAATTTCAATTTTATGGTGTAGGCACCCACAAATAGCTACAAATTTTTGGGATAGATGGTGGATGGTGTTTGATACTCCACCACATGGCAATTGTGAGGTACCCCTATACTTTTTGAAAAAGTTATGGGTTGAGTTTGAGTTGGGTTTAAAACCCAACTATGTTGATATGAGGTCATTTTAGGGAGTTGGGCATGGCATGCCCCAACATAGATTAGGAGCACCTGCCAATCCTCTGTGACATGCTCCAATTGCTCCTATTGTTCTTCCTCCTTCTCCTGGTGTTCTCACTGTATTTTAGCAGTAGATGATGTCGACATTAGGAGCATTGAGTTCTCTTTCAAGACATCTCACTCATCAGACTACACATGTGGTAGCTGAAGTGTCCAATAGAGAGCATGGAGGCTCAGGCTACGAGCATACTTAGGCATCAACTTCAAGTGACCCACATGCATATAGGACATAGTCATATATGAATTTACTATATTCTGAGGATCATCCTACACAGGTATGTTCATCTTTTGAACTAAAATATTTTTTTTGAAATATGAAAAATTCATGTAAATAATAACATCAAATTATATATATTTAATATAATATTAATTCAAGAAGTTTTTGGTGTAGATGCATGATCACACGATGCCCAAATCTCAATATGATCATGTCTATATTTTGAGTGTTGTAGATTTGGGCTCACCTTTTGGTCAAGTACAAACCAATATATATTTTAATTTGTGTGGATATATCTAATTTAATTTGAATTTGTACACATGTGTGAAATGATATATTATATCTAGATGCAGGGAGGTCATGCAATACTGAGTACCGACTAACCATAAGTTGTGGTGAGTGCTCCCGAGTCATCATCAACTTAGGTGCATGCTTTCAAAAATTTGTTAAGTTTAAATTAAATACACATCATAGATCTAATTTACTTTGAATTTGTACACATGTGTGAATGATCTATACATTTTTGTATCCATATATATGCAGGGATTTCATGTGATACCCATGGTGAGCACACCTGAGACATCGTCAACATTTATGCATGGGAAATCGTAGGTGCGTGATCATGAGGTCATATCATTTGAGGTTGTAAACTTTACTAAATATCCTATACAATTTTCAGGGACCTTTTAAATATATATATTTGAGGTTTTAGCTTATTGTTTGCTTTATATGAACATGCAGGATATAGTAAATCAAACATTTGGACCTTCTCAAGTGATAGTTATGCTACCCATTGAACAAAATGTGCCAGTAGATTCACATGATCATATGGTAATTTATGCATACTAAAAATCATTTTTACTGTATTTACGAGACATTTAATTAAATTTATTTTTATCTTGAGTTTATATGTTAAATTATATAAAATTTTCTAAATAACTTTAAATCTAATTTCAAGTTTCTTTTACTCTTTTACAAAATGATACGGGTACATCTAGTCCACATGGAACAAAGAGGAGACTTGATTTGACTAATCACCCTGAGAGTTAGATGGTTTTAAATTTTATGTACTATAGATCTCTAGTTTTATTTGAATATATGTGTTGGACTTGACATATACATTTTGAACATGTTATTTCATGGACCATTTCACGTACATTATATCGATTAATATGATCATGTTTATGTTTATTTATATAATTTTACTTTAATATGATGATTACATATGCAGTCAATTATGATCATGTTATGTTCATTTTGATTATTATATGCACTCATGTATGTATAGATATTTTAACTAATTTTCAAGTAATACATGCACTATATAAATTCTTATCTAGAATCAAATTTCATATATATAATTTATCACATGGTTAGGTGACAAATTAAAGCATTCCTTAAATAGTTTAGATCATATTCATAATAAATTAAGGGCATGTAATTTTAACTATTTTCCAATTCTAGCAAATATTTGAATCACTAAACAAAAATTGATCTCCTTGTATGTATAAAATGTATAATCTATACAATTGAACAATTATATAAAATGTGGTAAATACAAGACATGAAATGCATAATCTATAAAATTTGACAAGATATTTAAAAAGTGACTAATAATTTCATTGAATTTCATACATCGAACAAACATATATAATGTATATTGATGTTTAATACAACTATATAACATGATGAAACATATATGTGCATGTAGATATAATTAAAGCTTGTCAACTTTTAGGTCAAGACCACAAGTTGATATTTACATAATCTCTTGATAAAAAAAAATACAGTGACAATCACATGGTAGACCAACTTGATGAGAACCTGCAAAAATAATTAATTTAAGTAAAGTAACTATAGTTTTTATGAGTCATTCAACTAAATAATTCATGCAAGAAAAGAACAATATATAGTAAAAGTTATAAAATTGGATCTTATAAATTCCTTACAAAATCAAGTGATTTTTTCCATAGGATGGATTAAGGGGACCTAAGAGGATATAGCTTAAGGGGGGTCCTAAGAGAATTCCTTAAGGGGAGTTAAGAGAATGACTTAAGGGGATGCAAGAGGGTGGATTAAGGGGAGTTGATAGAATGACTTAAAGGGATGTAAGAGGGCAGATTAAGGGGATGGATATCATGAACCCTAGGATATGGCTTAATGGGTCCTAAGAGGATGGATTAAGGGGAATTATGAGAGTGAATTAAGGGATGAAAGAGGGTGGATTAAGGGGATGTAAGAGGACATGACTTAAGGGTCCTTTAAGAGGATGGCTTAAGGGGATGCAAGAGGGTGGATTAAGGGGAGTTAATAGAATGACTTAAAGGGATGTAAGAGGTTGGATTAACGAGAGTTGATAGAATGAATTAAAGGGATGTAAGAGGGTGGATTAAGAGGAGTTGATAGAATTATTTAAAGGGATGTAAGAGGGTGAATTAAGGGGATGCATGTTATGAACCCTAGGATATGGCTTAGTGGGTCCTAAGAGGATGGCTTAAGGGGAATTATGAGAGTGACTTAAGGGATGCAAGATTATGGATTAAGGGGATGTAATAGGATATTACTTAAGGGTCCTTTAAGAGCATGTCTTAAGGGGATGTAAGAGGGTGGATTAAGGGGAGTTGATAGAATGAATTAAGGGGATGTAAGAGGGTGGATTCAGCGGAGTTGATAGAATGACTTAAAGGGATGTAAGAGGGTGGATTAAGGGGAGTTTATATAATGACTTAAAGGGATGTAAGAGGGAAGATTAAGGGGAGTTGAGAGAATGACTTAAAACCCTAAAACCTAAACCATAGGACCTAAAGCCTAGGAGATGAACCCTAAACCCTTAAAACCCATATAGATATGTTATTCTAAGCATCTCATTAACCCTAGAAACCATAAACCCTAGGAGATGAACCCTAAACCATTAACCCATATAGATATGTTATTCTAAGCATCTCATGAAACCTAGAAACTATAAACCCTAAACCATAGGACTAAATCCTAGGAGATGAACCCTAAATCCTTAAAACCCATATAGATTTGTTATTCTAAGCATCTCATGAATCCTAGAAACCCTAAACCCTAAACCATATGACCTAAATCCTAGGAGATGCACCCTAAACCATTAGCCTATATAGATTTGTTATTCTAAGCATCTTATGAACCCTAGAAACCCTAAACCTTTAATCCATACAAATATGTTATTCTAAGCATCTCATGAACCCTAGAAACCCTAAACCCTAAACCATATGACCTAAATCCTAAGAGAAATGAACCCTAAACCTTTAATCCATATAGATCTGTTATTCTAAGTATCTCATGAAACCTAGAAATCGTAAACCCTAAATCGTAGGACTTAAAGCATAGGAGATGAACCCTAAACCATTAACCCTAAGACCTAAAGCCTAGGAGATGAATTAAGGGGATGCAAGAGGATGGATTAAGGGTATATATACAAGGATGGATTAATGGTACATAAGAGGATGGCTTAAGTGGTCCTAACAGGATGGCTTAAGGGGAATTAATAGAGATAATTAAGGGGATGCAAGAGGATGGATTAAGGGTAGATATACGAGGATATGGCTTAAGGGGTCCTAAGAGGATGACTTAAGGGGAATTAATATAGAGACATAAGGGGATGCAAGAGGATGGATTAAGGGTAGATATATGAGGATATGGCTTAAGGGATCCTAAGAGGATGGCTTAAGGGGTGTCGAGAGAGTGACTTAATGGGATGCAAGTGGATGGATTAAGGGTAGATATATGAGGATATGAATTAAGGGGTCCTAAGAGGATGGCTTAAGGGGTGTTGAGAGAGTGACTTAAGGGGATGCAAGCGGATGGATTAAGGGTAGATATATGAGGATATGGATTAAGGGGTTCTAAGAGGATGACTTAAGGGGTGTTGAGAGAGTGACTTAAGGGGATGCAAGTGGATGGATTAAGGGTAGATATATGTGGATATGGCTTAGGGGGTCCTAAGAGGATAGCTTAAGTGGTGTTGAGAGAGTGACTTAAGGGGATGCAAGAGGATGGATTAAGAGTAGATATGCAAGGATATGGATTAATGGGTCCTAAGAGGATGGCTTAAGGGGAATTAATAGAGAAACTTAAGGGGATGCAAAAGGATGGATTAAGGGGTCCTAAGAGAATGGCTTAAGGGGATATGCAATCAATTATAATTTTTTTATAAAATAACAATGAATTAAATTTAGTTTTATATTTATACTATCAATTAAATGTATCTATAACTATATATAGTTACTTGTCTCTAGATTCAAATTTCATTGTAATATATATGCATCTCCTCTCTTTTTTGTAAAGCATCTATTTTTGGGAGACCTGAAACAAAAAATGATATAAAAATTTAATTAGGAAATGCCTAAAGACAAATATATACATAGACATGTATATGTGATAAATTTTTAACTACATATCGAGTATCAATTAAATATAAATACAACTATATGCTTACCAATATTTATTTACTCTATTGTACCATCTACATCCTCTCTTTTCTGTAATGCATCTATGATTGTCTCATGATCATCCATTGAAAGTGTCCATAAAAATTTATTAGTAGGCCTCCCTTGATATCTAACCAGTTTTATATTGGTTTCCAAAATAAAATGTGAATAATGTATAATCTTCTTGTGTCTTTCATAATCTTCAAATGCATGCAAGACATTCTTTCTTATCAAATATTTTTGAAGCCAGGTGCTAACAATAACCACTATGTACCAACTTATGTTTTATCTCAACACATCTAGCCAACCAATGCTTTGTCTCCTCTTCATTCCCCTTAGGTGCAACAATAGCATACACATGTGCTACAAAATAAAATAAAAAATTCAATAAAGAGTGACTTATATTTAATTCACATATAAACATACATACATATAAAATTCAACTCAATTTAATGTACCTTCTTGTACAAGATCTAAAACACGATCATGATCATCTGATGTGAACACTTTATTATCTTCAATTGTCATTCCATGTTGAACATGTGTCAATGTAGATGTTAAGGCTCTTTGTTGCCATTCTTTGACCCATCCTGTATTTTCACATGCCTCCCAATCACCTGCAATACAAAATTGAAAAAAGCATGCTAGCTCCCTTGTCCATATTCTCCATGTGTTTGCATTTGAACTCTTAAACGAATGCCATTTTGCAGATCCATTAATTGTTTCACAATCTCGTCGAGAAAAAATATCATTTTCTTCAACTAACCAAAAGAAGCATCGAATTATTGAGCTCTCACTTGTTCTTGTAGGTAATTTGGTATTGCACCAATCTACAAGTGCATGTGCATCTCTAAATTTTGGAGCATCCTCAAATTTTAGTTGCTCTCTAGCAAGAGCTCTTTTCACACATGCACCTGCTCCATCGTATTCTCCCTTACCATGTCCAGCTTCAAAAAAACTCCACATGTGCTAGATATTATTTTGCTTATGAACTCTACATAAAGAATAAAACATTCTAGCATTTTTGAATTGACCCATGCAATTATCTGACCAAATGAGATGTTCTCTCATTTGAATTCCTCTCTTTTAATTTTTTATAAAATATATCAAAATAATATTGAAAAAACTTAGATGAATGTAATCGATTATCACTTACATAAAAATGATACTCTCTCAAAAAAATTCTATTATCTTCTCTACTATCATCTGCATGTCCATAAACAATATGAACAAATATAGCTACTTGCATTGAATTATAATATTGTGATTGAATTTCTTCTTGTGGAGCAAGAGTATAATTTTCAACAAAATCAACAATTGACAATATAGTTCCAATTGGGAATGTGTTTATACATAAATGAAATTGATTATCAAGCCAATGATCATACTGAGAGTGTTTAACATACTTAGGTACAATCTTATCTTTAAATTCTTTAATAAATGCATGCACACTAAATTTTCCACAATTAGCTCACAACGTTTTCCAAATTTTCCATCTTTTAAAGAATACTCAACATTTTTTATTTTTTTTACATCCACTAATTGTTGTCCAAATTCATCTAAACTACTTTCATGCATACATTCTCCTAATAATGAAAAGTTACCACATCTATTGCATTCTCCAGAAATACATGCTTTGAAATAAAATAAGTTTCCATTAGAGGGTTGACAAAACAAACCTGCTATAAAATATTTGATTCTTTTAGGTGGCATACTAATACCACAAATGTCCTGCATAATTTGGTTAGCATGCAAAGTGCATCATATATATCAAAAACTATGATAATAATAACGAAATTGTGCATGAGTCTTACAACAACAAGAGATTTGTTGCTTATTAATTCTAACATACCAATGTTTACACTTTTCGAATGATCTTTGACTTATGATAATATTCAATGGTAAGATTGAATCATCTATATATATATATAGATAGATAGATAGATAGATAGATAGATAGATAGATATATATATATATATATATAATTCAGTTTGAGTCATATCTAAGAGATGCTTTGGATGAGGTTCACGAATTTTGGAACCCACCCTTAATTTTAAGATATCTCTAATGTTAGGTGATTCTATTGTATTATCATGCCAAAAAAAATTGATTAAAGATTTAATTTCATTAGTTAATTTCATGTCTGATCTAGGGAGTCTACCACTAAAACTCCAACATTGATTAATTGGATCCTTTCCAATACTTTCTCTTCTTTTAGTAGCTCTTAACAAAGTTTTAGGATTTACTTTTATACATTTACTAATCTTACTTAACATTCTTTTATTTGAAGTTACTTTATTAACTAGAGTAGTTGTTATTGCACAACGAGTTGCATTCATATCTTTAGATCAACTTTTCTTACCTATAAAATCAATAGCATTAGCAACACCAGAT
Organism: Sequoia sempervirens; assembly: GCA_007258455.2. Taxonomy (NCBI): domain Eukaryota; kingdom Viridiplantae; phylum Streptophyta; class Pinopsida; order Cupressales; family Cupressaceae; genus Sequoia; species Sequoia sempervirens. The sequence continues at coordinate 28,303,653 of VDFB02047144.1, read as the reverse complement.
ATGACTTGTTCTACTGAATCATCTTTATTTTTTTGATTTACAAAAATACCTAATCTTTTCATCACATTTCTCATTTTTGACATTCTCATCAATTGCACCATGCGTTGACATTGAAATCCTAATTTCTTGCTATAATTTTTTTTTATATATTCTATTTCCATAAGTTCTAATTTGCCTCCAAGGAACTTTACCATGAAGGTCATCTAGCACATCTTTTTCAATTGTAAAAAAGACATTTTCATCTTCATCCATACAAGGGGTTTCATTTTCATTCACGCAAGGGGATTATTTTCATTTTCAAACATAAAAGGTATTTCATTATCATTTTCATCAATATGAGGGATTTCATTCTCATTTGCATTCTTATAAGATATTTCATCATATTTTATTTATTTTTTGCTTTGTTTCAACCCTAGAATTATTGATACCATCAATGGTGTATCCAACTTCAACTAAATAACTAAGATCAATATTATCAAGACTTGGGTTTGAAGACATACCTGTGTAGATTGTTTGAATAGGTGTATTTTCCATATCATTGGGAGGTGGATTTGAAGACATACCTGAAGTTGTTTGCATAGGTGTTATTTCCATATCATTCAAAGTTGAAGTTGAAGGAATAGTTGGGTTTGTCTCCATAATCGCATTTTATTCTATATTCACCATCTCCACATTTGCATCATCTACATTCATTTCATCCTTCATGTTTTCCTCTTCAACATTCATGGAACTAGATGCTTCCAAATTTTCCATTTGATGAATCCTTCTATCTCTTTGTCATTTTGCCTCCATTTCTTTATTTGCTTGAATTTTTTCGGGTGTCATTAACTTTCTACACTTTTTCTTTGCCTTTTCTTTGATCCCATGGTTACCAAACCATCTTTGATAACAAAACAAATGATTCTTAACCTATTTTCAAATTTCCATCTCCTTGAAATATTCAAATAAAACTATGTAGTATGAAGATCCTTTCTATTATAAACTTTGAAGTACAAAAACATCATGAAAACATCCAAAAGTTCTCCTTTTCCAAATCTTCTTGTACTTGATTCCACTACAGAAAATTCAACCTGCACTTGTCTTTTACAACAATTTCAATAGAATATTCCTACACAAGAAAAAATTGCAATAGAAAATGCAGAAAATGGCGCTTTCGAACTGTACTACAGAAAATGAATGTTGTAGAAAAAATGTGCTTTATCAATATTTTCCAAATCGGGAAAAAATAGTTATATAAGAAACATGTATGTGTTATAAAACACATACATGTTCTATTTTAGGAATGCATACATGTTATATAACACATACATGTAACCTTTACCCAATGGGTAAATAGATAACGCGTACACATTTTATTTAAATAACACGTACACGTTTTATTTAAATAACACGTACGCGTTTTATTTAAATAACATGTACGTGTTTTATTTAAATAACACATACATGTTTTAATAACATGTATGCATTATTAAAAAATGAATTTCCAACCCACATGTAACTTTGGTTTTAGGCTTGAGAAAGGCTTAGCAATCCGACCTTAGCCTTTAACCTGCAGTTAAAAAACTAAGGCAGATTGAAGAAGAATGTCCAACTTTGGCAATATGGTTGATGGACATTTTTTCTGAATCAGTCTATAAAATTAAAACCCATTAGAGAACATGATGTCTAGTTTCCAAATATCTAATTTTTATTAAGATTAGATTGTATTTGTTATTTTTTAATTAATTTCTAAGCAAACTAGTCCTTAAACTTGAAACATAAGGCTTTTTTTGTTTTTTACTAATTTTTTTTTGGTTAGGTTTCTTGTAAAAAAATTTATATGGGATAAATCTTTAGACAATTCTCTTCACAATGAAAAAAAATATTAAAAAAAAATTAGTTTAGGTCCAATTATGTTGTCCGTACACGTTGATTTTTAAAAATAGCAATTAAGGCCAATAAAAATTCAATTTAAAAAAAACTAAAAAAAAATTACAAAAAAATTTCCTCATCAATCTTATGATGTTAGCTCTCTTTCCCCAAAAGGAATTATCAAAATAATTTTATTTGGGTCAAAAAGTGGTGTTTATACACGTGCATGGTATGGTAAAAAAATAGGGACTTTTAAAAAATCGTTTTTATGCATCCCTATCAAAATTTAATTTCTATAATCTGGGTATTTGAATAAATTACATATTTAGAAACTAGATTCAAAATACTAAATTTCATAATACTAACTTTTTTTAAGATTCATTGCGTCAAATTTTTAGTCCAAGTGTGACAAATTCTGAAAAACAGCAAAAACACTTCCACTTTTTGAACATTTTGTGGACCCAACTTCTTGCATCAACCCCTATCTTCAGCAACTCAACAAATAGAATATGGTCATAGGTCTTCCTCAAATTAATTTTTCTAATGGTGTGTGTTCAATTTGTTCCTTGTGAGAACAATCAATGACGATGGCTTCGTGCGACGGTTGAGTGCGAGCTAGGGCCCGAGTACCCTAGCTCTTCCAAGCTCCATTCTGCTTGTGACTGCTGGCCGTGACTATGGTGCGATATCAGGGGGGGTTTTTACTTGTGCTCAGGGGTGCATGGGTTGACTTGGGGGTTCAATCTTTTTTTGGTTGTGGGAAAACTTTTTTCCTACGTTTTTTGTTGCGCTCGTCATTTTATTGGCAGGTGGTGTTTTGCGATTTGAGACTATGGGTCTCTTGTTCTGTCTCTCTTTTTTGGTGTGGTTGTGTTATTTGGTCCATGGAGAATTGGTGTTTTGTTTTGTCTCAAATTTCCTCTAGGGATTTGGAGATGGCAGAGCCGTCTTCTTCGTTGCATGCCAATGATAAAGATTAGATGGGTAAACCCCTATCTGGAGATGGGGTCTCCTCTTCAAAAGGGATGTTTCGAATTAAAAAAGTAAACGGATGTTTGGAGAGATCCGAGGATCGACCAGTTTTGGTTATTCAACCTAAACAAGTTTCAGAGGATGTTGAATATTGGTGTAATCATGCCCTTATTTGCAAATTTTTGGGCCTTCATCTTTCTCTAGCTGTGTTGGACTCCTGGGCACGTTGGGTTTGGAATCCTGAAGGTGACATGGAGATTATTTTGGCAGCTAATAACTATTTTTTGGTCATCTTTTCAAGCATGTCGAATAGAAATAGGGCTTTTGAAGGAGGCCCTTTATTTCTTTAACCAGGTGGGGCTTTTCATCAAGCCTTGGCACATGGGCTTCAACTCTACTGAAGAGATCCCCTCGTGGGTACCTGTGTGGGTTTGTTTGTCGAGGCTTCCTTTGGAATTCTGGAGGGAAGATATTCTTCACTCAATTTCATTGCTTCTTGGAAAACATGTGGGATCGGCTACGCAAACTCAAGATCGTAAGGTAATTTCTTTTGCTCATATTTGTGTAGAAGTTGATTTAAATAATCCGTTACCAGACTCTATGAAAATTCACATGGGATCTTCTTCTTGGATCCAGCAGTTGGATTATGAGACCCTCCCTTTTAGATGCCGAATTTGTCATGAATATGGTCATTTACACCGCAAATGTCCTAGATTTAAATCCTTCCCCTTGGCTGCCTCTGGACCTCCTAGGGGGGACAAGGGGAAGGCTCCTTTGTCTAATGAACCTGTAGATAATGAGGGTTTTACTCTGGTTAAGTCCCGTAACAAAGGAAAGGGCAAGAAGAGAACCTAGTTGGATAGACAGAATGATGGCACTTTTAACAAATTTGATGTTCTTGAAGATTTGGTCCAAGAGGAAGGTATTCTAGTTGATCTCTCTTTTGGGGCTAAGGGTCTGCATGAAGTTTAGGATGAGGATGCAAAGGAGGATCACATTTTATCTCCAGGGGACCTTCAGGTTGAACAAATAGCTATGGATCTGCCTTATCAGGTTTAGGATATCAGGGATGATCTCTAGGGGGTCACATGCTCTGAAGGGATCTGTTGTGGTGGCTCCTGATCCCCTTGCTCCTAAGGGGGCCTCAGACTCTGTGAAGGGTAACAAAGCTCCTCTTGTTTTAGGCTTACAACATAAATCCTTTATAAAGGGGCCTCTTGATAAAGCGTTAAGGAGTGGAAGGAAGACTGATCAAGAGAAGGTCAAGATTATGGGTGATACTTTGGTTGAGTTTGGGTTTGTGAAACCCATTGATTCCCACTTCTCCCACCCCCATAAATGATTGTTTTATCATGGAATGTAAGGGGGTTGAACAACATCCCTAGACAAAAGGTTATTCGCATATTAATTGAATCCCAGTCACTCGATGTGGTTTTTATTCAAGAAACTAAGCTTATAGTGGATGGTTTGGCTAATTGTGCTTCGTGCATCTGGCCCCAGGGCAATTGGCAGGGGGTGGGTGCTTTGAACAGTTCAGGGGGGTGGCTTGCTTCTGGAACCTGAGGAATGTGCTCCCCTTATGGTGGATTTCTAGTCGGTCTTCCATTTCTCTGGTAGCCTCTTGCTTTGTGACTGGAGAAAGGTGTTTTTTATCCAATATTTATGCTCCTACTGATCTTTCAGGTAAATCAAATATCTGGGCTCACATCAGATTCATCCGGGCCTTGGACCCATTTCTCCCTTGGATTTTGGCCAGTGATTTTAATGTCGTTACTTGCCTGGATGAAAAACGTGGTGGGATAGCCAGGCTAGACCCTTCTACAACTCTGCTCAGGAATATGATTGGTTCCTTGAATCTCATTGATGTGAAGCCAACCAATGGGGTCTTTACATGGAATAATAGGAGATGTGGTGTTGAGGCTATCTCAGAAAGGCTTGACAGATTTCTTGTTTCCTGCTATTGGATGAACAATAGGTTGATCACCAGTTCAGAAATTCTCGATTAGAGGGGCTCTGATCACTGGCCTATCAGGCTCTCTATCACCGCTTATGGAGTCACCAAAAATCCCTCTTTCAAATTTCAGTTGATGTGGTTAAGAGATTAGTCTCTGCATGATCTTATGTTGGATTGGTCGTATGAGGGGATGCCTTCCCATGGGATGGCCATGTTTACTTTTAGTAAGAGGCTTCAACATGTGAAGTTCAGGCTTAAGAGATGGAATAAACAATGTTTTGGGAACTTGCATGCTCAGAAGATGGCTGCTTAGTCCAAGTTGGACACCATCACTCATCAGATTCGGGACCAAGGGTTGACCTCTAATCTAAGTAAAGCTGAGTCCTTGGCTCTTATAGGATTGGAAGAGTGGGAGCTTCGAGAGGAGATCTTTTGGAAGCAAAAATATCGTGTTGATTGGCTTCAGGAGGGGGATAGGAACACTACATTCTTTCATAATTCGGTTAAGTCTCAGAGACAAGGGAATTCTATCTCCTCTCTTGTTTAGCCTAATGGGGCTCAACTCTCTTCCTGTGTTGATATTTATAGGGAAGCAGTTAATTATTTTTCAAATCTATTTTCTAGGGAGGATCTTGCTGCTAGGGCTAAGGAGAGGGCCATCTATGATATTATTCCTCACCTAGTCTCTGCTGAGATGAATGGGGCTCTCTTAGGTCCTATCTTGTTACCTGAATTGGAGAAAGTGGTGTTTAATATGAAAAAAGGTAAGGCTCCTGGACCAGATGGGTTTCTGATTGAGTTCTTTCATGAGTTCTGGGAAATAATAAAGTTTGATCTCCTTGAGGTGGTTTAGGAATCACATAGGAGTAAATAGATGCTCAAGTCCATGAACTCTACTTTCTTGGCTCTCATTCCTAAGAAGGAGGGAGCTAATCGGCTGGCTCAATTCATGCCTATTGCTTTATGTAATGTTGTTTACAAGATCATCACCAAATTGATTGTTGAGAGACTTAAACCACTCCTTGGTACTCTGATCTTTGCTGAGAAAGGTGGTTTTGTAGAAGGGAGACAAATTTTGGATGGTGTTGTGATAGCTATGGAAGCTATTCATTCTATGGCTAACTCTAAGGAGAAGGCTATGTTTATTAAACTGGACATGTCTAAAGCTTATGATCGGGTGAGCAGGGAGTTCTTACCAAAAATTCTCTTGGCTTTTGGCTTTGATGAGGAATGGGTGAATTGGGTTCTCAGTTGTGTGACCTCGTCCTCCTTCTCGGTTCTTATTAATGGGGAACAACCTTCATATTTTTTTAGTGATTCTCGGGGTCTCCAGAAAGGGGACCCTTTATCTCCTTATTTATTCATTATCATGGCAGAGGGTCTTGGAAGATTTATTAAATCTCAGGTGAGGCAGGGTCTTATCCATGGTTGGATCTGGAGCAATTATCTCCCTTCCTACTCTTATCTTCAGTTTGTGGATGATACTGGGCTAATGGGCAGGGATAGAATTTGTGAGGCAGTGAACTTCAGGAGAGCTTTAGACATCTATTTGAAGGCTTCAGGTCAGTGTATTAATGATGACAAATCCTCCATTTATTTCTTTAATACTCGTCAACTTATTCAGAGCAGGATTGCTAGGATCCTTAGATTTTAGATCAGTTATCTTCCCTTGATGTACCTTAGGATCCCGTTGGCTTTGGGATCTTAGCGTAGAGATTACTGGCAGGGAATTTTGGATAAATTCTAGAGTAAGATTAGTCATTGGACTTACAAATGGTTATCTTCTATTGGGAGGGTGGTTCTTCTAAAGACGGTGGTGCAGTCTCTCCCCATTTATAGGTGTTGTGTGCAAGTTCCCCCATCCACCTTTGTGTGGGAATTTGATGCTCTGTCTCGGCAATTTCTTTGGTCAGGCAGCCTTCTCTCCTTGAAGTGGAGTTTAGTCAAGTGGGAGTTGGTCTGCAGGCCGAAGCATGTTGGGGGCCTTGGTATTAGGTCTATGGCTCTTGCTATCATGGCCCTGGCTGCCAAGCTGTACTGGATGTGGTGCAACAATCAAGATCAGGATTGGGCCAAGATTCTTGCCCACAAGTATCTTCCTAGTGTTGATAGCGTTGATGCGCCACGACTTGCTTTGCAGGGTAAAGGTTCTTGTATTTGGGATACCCTTAAGAAGGGAGCTCAGCTGATTAAGGCAGGTCTCTTCTAGATCTGTAATAAAGGATCTGATGCTCTATTTTGGCAAGACCCTTGGGATTGCCACCCTTCCATTCTTTCTAGCTTTCCTCAGCTTCAGCCTCTTTGCCATATTTTTTCTGATGTTGGTTGGATTAAGGTGGAGCATTTTAAAACTATCAAGCGTATTGGTCAGGCGATGGTGGCTTGCTGGAAGGACCCGCAGGAGTGGCCCATGGGTGGTTCTAAGGAGGATCATGCTACTCTTACTAGAGTTTTGGAGGGCAGGCTCTGCAACTCCCTTAATGCGAGGGACGTTTTGGCTTGGAGTCCTAGTCCAAAAGGTAAATTTATTGTTGCTCAAGGCTATGCTATGCTTGACAGGAACTTACATGGTCATGTTGAGGTGCAATGGTGGAAGAAGGTATGGGATAAATTCTCTTGGCCTAAACACAATTTTTTCTTATGGTTGGTGGCTCAGCAGAAGTGTCTCACTTGGGAAAATCTTCGCAAGCGAGGTTTTCAGGGACCTTCTATTTGCCTTCTTTGTTCGCACAGTGAGGAATGTACCTCCCACTTGCTCTTTCTTTGCCCTTATTCTAGAGAGATATGACATAGATGGTGGAAGGCTTGGCATCATGGTTGTATTCATGCTACCTCCCTTATTGATTTTTGGGAGAGTTTGGGCAGGCCTCCAGCGAAGACTTCTTTTCTGCAGGTGGCCTGGTCTGTTGGGCCTATTTTCATTCTCTGGAACCTTTGGCTGGAGAGGAACCGTAGAGTTTTTTGTGGCTCCAATTTGGGAAGTTTTCAATTGTGGAAGAAGATAATTAGCAGGCTTCAGGAGACTATTTATGCTAAGTGTGATATGTCTGAAAATACTGATCTTGGTGATCTTGCTATTTTGCAGAATTTGAACCTTGGGGATAGTAGAAGGGGATGCTTTACTGGAAGAAGGCCTCGTCAGGTCAGGCAATGGGTCTGTCAGGATGGGAGGTGGATGCCTCCCTCGGTGGGGGTCCTAAAGATTAATACTAATGGTTCTTCTCGTGGGAACCCTGGTCATGTTGGTGTTGGGGGTATTGGTAGAGGTAATGATGGTGGTGTGGTTTTTGTTTTCTGTATTTACAAAGGTCGACACTCTAATAATCTAATGGAGGCCCTTGCTATTAAGATTGCAGTTGAGCGTGGATGCTCTTTAGGCTAGAGGAGGATCATCTGTGAGTCAGATTCTCAGATTGTTGTGGATATGTTGAACAACCAGAGTTTGGATAATGTTAGTTGGCAATTAGCCTCTGTGGTTAGACAGATTTAGAGTCTATGCAGTTCTGTGGATTCTGTCTCCTTTTGTCATATCCCTAGAGAGTGGAACAGAGTGGCTGATTGTTTGGCGAAGTGGGCCTCTGAGAATGCAGATGGATGGGATATTAGTGGAAGGGATGAGTTACCTTCTGATTATCTTGGGACCTTGGAGAGGTTATTAGTGGAAGACAGGAATATGTAGTGTTGTTGTTGGTTGTTCCAGTGGTGGTCTTGATTTGGTGGGCCTCTAGCCTTTTCCTTGTACTTTGGATTTTACTGAAACAAAAATTTTACACCTTCTTTTAAAAAAAAAAAAAAGTTGTTCCTTGCGAAAAAACCTAGAGGATAAGTTTGACAAAGGGAAGGCTTGGAGGGCTTCAATAGTCCTTGAACTGGTTCATAGTGACTTGGCGGGTCCTTTTCCATCATATCTTTCATTAAGGCTCATTATTTGCTCACCTTCATTGATGACTATTCGAGATACACATGGGTCTACTTCCTTTGACACAGAGGAGAATTCTTTGATAGATTTCAAGAGTTTAAGGCTTGTGTTGAGAAGCAATCTAAAAAGTGTGTCAAAATTATCCACACTGACAATGACAGGAATATGTGAATCATCGATTTGAGAAGTTCTATACTCTTGAAGGGATTGTTCTTCAGCATACTTTATCCTACACACCACAACAAAATGGTGTAGCTGAGAGGAAAAATAGGTCCCTAAAAGAGATGGTTGGTTGCATGATCCACACTCACGAGTCCTTGCACCTACATATTGGGCAAAAGCTATCTATTGTGCTTCTCACATCTAGAATAGAGTTCCACATAAGGCATTAAAGGGAATCACTCCCTTCAAAGCTTGGTGTGGTCAAAAACCTATTGTGGGGAACTTTAGAGTTTTTGGCCCCCCAACATGGGCACACATATCTTCAGAGAAGTGCAAGGCCTTGGAACCTTAGAGTCGACTTTGTATCTTTGTTGGTTACCCTGATGGTGTCAAGGGATATTGGCTAATGGATTCTACAAAACATGAGCTCTTCATTGAGCGTAGAGTACATTTTGAGGAAATCTCTTCTAGCTCATCCTCTACTCTTCCTTCTTCAATAGTGGATTTAGAGGATTCTAGCATTGAGGATTTTCCTCAAGCTTCCTCTAGTCATCGAGTTGACCATGAGATTTCATCTTCCTCTTCACAAAGTTCAAAATCTCCTCCATTCCCTACCATGCCTCATTGGGCTTGCCAAACACTTGAGTTTGTAGGAAAGTTAGGGATCCTTCAAATATTAGGAGAACTCGGTCACAACATCATGACATTCCACATTCCTACATCACCATAGCTTTAGATCCACATTCATTTCATGAAGCATCTGGTATTGCTGAGTGGGATTCCACAATGGAGGAAGAGTACAACTCTTTAATGCAGAATAAAACATGGGATCTTGTTCCACTTTCTAAGGAAACAAAATTGGTTCGATGTAAGTGGATCTATCAAACCAAATTTGCAGTAGATGGCTTAGTTGACAAGTTTAAAGCATGACTTGTGGCCAAAGATTTCTCTCAACTACGAGGTATTGACTACTCCAAGACCTTTGCCCCTGTTGCCAAAATGAACTCCATTCACTTGCTACTTTTCATTTCTAAAACTCATGGTTGGGTTGTACATTAGATAGATGTGAAGAGTGCATTTCTTCACAAAGATATACATGAAGAAATTTACATGGATTAACCACAAGCATTCATTCAAGATTCTTCATTGGTTTGCAAACAAACAAAGTCTCTCTGTGGCCTCAAACAAGCTCCATGAGCTTTGTATGCCAAAATGGACTCCTTTCTTCTATCCACTGGGTTCTCCAGATGCCACTCAAATCCCAATGTTTATATCTTGCAGCAAAAGGATGCTCTTCTCTTCTTGGCTCTCTATGCTGATGACTTGATTGTCACTCAAAGCAATTCATCCATCATCGGAACTATGAAGAATGCTTTGCATGACATATTTTTCATGAATGACTTGGGTCTCTTCATTACTTTCTCGAGATCGAGATTGCTCAGACCTCTATTGGGATTTCACTTACACAGCTTAAGTATGCTCTTGATCTTTTGTCACATTTTCATATGGCTACTTGTAAGCCTGCACTGAATCCCTTTCTATCTGGAGTTAAGCTTGAGGAAAAATGTTCCACACCCCTAGTTGATGCTACTTTGTATCATCAACTTATTGGTAGCCTCATCTACTTGACTCATACTCTCCCCGATATTTCCTTTGTAGCTGGAATTGTTTCACACTTCATGAAAAAACCATATGAGCTTCATTAGAAAGATGCAAAACTCATCTTGCACTACATCTAGGGAACTCCTCGGTATGGGATTCACTATGTAGTAGGCAAACATTCAGACTTACTTGGATACACAAATTTTGATTGGGCTGGTGATATTGATGATCGCAAATCCACCTCTGGCTACAACTTTCACTATGGTTCCAATCCCATTTGTTGGTAGAGCAAGAAGTAGCATGTCATTGCTCTTTCTTCAACTAAGGCTTCATATTGAGGGGTTGTCAATGTTGCCACTGAGGCTATTTGGCTTCAGAATATCCTCATTGAACTTGGAATCACCTTTTAGAAGCCATTAGTCATCTATTGTGACACCCAGAGCACCATATAGATCTCAAAAGAATGATTGTTGACATTTAAAAGGATCTAAATCACATGGTTATTTCAATTTTGGAGTCATGGATGACAACATTTTGAAGCCATCTAGGACAGAGAAAGGTGATAACCCATCCACAACCAACATCATGATTGCTACAAAATATGGAACTAGCTAGCCAAATAACACAAACACCATTAAAAGAAAAAAATAATAATCTCTTGTTGTAAATAGAGAACATCTAAAGCTAATTTTTTCTATTAAATATCACACACTAAATATTTCCTAGAGAGGTCAATAAGACCTCATATTTCTAGGAGAGGAAATTCGTTGCCAAAAGTTAAGAGCAATATCATCACTAGCTAACTCTTGAAAAGAAGAATACCAATTCTAGAAAAAATCTTTTGGGAAGAAACTACCCAACTAAAAGTTGGGAGATGACATTCTTCACTTCTATATACCATACTCTCCCTCCTCTAGTCATGCAATTGGCCTGCAAGACTATGGTAATTACTTAGGCAATTGGGGAGAGCAAACATGAACTTTCAATTGAGAAGATAAAATTGATGCTAGTTATGCCATCTAATAAAATATTTTCCTATTGGAGGGCTCCTTAGTGGATGGTACATCTTTCCCCTTCTTTGAAGGGTGTGAAATAGTTATGGGCTGCAATTTAGCAATTGAATGATTCAAAGTGGCTCAAGTTTTAGTTTGAGAACCACTAAGGTTATCATTTTTTGCTCTATGATGAGAGATTGTTGTTCATTTTTCCTCATATACCAAGTAACCTTGCCTAAACAAGGAGGTGATATGATTGAGGGGGTTTCGTAAGGGTAATCCTTAATTTGTGCTTGGTGGACTAGCGCCAAAATAAATGTTGCAAATATTGAGGTAAGGCATGCATTGGGTGTGACAAAGGTTACCAATTTGAATGTCCACAAATTCTTGTAGATCCTTGGATAGGTCAATCTCAACACAAACATGTTTCTATGGAGAAGCCTAGTAAAGTATAGATTAGGTTCAACACAAATAACCATCCCCAGGGAAGCAACAATGGCATGTAGAAAGTTGCAACATAGAAGGGGTAAACCTGAAAATTGAAGTCAAACTAGCACATGAAGTATCTTCATGTTTGAGATAGAAAAATCTCATATCTAAGACTAAAAGACCAACAAGGACATATGGGCATACCAAAGGCCATGTTTAAGGATAGCCTCAATATGACTAGCTTCAAAAAAAATGAAAATGAACCTTTAGTGAGGTTTTGGACAACATCAAATCAGACCCCATGCAAGGTCCAATATTTGTTGATCCAATCCTGAAACTTACTTTCTAAGGGAGTTCTTCCAACAAAATACCTTATCAAAGTGAAATGTTCTAGCTATTCACATGTATTGTCAAACTCAAGGATGGTTAAAACCACATCTGCTAGGGATTTAGAATGTGCACCTCATGAAAAACTTTCAAAACAACTATTTGGATCACTTGTTTGGAGGAACCATTGTGTAGAGCTATCAAACTATCAACACCAACATGAACTATTAGATTGAAGTTGTTTGAGACCATAAAAAACGAATAAAATAAATGCAAAAGATTAAAAGCTTTCGTACACTAAAATTGTGGTATGACATAAAGATAGACAAAGACATGGGAAAGAACACAATCCCTAATAGTGCCAAGTTCTCGTTTCAGTTCGAGTTCCTTCAACATTTACCCACTAAAAGGGTTTTATTTCTAAGCACAATACTTGCAAGTTATAGAACCCTATGCACTTGACTCTGTTTAGACGTTGCATAACCAAGACATGACAAATGGCTCATACTTTTTGGTGCCCAGAGGAAAGACGGATCCGTATCTGTGTTTCTTGTTTAAAATCAGAGCTGAAATAGACGCTCTTAGGAGTACCCAAATGGAGTTTAGCCCAAAAATCGCAAATGCCATAGCCTTCGCGAGTACTTGTTACCATTATGGCGACTGCTGATGACCATAAAATTTTGGAAATTGGAATTCAATATTCGCCGGCACAGATGCGTCAGCTTTTTTCCGGTCGGTCTCGTTGCACTGAATTTTCATTGCCAGGCTGTGTTGGGTTTTTACTATCTTCTGATTTCCTGTTTAGTTTTACTGCTGCCGGTCGCTCTCATTGCACTGAATTTTCATTGACAGGCTGTGTTGGGTTTTTACTATCTTCTGATTTCCTGTTTAGATTTACTGATGTTATGTCGGTATACGTCTAAGGCTTGATCCATTGGACAATGCCATTATTCACTGCAATTATTTCTGTGGACCCTCGACGATTTATATCCAAAGTTTAGTTTGTTGCAAGGTCTGGACAAACATTTTAATGCGCATCTTATCCACAACAGTTAATTGAGCGAGAAGCAATTCGTAATTGAGCCATGATGTTAGACGCCTCGTCAAGAATTTGTACTTGTAATCGGTGGCATTTTTTCCATCGCATTGAAAGAATAAAAGATCAAATTTATGTAAGGGTCCCATTCCAGCTTGCAATCGAATCAGCATTGCAAATAACAATTGAATAATGGGTCTGAATCATTTGCGTCAGGCCCTAGTCTTTTGAACATTTCAATGTGTCTTAGTCGGAGTTACGTCCGCTGCTGCGACTACATCAAAATGCGCAAAAAGTGGAACGCACGGCATGCTCTGCTTATAGGCCTATTCACTTTTTCAACTATAGATTTCTATAAGGTTAATTAAATAAAAAATAAGATCTTCTTGGAACACTTTCTTACAAGGGAGTAGGGGAGAGGACTTAATAGTTGAGTACCTTAATTTCACACTTTTAATTATCCTACGTGGAAATTTCAAATAACTCCCATTTTTTTCCAGCAGCTTACTTGGCAAGTCCCTTGTTTATAACTAAGGTTTTAGGGCCACATCATCAAATATGATGCCACATCAGCATGCTTTTTGTCAAGGTGTCCAACAAGGTCCCAAAAAAAAGTGAGACCAATACTTGTGCATTCACAGCATGTTTTATTGAGTGGTGATGTTGAATTACATTTGGTTTAATTATGGCTAGTCATCATCTTAAGTCACAACTATTGGTCCAATATTGATAAAAATATTGGACATTATATAAACAAATACTATCACAACTATTGAAACATGCTCAGGGACTGGGTCCTCTCCTCTAACTTTGCAAAGATCAGATGTTGACAATATTTTCTAAGAGAATATAAAAAAACTTCTTACAACTACAAATAGTATACGATACATATGGTGAATTGAAAAGATTACCAAACTACCAACGACTAACACATAAAACTCTCTTTTTTTATATTGGAATAAGTTAAAAATTTACAAAACTGCAGTAAGAGTAGTAAATCAGCAGCCACAATAGCTGCATTAACATCAGAAAAACAACTCTAAATAATAAAGGTGGGTTTCGAGATTTTGATATTTTAAATAATATTTGTTGGGATTATTCTCAAAAATACACATAAATAAGGCATGTGTATGCAAAATGGGGCCAATTAAAGCATAAGAAAGCCCAATTATTAATGACAAACCTAGGAAAGTGTGAAAGTATGTTACAACACTTTATGACACTTTGAAATAAAGCTTGGTAAATGGTGAAAAGAGGTTATTTATGTGAAATACATTGATAAGACCCTAGAAAAGTGTGAAAGTGTGTTACAACACTTTACAACACTTAGGTAAGGTACCATTTGAATCCTTTTAATTCACAAGGGCCCACGACCAAATGTGAATGTGTTATCCACATTACAACATTAAATCAAGGCAATGTTAAGCCAAAATCACAAAGAGGGCCCAAACGAGTTAGAAAAGTTAGAAGGGTTACTTTTTCGGTGACCACACATTGATATTGTATTGTAGCAATTGCAGTAGTATTAAGTTACAAGGATTGCTAGTTGTAATTTGTTCGATTTGCTAGATAATAATATTGGACTCTCTGTTGGTGGATGTAGCATGAGTTTGGGTGAACCATGTTAAAAATTGTCTCTCGCTATTATTATTTATGTGTTTTTCATTCCTCTGTTTAATCTTTATTTGCATTTATTTGATATTTTCTGCATGCAATTCCTAACAAGATGATGTTCAAAAGATGAAGTATCATGATTTTTTGGGAAGTCACCCATCTCATTACTATTTCAACTCAAATATGTTTAATAATTGAGTTTCCTTCAAGATAAAGTTCAAATGGAATAGCAAATTGAGTTTGATATTGGACAACTCAATTAAAGTAATACTAGGATGGGTGATCTTCCATGGTGTCTTTATGTTTCACCATTAAGAGCATCACCTTAATGTCATAAGTGCAAAGTGGACCTTTTGTTTACATGAGAGAGGAGTTCATGCAAACTACTAGTCATGAGAGAGTTCATGTGAACCACTACTCATGAAATATAAATCAATGAGTTTGACTCAAAAACTACATAGTTTAATCCTAATAAAATATCATAGCTTGAAACACTATGAAAAACACCTAGTATATATATATATATAAATAATCACTCATGATATTTATTTTTTATTTTTTGATGAAATCACATCCACAATTACAAATAAGTTAAAGAAAATTGTTGAGCTATCATCCCATTTTAAAGTTACAAAATAAATTTTAGTTTAATCAACTTTATATTTATAAATATTACCTTGTTTTTGGTTTATAGTTGCATTATTTTTATTACAAGTATAATGAATTATTACAAATCACTATAAATATGGTTTGAATTTACATTAAATCATAAATGTTTTAAGATTTATAGAACATATTTCTTAACTTACTTTGAGTAATATATAAATTGTTCAATTTTCTTATTTCTAATAGTGTGAATGTGTGTTTATATTTTTACATTTGGTATTTGGTAACTATATGCTAGAGGAAGCATATAAATATCATTTCAATTTTGGAAGATTCAAATTTAGGTAGATACTTTGACATGTACATAATCTTTGAAGTTTATGAAGCTTCAAAACGTAGTGCAAGATTACATATAGTATAAATCTTTATTTTTTTACAAGATTTATATGGTGCAATTTATACATATTTATTTATATTCTATTTTATTTTTCTATTATAGGATTAATATTTATAATTCTTTTAATTTGATTTATCATTAATCAATATTTTTTCTTCTAATTTTTTTTTTCTATCAACTAAATGTAATAAATATTATGGAAGATCTAAATTGTGCATTAATGCATAATGTCATGATGCATGTTGATAGGAAATATGTAGCCTAGTCACCAATAGTATCTTGTTGAGAAATGTTTGAATGCATTATATTAATTTTAGAGGATAATATATGTCCATTCTAATAATTTTAATAACATTATATTCTATTCATTTATGCACAATACATAAATAAACCAATAAAGTATAGGTCATTATATTAGACAGTATATTATTTAATATTTCACATATTTTGAATTTTATTTGCTAACTTATTGATACATGTCTATCTTGATTTAATTTATTCCATAGATATATGTTATTTTGAGGAAATGATGTTCAAATATATTCCTTATTAACTTTAATATAGACATGGGTGGTATAGAATCACTATTTATGTCACCAAATATGGTCAACTGTCTATGAGATTCCCTCTATGCGGTACTAGTCTCTAGAGTTTAGGAAGGTTTCTATAGACACCTAAAATATGACCTACCCAACCACGCCTAAATTTAGCCTATCCTAAGCCATTAATTAAATAAATAATCCATAAAAAAGTTATCCCACTTTATTGTATCCAATTAATTAAATAAATAATAATTTATTGTTTTTATTAATTTATCCATTACCTTTATCCCCAAATCCTCCAACTATATTAATTAATTAATTAATGCTAATCAATCCCCACCACCTTTTTCTCTAATATTTAATTACCTTTATCTCTCAATTCTTATCCATTTAATCTTAGCCATTGAATCCATTCACATGGATCACAATCTGAACTTGTCATTATGTAATAAGTTTTCCTCTCACATATCTAACTAACGCCTTGTTTAGATTCATTGAACCTAGACACTTCTCAAAATTTAAACTAACTTTCCATCTTATCCATTCATCTCATCTAAACCTCTTAATCTCAACCATTCACATAAGGATGTTTCCCTAATGCACATCCTAAACCTAGTCATTATCCCTCATGTGACAATTGTCACATGACTACAACTTTGATCTTAACCAAGTAATCTTCAACCAATCTTAGCCATCCATCAACCAATATATCTTAACCCTTGATTTCTCTCTGATAATTTTTAGAAATGAGAGGCCTTCCATCCTATTTAGTACATGGATCCACTATCATGCTACTATTATGATACTCAAATTTCTATTGAATCATCTTTGATTATACCATCATGCTATTGGAATCATGAGCAACCACATCCAAACTATTAACATATTACACTTGATATTTCTAAGGTTTGCATCTTTTTTGGTTTGAATATGCTACATTTGATACATATTTCATTTATATTATTTGCATGTAATACATTTTGGTGAACTTGATGTGAATCTTTGCATATGACATTTGTCCTTGTGAGTTTGATCTTGTAGGTTAACGTCCTTCCAAAGGAGATTTTAAAATAATTTTTTTATAGGGGCCCCAAATTGCAAAAATAACCTCACGATTGAGCTTAGGGGGGCTGAGAGATAAATTTTGACATAAAATTTGGTATATTTTGCTTATTGTCAATTTTTTGAAATTTAGGGCCTTGAAGGCTCATTGTACAGAAATCTGTACAACCATACCATATGGTCAAATGGTCGTACGACCAAGGGTTTGTTTACATATTAATCTATATCTTTAAATTTGAAAAATATTCGTTGAAGTATATGCAATAATTGCATCTGGATATAAAAAAAAAATTGGGTTTTATGGACACATTATGAATCACATGGGTATTTTTGTGTGTATATAGCCACACAGGCTTGCAACATATGGACCTTATAAATAGGCTTGCAGTCTACACACCTTATACACAGGCCACGGTTCATATTATTTGCATGTTCGTGTAGTTGTGTATAAGCCCCTTCAATAGACCAAGCCTTTTTTTTAACACTTATTATTATTTGCGTAAAGTTTAAAATTTATTAAAAACTAAACTTTTTTATTTCTTTTTATTTTTTGGTAGATCATAAGCCCTAGTCATATGGGCAACTAGGGGTGTCACTAAACCTTGGCACTCAACCCTCAATCACGGGCCTATGAAGTTCTCTATCATGTGGGGCTTAATTTCAACACCCTAGGCTTATTGCTAGCCCTTGGTCACCCAGGTGATTGGGTGATAGGTTCATAGGGGTTAGACATAGACTCCACATACACTCTAGTAGAGATTTATGCATCTTAGAGTCCTTACCTCTTCAGATTTATCCATAAAAAAAACTTTAAGTTGCATATATTTCCCATTTGTACCCTATTACACAACTATGATAGCCAAAAATACATGCCATCATTCACAAGAATATTTCATTACTGAAATATATAATCAATGAAGTAAAATTATATAATTACATGCTCAAATGAATGTATAAAATTTGTAATTACACTTGGTAGAAAAAAAACATTGGAAACATGCATAAATTCACCCTCAACGAGATGCACATACTTTTGAATCAAACTATGCATGGCCATAGTGCTAGAAAAGGCATGCATCTCATTCTCTCCTAGAAAATAATCTATATCATTTATGTTAACCATGAAGACAACCTTAGCATGATCATAACTAAAAAATTATCAAGAGTTGTTAACATGATAGTCATGTAGCTAAAGATTTTAGTCATGCATAAGAGACTATACACCTACTAAAGTAACACAATAGGTGGATCAACCTACCCAAATGGATGAAATTCACTTAATCTCTATACTTTATTCCTTTCTATAAACATCCTCTATTCTATATCATACATTAGATCCCAACACAACCATGCATATCCTATCATTAAGATAGAGCTTAATCGTTGCTATAATCCCGCACTAGTATCAAGTCACATCTATTTACACATTGGAATCTCTATGATTCTTCTTAGAAATAACACACATGAGGTTTCTCAAATTAATTCCAATATAGCCACACTAATGGTACACAACACTAGGGTTTTGTAATGTCAAATAATAATGTCTATCATGTTTTCTACTTTGACAGGTTGAACCTAGAGGTAAGATCTACATAATTCTATAACTCAAACTTTATAATTTATGTCTTGAGGAAATATTGGTAAAAGTTTCCCTAGTCTTTTTGTCAATCTACACACACATAAATATCCCTATGTACATCTAACCCTATCCTATCCATTTACTCACTCTTTATATTTACCTTAGTCACCTAATTATCACACTACCTATGAACCTACTTCCATTTAGCTATTTGTCACTTAAATATCTAATTATCATTGTATTTTAGGATAGATCAATGATCATGAGGGTGACCTTGCTATCCCAAATTTTTCCATTTCCAATTTAAAGTTAAAAATTCAAATTTGGTCAATTGATCTCTTTCACCCAAATCTACTTTAAGTTGACTAAAACCAAATTTGACATAATTTACTGTCATGTGCTAGTATTTAAAAATACTTAGTGGATTGATTCCAGTCATCAAGTACAATCAAGTGTTCATCACCTAATAAAAAGGGAAGAATTTGAATATTTGAGTAATCAATAGCAACACATTTCAATTTGGTGCAATAAAGAGTAATGCTCATCTACATTCTTAGAGTGCTTTCTTGTAACTTTTTATCTTGTTCAAGTTTTGAAGATTGAACTAGGTTGAAGCTCCTTGTGGCAATGATAATCCTTTCAAGCATTTTTGAATACCACCAAGTGTCCAAGCATATAGAAAAACCAAATAAAAGGTTCCATATCATGTGTGAAGTTGCAAATGAGAAAACTCTTGATTGCTAGAATAATCCAAAGCTGAAGTATAAATTTGCAACCATGAATTTATTCCAAACCTTTGAGATTGTCCTCTAACAAAGGATAGATCTAGTGTAGACTTTCACATAATTCCTTGGTAGAGAGACATATTTTCTAAGTGTAACATCATATGCATTCTAAAATTCCATCCATTTGATCATCATTCTTTAGTTATCGAACTAAGTATCATCTTATAGATCTTTTTAATTTCTAAAATACATTACATAAATTTGTCAACTACCAACTCTCCACATTCTATTAATTTAGACTAATTTTACTATGTAATTGCATTTAGTAGAAATCATTTTTATTTTCATCTTTATTGAATAAAGCTCCTACGAAAGAGAATTAAAGAAAAACAAAAAGAGAAATGATAAATAAAGATCCTTTTAAAGTCAATACGAAAAGTAGATCTTTGATTTGTGTGGAGTTATAGCGTTAATAGTCTTATAACTAAGATGCAAGAGATTGGGTTGTATCCCTTTAAAATAGAAAGTGAATAAAAGAAATGAAAATGTATTTCTGAACTCCACAATACTTGCAAGTTTCGGATGTCATGGGGTCAACCCATGCGACACCCAAAAGCTCTATACTCAAGTTGGACCTATTGAAAATGAAGGTAATTATGTAGCTTAATACTTTGTAAAACTATGAGATTGTATATCTAATTAAGTGTTCTTTGTTACAAATTCTTTGTCTATGATTATTTTTTTTAGATTCATTTTACCAATTGTAGAAAGTAGACAGAAGATTGTAGAAGAATAAGACTAGAAGATAGAAGTGACACAACATATACATGGAGAAACCCTTTCAAGAAAAAACTCCACCACCAGAATCAATATTGCTTGTATTATTTAACCTTAGAACAATATTACAATAACACTACATATCAATTCTCGATTGAGATGCTTCTTTTTCCTTCAACAATTCTTCTTCACAACCTACAATAAACTCTCATGTGTCCAAGCATGAATCCTCACATCCCATACCATGCTTCACAAAATTACTCTCTTCAACTTGTTGCAATTTATAGACAATAATGAGCCTTGTAAACTCCAATTACAAAGCACAATGCTTATCTCACAAAACCCATGCCTATTCTTTGCAAATAGAGTTCTACCATGAAGAACAATGTCAAAACAAGTTCTTCATCCATTTGGGCGTCCCAAACTAAAGTCATAACTCAACGTTGATTCCGAAGATATCTTGTAAGCTTATCATCAGAGTTGGCGCCAAAGAATGGGCCCACTTAACTCAACCTTATAAAATATCTTATCATGCAAAAGTGTTAACTCCAAGATGCCAACTTGGGTGCCCAAGGTGGGTCCAATTCAATCTCTGTTAACTGAAACATATCTCTCCATCAATTCATGCAAACAGGATGCATGATTGATCATCCCCACTTAACTAAATGTATCACCTATTATCTATCATGCAACTCAAGTCATTAGTCATGCATTCCAAGTCAACTAAAGTCAACTAGCATTGAACTAAAACTAACTACATGCAACTGAAGATAACTGAACCATAACTAAACTGAACTGATACTGAACTGAGCCGAACTAATCTGAACTGAACTGATCTGAACTGAACTAAACTGAACTCAATGCATGTAAACATCAATCCCTAACTTCTAGGATCTTTTCATGCATTACTAAAGTTTTATCTTTTTTCCAAATAGTTAACTTAAATCAAGGTGAGTTCCACCTTCCATGTGGGTGCCCCATGTGCTCCTATTTTGTAGGAGCTCTTCATGGGTGTCCCCACATTTTCCTATCATTAGAATTAATTACAAATGTCAATTAACATGTTTATTTCATTCAAATTTAATCTCTTTCTAATCCTAGTGTTGGGGAACACTTTCCAAGGACTTAGGAGATACATGAAATAATGTTTAGGATTGCAATTAAATGGCATCCTATTCCCAACATTCTCCCACTTGAAATTATACATTGCAATTATTCTAAACAAGGAATCATTATTATAAACCAAGTATAGGACTCAAGGCCAATGACCTTCCTGCACCAACTAATCAATCCATGCCAACTTCAAATGCAACCTGCACAATCATGAAGCTTCAAGCAAATGATTAAAACCAAGAGAACTTATATGTAGGGACTGGTTTCATAAGATAATCTGCAACATTAATTAAAGTGTCAATTTTCTCAATTAATACCTTCCCACTCTCAACCATTTCTCACACAAAGTGATACTGAACATCAACATGCTTAGTACGAGCATGATACATAGGATTTTTGGCTAAATACATAACACTCGGCTATCACATTCAAGTTTAACTTACTTGCAATTAAAACCAATATCTTTCCCAAGTCTTTGTATCCAAACTGCCTCTTTGGAGGCATGTAAACTGTTGAATGTGTTGAACTCATGTCCAACCAAGGTGTAGGATTCTCGGTCTTTACTGTTGAAAAATATTTTCTTACAAGTAACCATTCCAACATATATCTCTTACCATAAGAGAACTCAAGCCTCACCTATTTCTCCAACTATCCATGAGGACCTATAACCAACCAATCCATGCCAAACTCCAAATGCAACATAACACTATCATGAAGTAATCAAGCAAATGATTAATGTACCCAATACATAAGAGAACCACACAATCTTATCAATGTCAAAGCTCCAATCATGAATTAGGAACATAAACATGATAGCATGATCTAACCATCTCCTCCAAGGAGATCACATGCATCATAACATACATAAACATCCTAGTCTCAAGAGAACAATTACCATGCCAAACTCTAAACACGTATCAAGAATAAACCATGACATAATAGCAACCACTCTAAACCAAGAAAAAACCATATCCCCAATCACATGAAGATAACCTTACAAATGATGCATCCACGTCATTTCCAATAACTCCCATTGAATCGTGGTACGAGTTACAGATGGCATCATGACTACCATCCTCCTCATGAAGATCACTCTTTAACATCAAGCAAAGAGTCATCACTAACATTTTTACATGAAATGATCAAAGCATTATTACCGTCATCCGAGGATTCCTCTGTAGAAGAATCAAAACTCTTTTTCTTGTTCTTACAATCGTTCTTCACATGTCCCGGTTTACCACAGTTCCAACACTTTACCTTACTCTGTCCTTTGGAATTACCCTTCCCTTCCTTGTCTCCCTTAGGTTCCTTTTTCTCAGGCCTACCTTTTACAAACAAGGCATCTTGGATTTCCGTTTTAGACTTTATCCTCATGTCCTCTGATAGGAGAGTAGGAATTATATTGTCCATCTTCGGATCTGCACCACTACCACTGATAGCAACAATTAGATTCTCCCAAGATTCTGGTAAAGAACAAAGTAAGAAAAAGCATTTATCTTCATCTTCTAGCTTTACATCTACAGATGCTAACTGACTTAGAATCAAATTAAAAGCATTCAAATGATTTGCAACAGAATCACCATCTTTCATCTTTAAACAATACAATTTCCTTTTCAGATACAACTTATTAGTAAGACTTTTGGTTTGATAAATATCACCTATTCTCTTCCACAACTTATATGCAGTAGTTTCTTTTGAAACATTCAAGAGAACAACATCAACAAGCATAATCTTATGGTCCCTCTTGCCTTCTTATCAAGCTTATCCCAATCCTCATCTGACATCATTGTAGGTGACTTTTTCTCATTACCAACAACTAACCACTGATCTCTCTCTTCAAGGAGATCCTCCATTTTTAGTTTCCAAATCTCATAATTAGATACATTGAATCTTTCAATATCTAAACGAGAATTAAAACTCATTGTAACAAACTTATTTTCCAAAATCAGCAATAACACAATAGTAAAAGCTCCCACTACAACCTAAAATCCTTCAAACTTTTAAGAGAAAGGTGTCCCAAACTCTACCCAACCTCAACTCTGATACCAAATGTTGAAAATGAAGGTAATTATGTAGCTTTAAAACTTGTAAAACTATTATACTATAGATCTAAATAAATGTTCTTTGTTACAATTTCTTTGTGGATGATTATCTGTTTAGATTCATTTTACCAATTGTAGAAAGTAGACAGAAGATTGTAGAAGAATAAGACCAGAAGATAGAAGTGACACAATATATACGTGGAGAAACCCTTTCAAGAAAATACTCCACCACCAGAATCAATAGTGCTTGTATTATTTAACATTAGAACAAGATTACAATAACATTGTATTAGTCCTTGATTGAGATGCTTCTTTTTCCTTTAACAATTCTTCACAACCTGCAGTAAAGTCTTATGTGTCCAAGCATGAATCCACACATCCCATGCCATGCTTCACAAAAGTACTCTCTTCAACTTGCTACAATTTATAGACAATAATGAGCCTTGTAAACTACAAAGAGTTTACAATTACAAAGCACAATGCTTATCTCACAAAACCCACACCTATTCTTTGCAAGTAGAGTTCTACCATGAAGAACAATGTCAAAACAAGTCCTTCATCCATTTGGGTGTCCCAAACTGAAGTCATAACTCAACGTTGATTATGCCTTGTCTCTTGGTTGACCTTGCCATTGAACCAAGAACTCTTTCCATCTGTAGTCTCCAAACTTCCTCTCCCTAACTACAAGAACCTCTTCAATTTGTAGATTCGGCCTGTCTAACACATTTCCTAGCACTCTAGTAGGTTTGTTTCTTGCAGCGTCCTCCTTGTCTTCATGCAGAGGACAGAGTTGACTCACATGATAAACATTATGAACTCTCATGTGTGTCGGTAGTTTCAATCTATAGGTGACATTTCCAACTCGCCCTATGATCTCCTCTGGGCCATCGAACCTCCTGGTGAGGGAATGGCTCATGCCTCTCATGGGCTTGAATTGATGATAGTTTAACTTGAGTAAAACCTTGTCATGTACTTGGTATTCCACATCCCTCCTAGTTGAGTCTGCAAAACCCTTCATCCTCTCCCCTGCCTTGATTAAGTGGCGACGAGCTAGGTCTACCCTATCTTGCCAGTTTCTTAAGTGATCAACAACACTTGGCAAATCTCCAAGATACCCAGTAAGGAGAGTATGAGGAGTTAGTGGTTGCTGCCTTGTCGCCAGATGGAAGGGAGAGTACTGACTCGATCCAGACTTCTAAAGGTTGTAACTGAACTAAGCGGAGTCCAAAAGTCTATCCCAGTTGGACTGATCTGATTGCATAGAGTGTATTAAGTAGTCTTCCAACACTCCATTGATCCGATTGATCTGACCATCGGTTTGGGGGTGATTGGAATTTGACATGAGAAGCTTGGTGCCCATTAACTTGAACAACTCACTCCAAAAGTCAGATGTGAAGTGGGCATCCCTGTCACTGACTATACTTAAGTTGACTAGACCCCAATACTTCATTACATTTTTGTAAAATTAGTCGGCCACTTCCTCGACATTGCAAGGTGCCTTACATGGGACAAAGATACAATAATTGGAGAAATGGTCGACCACCACCATTATACTTGTGCACCCATCTACATTGGGAAAACTTGTTAGGAAATCCATAGACACACTAGCCTAAGGTCTGATTGGTACGGGTAAGGGTTGTAATAAGCCTCCTGGAGACTTGGTCTCTTCCTTGTCTTGTTGAAAATTGAGAGATGTTTTAACATACTCATCAATATCTTGTCTCATTCTAGGCCAATAGAAGCCCCTTTCAAGGAGGGCGGGGGTTCTTTTCTGTCCAGAGTGTCCTGCCCACAAACTATCATGACACTCTTGTATTAAATCCCTCCTTAGACTTCTCCATTTCGGCACATAGACTCGATTGTAGGTGAACAACATGATTCCATCCTTCTTTGTGAATTTTTGAGTCATGCCTTGTGTACACTACTTCCACAGTTCAGCTGCTTGTGGATCTTGCACCAAGCCTTCCTTGATGTTGTCCACCATTTCTATCGAGAGGGTGACTTGAATCACTTCTTGAGTAGTCTCATCATCGCCTCCCTCCACATCCAATAACTATGCCTTTCTACTGAGAGAGTCTACAACCACATTGGCCTTGCTAAGGTTGTAAACAATCTCATAGTTGAATTCAACATGAATTCCTACCACCTTGCTTGCTTGGGGGTAAGTTTGGCATGAGTCTTAAAATAGGTCAATGAGATGTTATCAGTTTTGACAACAATGGGGACTTTGAGTAGATAGTGCCTCCATGTCATGAGGCAATGAATAATTCCCATCATCTCCTTCTCATGAGATAGATAGATATTCTCTCTATCCTTAAGTTTTCTTGACTCATATGCTACAGGGTGCCCATCTTCTATGAGCACACCCCCAAGAACATAATCTAATGCATCACTCTGGACTTCAAATGGCCTACTGAAATCAGGTAGTGCAAGAACAGGTTCTGTGGTGAGCTTCTCCTTGAGACTCTCAAATGTTGGCTTACACTTATCTGACCAAAACCACTTTCAATCCTTCTTTAGGAGATCTGTCAATGGGGCGACCCACTTGGAGTACCCAAAAACAAATTTTCTATAGGAATTGGCAAGACCCAAAAATTGGCGCACCTCATGCACATTTTGTAGAGGTTCCCTCTCCCTGATTGCCCTAAATTTCTCTAGATCTGGCCTTATCTGACCTCCGCCGATGATGTGTCCAAGGAAGTGGACTTCTGTTTGTGCGAAGGAACATTTTTCTTTCTTGACATAGAGTTGATGCTCCTTGAGCAACTCAAACACCTCTGCCAAGTGAACTTTGTGCTCCTCAAGTGTCTTGTTGTAAATCAAGATGTCGTCGAGGTAGACCACTACTGATCGATCAAGGAGTGGGCCGAACACATCATTCATTAGATTACAAAGCATTGCAGGCGCATTGCACAAGCCAAACGACATGACCATAAACTTGAAAGATCCATATCGGGTCACACAGTTTGCTTTCTCTTCATCTCTAGTTGCTATTCTAACTTGGTAGTAACCTTGTTTCAAGTCAAGCTTTGTGAAATACTTCACCCCAAATAGGTGGTCAAAGCAGTCTGCTATGAGAGGAAGAGGGTACTTATTCTTGATGGTGAGTTTGTTGAGTGCCCAAAAATCTACGTGCATAGTCTCAATGTTCCATCCTTCTTCTTTTGGAATAGAACGGGCACACCATATGGAGAACGAGATGGCTGTACATATCTCGCTTCCATAAGTTCCTCATGTTGTTTCTTTAACTCAACCATCTTAGGTCCAAACAATCTATAAGGTGCCTAGGTAGGAGGGCTTGCTCCTGGGATCATCTCGATCTGATGATCCACTGCTCTTCTAGGTGGTAGTTGGGTAGGAAGTTTGAGAGGCATTTTGTCTTCATACTCTGGACAGAATGATTTCGTCGATCTCTGGTGGGATGGGTGCCTCAGACACACCTTCTTCATCATCCCACCCTCCGAGTAGGGCTGCAAGGAATAGTGGCTCCTTTCCTAACTTGTTTATTTCCCTCTTCATACTCAGAACCGAAACCACTTGGCTTTTCCCACTCTGCCATCTATCAGATGTCTTGACCATGCCACTTTGCATGGGATCCATAAACATGAGTGCTTCTAAGTGGGGAATGATTGCTATTTTGACCAATCTCAAAAACTCCTAACCCAATATCAAGTTGAAGTCGTCCATTACAATTACAGTGAGATCCATCTTGTTCTGCCAAATCCCAATTGTGGTAGGCACGCCCTTGACAATGCCAATAGTCTTTTTAGCTGGGGAGTTGACAACCTTAAATGAACTAGTGCCTGGTTGCACTTTCATTCCCATGTCCACAACTCTCTTGGGAGAAATGTAATTGTGCGTGGCCCCTGAGTCCACTAGGTTGGTTATGCTCTTTCCATAGAATCGAATGTCGACGAAGCACAACTTTGTATCTTTGCTAGGCACTATTGGTGTAGCCTTGATGGATGGTGTTGCCTTTCTTGCATTGGCAAAACCCACTACTTTAAGTACTCCCATACCAAAAGTACATTCATTTTGGCCTGCCATTGCATCTGTTGTGGTGTTGATCCTTTGTTGCTCAGGACAATCATGCGCCCAATGCGCTGAATTACTACAAAAAAAGCATGCACTAGTCTTTTTGAGAGATGCCTTGGACTTGACATCATTTGGCTTACCACTAATTGATCCTTTGCTAGGGGGAGTCTTCTTGGTGTTTTCACTAGACTTTGTTCATGAAGGAGTCCCAAGTTTATCTTTGCCTTTATCCTTTTGTGGGAACTTCTTCTTGTCCTTTGTTGCACCTCTGACTTCCTTTGACGATTCACCTTTGAAATCAAGAAGTCAGTTTGCAACAGCCACCATGGTAGATGAGGTTTGGACATTATGGAGCCTAAGCTCGTTCTGAGCCCATGGAAATAAACCTCTCATGAACTAAAAGAGTTGGTCTTGCTTGGACATGTCTTTTATTTCCAGCATTAGGGTTGTGAAAGACTTGATGTAGTCCCTCATCCGTCCACTGTGTTTCAGTTCCATGAGGCACACTTGAGTCATCCAAGCCAAGTTCTCTGGCTTGAACCGAGTCCTCAGTGCGACTTGCAGTTGTGACCAAGTATCCACTACTACCACCTGCTTGCCCGATTTCAAGTCCTTCACCCTGGTCCTCTACTAGAGCTTCACGCTACTTGAAAGATAGGTAGAGATGAATGTGTCCAGGTACTGCTCCATATTCCAGAAGTAATTTTCCAAAACCTTGTCATCCCTCTAACTGTCGTACATGTCAGGAGGCTTGGCCTTGTGGCCACCACTCGAGCCACCTAGAGCTATGACAATTTTGAGGAGTTTGATGTCATCCTCAAGGTGCAAGATCTGTTTTGAACTAGCACTCAATTGGTTATGCAAATCCATTACAACTAGTTCTATAGACAAGAGTCAGTTGTTGGGCTCTAGGTCTTCTACACTCCAAATCCGTAACATGATCCTTCGTCCTTTGGGTGGAACGGTTGGTATTTACATTCCTCCCAGAATCAGGCTCAGGTTGATCCTCTTCCTGGGAGTTCCGTTCCTCGTCCGGGTCACCGAAGGGGTTAGGAGAGCTGTGATGCATTGTGAACTAGTAAACTGAACCCTAATATCTAAACCTCATTGAGAGGTATAGTGCCCTTGTGGCACAAACTTGAGTGTATCAAAGAGCCTTGTGCTCTAATACCAACTGTCACAGGGTCAATCCATGTGGCACCCAAAAGCTCTATACTCAGGTTGGACCAAGTACTGATCCACACCCTTTCTAACTTCTGGGACTATGCCTTTCATAAACCGAGTTATCAGATGACCAAGATGCAGTCAAGCAACATAACTTTAAAAAAAAGAATGTAAAACTTGACACAAAATGTAGGGTGAAAGTAGATTAGCTTTTATTGATTCAATGACTCCAAGTTAGGTTACAATAAAATTGCACTAATGTAGGACACACTTCACTACCCTGAGTTGCTCCCTGAGAACTCTTACAAAACACCCACCCCTAAACCTGTTGACACTCTTCGAAGACTGTTACTGTAGATAACTTTCGTCCCTAGCGGACTCACTTCTTCACGTGGCTTTAAGATCCTGAACTCCTTGAGAATTTTGGTGCTTGGTTTCCAATAGTAGGTGTGACTCGTTCTCCCAATCGAGCTACAAGTTGACTTACCCTGTCCACGACCCTAGCCTCACTTCGAGATGGGGTCGACCTCAACAATGAATTGTGCAATCGATGTGTGCACGGGGTGAACTTCTCTGGAGAGGGAACAATGCTCTAGTATAGTTCTTCACTTTGAGGGCTTGTATGCGTTTTATTTTCTTGATGTTGTGTTTCAACAACTTCTAGGATATATGTTCCCCTATTTAAGCTATTTGTCCGATTCCCAGACAGCGGTAGGATGACACTCAAAGTTGGGGCAGACCCCAAACTCTGACATTTTGCATTGTCCTACTAAC
The DNA here is from genome assembly GCA_007258455.2 of Sequoia sempervirens. Taxonomy (NCBI): domain Eukaryota; kingdom Viridiplantae; phylum Streptophyta; class Pinopsida; order Cupressales; family Cupressaceae; genus Sequoia; species Sequoia sempervirens. The sequence continues at coordinate 28,273,976 of VDFB02047144.1, read as the reverse complement.
ATCCCTGTTGGGAACCAGTCCCTAGTGTAATCTACACATACATTGATTCGCCTAACACCCCAACTCTAGACTTTAGGAGTTTGCAACCTCTTTAGCGTCCTTTGTTGAGATCCTAACGATTGGGGACTTGTCCAAGTCCATGACGGAAGCAACTTCCTTGTGAAACTAACTCCCGATGCAAGACTACTCCTTAGCCTTGGCTTGTTGGTGCAGAACTACTCCTTGACCCCGACTTGGTGTGAAGTCACTCCTTGACTCCGACTTGGATCCATGCAAGTCTAGTTCAAACTTGGCATCCCCCTAAGGGTCTGGCTTGGTGCGCACCTGGTTAAGGGTGCGACTTGGAGTGCACCATATTAGTGGTGTGACCATTGCGTCCCCTTGCGGGTACGACTTAGCACTCACCTTGTGGGGAGTGACACACTGTTTTATGAGTGCGGCTCGGGACTGTTCCTAAGTCCCCTGGGACAATCCAACTCGGTGAATCCAACTCGCAGAAAGGGACATCCGGATTACACTTGCACCTGAGTGCAAGGCGACCTACTGGCCGATCCTCTTCGTGCACCTTGGCCTTCGATGCACAGGAGGTGCTTAGTCTGAGAGTCAGACCCAGGCATTGCGCCCTGGGTGTTGGATGACTTTGAAGACCGCTACATCGGATTCGTGCATGTCTCTCGTTTAAAAGCAGAGCTTAAATTAACGCTCTTAGGAGTAACCAAATGAATGTTAGCCCCAAAATCGCACATGCCATAAACTTAGCGAGTAATTAGCCGATAGGCTTTTATTGTGGACTTGCTAGTCCACAGGCCATCGGCAAACCTGTCTCACATTCTCATCAAACTGCGCTTGGTTGCCGTGAAACTACTCTGGTTTTCAGTCCACCGATATTCAAATCAAATCAAATTTCACATCAATCTAATCTTACACTGTAAAATCTACATGTCAAATCTGCAGTTATTAAAAATCATATCAAATCTACTTCGAACTAGAAAGCCATGAAGTCAGATACAATGTTTCACTGTGAATAGAGTGAAGCAGTAGCTGTAGGGAGACTGGTTCTGGTTTGTCTCATTTTTTAACATTTATATTATGGTAGGGTTTCGTAATATCCCTATCCAGGGCAAGAGGAAAGGCCAAGCGAAACAAGAAGTAGGTCTACGTTTAGGCAAGGAAAATTTAGCACAGGACTTCACCATGCTGACTACATTCTGCCATGGCTTGTGCAGCACAATTCTTCCCCTGTTTTCCGCCATGAATTGCCTGCAGGGGAGGAAACATATGGTCGAGGGCAGAGTGAGAATGGCATTGCTACATTGGACTTGCAAGTCCACAAACGTCTGGCATACCTGTCTCCACCAGCAATGAAGATGGGGACGAGATTCTCTCTTACATAAAATCAACAAGGTATAGTGCACTTTGAGCTTCTGCAAATAATTATCTTTACAATTCAAAAGGACTACGAATATTGTGTTAGGTGCTAATAACATATACGTTCTGTCTCAGCAATCCAGTACCAACACTTCTTAGAACTATTACGATCATAAACTATAAACCTGCTCCCAAAGTTGCATAGTAGAACATGGATTTGCAGAGCCAAAGTTTTGATGGTAGAGAAGGAAACAATGAATGTTTCACATGTTCAAGGTTAAGTAAACTAACTGCATTTTTTTAATCTGTAACTATCAATAAAGAGTTTGAAATTGATATAGCTTACTAAGCCATGCTAGCCTCTGTTTATCGAGAGTTGTTAACCTTGGTTTTTGTGTCATGTATTTTAGATATACATGCAGAATCTCTGCAGAAATTGGCCTTGAAAATTAATATGGTACTTAAATATCACTGACATTGGCACTTCAATCACACGGTATACACATTGTTTAACCTTGCAGTCTGGTATTTAAGGTTTGGAATTTGACCTTATAAATCAGAGCTACTTTAATGGGTGTGCTTGGAGAACGTAGTGAGTGCAACCCCACCCATTTTTAGTTCTATCCACCATATGGGGACCGAAATTCAAGGCAGAGAGAATATGCGGTGATGGGGAACCTTGTTTTTATCCTTCAGTTCCATGAAACCAAAAGACTTAATATATAAAATTAAGTCACAAACAAGTCACTGCCTTTTGAAGTTTTGGTATAGATGCAGCATTAAACTGACCAGATTTTGTAGGACTTGTGTTTAGCTAGTGCTATATTGTTATTGATCCATTCAGTTGATTGATTTTCAATGATTTTTTTTATTTCACCATATGCAGGAAGTTCTCACTTCCAATCTCTTTCTTGGCTTCTACGAATAAAAATAGTTGTTGGGGCTATCAAAGGGCTTGCTTTTCTACATATTGCTGAAAGTAAAGTTATATATAGAGATTTGAAGGCGTCAAATGTTCTTCTTGATTCAGGATGTCAATAAACAACCCTTCTTATGGCATTATCTATCTTTTAACAAGATTACTGAACTGTTTCTTTTAATTTATGTCTTCTATTAGCCTTAGTTGTATTTTTTGTACCTGATCTAGTAACTTTGGTTGTTTTCAAAGAATTATAACACAAAGCTCTCAGATTTCAGACTAGCCAAAGTTGGCCCAAAAGGGGATATAACACATGTATTTACAAGGGTCATGGGAACTTATGGCTATGATGCTCCAAAATATCTAGCTATAGGTTCTTCTCGTTTAATTACTATTGTGTGTAGTTCATTTGACCTTAAAAATAATTATCGTGACCTTTGAGCATTTTGTCTACTCAGTCTACAATTTTTTTGTGAATTTTAACTAATGCTTGATGAATGTGTGGATTCTATTCACCAGGCCATTTGACAACAAGGATTGAGATTTATAGTTTTTGATTTGTCCTACTGGAACACCTCTCTGGCCGCCGCATTATAGAAAATAACCAACCTATAGGTGAACAAAATCTGGTGGAATGGGAAAAACCTTTTATGAATGATAAATGTAAAGTATATAAGATCATGGACACTAGATTGAAGGTTCAATATTCAATCATGGGAGCCCATACTGCATCTACGCTTGCTCTCAAATGCCTTTATCTAGAGCCAAAGTTTAAGCCTCATTTGAAAGTAGTAGTTGAAACATTGGAGCAGTTGGAGAAAAACAAAGATATGGCAAAGTATTCTCGATCCAATCAATTGCAAGAGATTCAACTAGCTAATCTCAACACTCAGAACATAAGCCATCCTTCCCATGGTAATCCAAGACTAGGTGACTATATACTCTACCCACCTCAAAAATCTCCCCATTTGAGGTGAATCTGCACTACAACATTGACACATCCACATCTCATAAAGTGGCGAATTGTTGGGTATGCAATTTATTAGGGCTTAATTATTTTTGTTTTTCTTTTAATAGGGCATCCTTGGGTAGTCGATAAGCCCCCTTCTTCTTGTTGTGGTCCTTTGTTGAGTGCTCTTGAGAAGCAAACACAATGTCTGTGTAATTTGTTTAATTCTAATGCCATAGCCTCCTTAGGAGTCAACAATGTTTCTCAGGCATTGGATTTGCCTCCAAAGTGTGGCAGTAACTTGAAAACAAACATTTCTACTACAAAAGGCACACAACTTGGTTTTCTTTTGTTTATAGTTCATTTATTTTCAAATTTCCTCTACTGTTTAAATGTGATTTGTGAATGAAAGAAGATACCCTGTAGGATCTACATGATAGAATAAGACTACATAATTTATTTTTTTTGTTTGTTGTATTCATTCTATTACATTTTAAAAGCTATATAGGTTATTCAAGTCTTCATGCTTTAGTGAGTGTTTTTGCCTTAATTGCTTGCATACATTAAGAACCCAGCATCTCATGCCCTTGATTCTCTATCTTTCATTGCCTCTAAATCAAATGGTTTATATATTTTCATATCCCTAATTCAACTATTATATAATGGGAGTTTATCTTGAATTGATTAATTACATGTCTGAAAAGACCAACCCATGTCAATGAGGCCAGGATTTGAAAAAAGACATTGAAGATTTTTCTACATCTTTGCTGCCATGTGCCTCAAGGCTGTGTATTCATTTGTTGTGTTTTGAAAGATCAATAATGTAACTATCCACTCGTTTAGTTGGAAACTCTTTTGGATTACCCAAATCTTAGATCTATTGAGAGCTTCTGCCCTTATTTGGTTGTACATAGGACAACTTGATATCTATTCCTTGCAAATAAATTCTTCTTGAGTTAAATTTTTCCATCTCCTTATTTCCATTGCTAGATGACAAGAATGCAACTTGTATTGACTATAATTTAGAAAGTGATTTTGTGGTCTGTAAGTGATCATTAGGTTGATCTCAAATCACTAAAATATGATTTTAGGCTAATTCAAGAATGAGTTATTTTTTCCAAGGAAAATGTACCTCTTCATTTCCCTATTTTCAAATCCGATTGGCCTACAAATGATACCAAATCTTCTCTTGAGTATGAAGAATTGTTTACTATGATAATCAATTTTTATTTATGTCTTATTTTTATTAGATATGCCAACCATTGGCACAATACTTCTCCCTACAATGATAACAAACCTGTTTTTGAACAAAAAATGGCAACAAAGAGACTCCTACGGTCCTACCAATGGCAACACTCCATCACAAGGTAATAGAAAAGGGGAAGCATTTGATCCTCTATAAACTTATTTTGTTTTAAAATCTACTTCAAATATTAGTAAATATGTTAAGATTGACATAATGTTTCTCCTTGTAATGGTATTATACCTGTCATAGAGACTGGAACCGAGGAATCCTTTAATCATCAGGAACATTATTCAATTTGTTTGTATTTATAATATGTTCTAATGTCAATTGAAGTGTGCAGGAGATACTAGCGCCTCTACTTCTTCAAGTCATTTTCTAGCTACACAAGTATTAGCCTTATTCATAATGGCCTTGCTTCTATCACCCAAACTTTTAAACACCTAGTCATTGCCACTGTTAAAGGGAAGTTAGGCAATTTTCCTGAAGATTATTATGCTGTATTACTTTGGTTAATCTGTTCAACTGGCTACTTCCCTCTTGCATTGAAAGTACAACATAATGCCTATAATAAACTTGGATCTCTCATTTTGTTTTTATTTTGTTCTGGATCTAAATAGATTGGAAGTGTTTGTTTATTTGTCTTTTCTATTGTTATTTTTTTAATACTTCAGATATATATAAGCATATACAAAATCTTTCTCTATTTTTGACTTTATTTTGGGTGTACTAGTTCCTAACATTTCTAAAATTTTCTTTCTTCTCTCTTTAAATATAACCTAGGAATTAAATATTTATTATATAATTAATGTTCATACATAAGTTAATAAAAATATATCTGAAGTACCTAAAACAAAAAAAGTTTGTAGTCTTTAACATCTTTTAGGAGAAATTAGAATTGTTTCCAATTTAAAGGTTTAGCTTACATTGACTTTAATGTCCAAAGAATGATGGTCACATTTGGGTGGACAATATCACAAAATAATTTGTCTTTTTTTAATATTTGTCATTATTATTATTGCTTTCCTTATTACTTCAATTTTATTTCCTATTTCATAGGTACATACTCATTTTTCAAAGGGATTGCATTGTTTAAAAAAAAACATATCCAACAAACATATGTACTTGCTTATATAATATAATGCATACCTCTATTTTTATATAATCAATTATGTATTGTTACAATTCATTTATGTTTTTTCCTTTAATTTCCTATCGGCGTCTCCATTGAACCTCCTTTAGGTGCAAGTGCTAGTAGTTAAAATAATGGCGACAGTAAATCACCACAAATTTTTGGAAAGTGGAATTCCATATTCCCTAGCACAGATGAGTCGAGTTTCTCTGTTCGCTCTCGTTGTACTGAATTTTCATTGTCAGGCTGTGTTCAACTCTGACTAAGCGTGCGTTCCATCGTATCTCAACGACCCTTTTTCGATATGGGTTTTACTATCTTCTGATTTCCTGTTTAGTTCTACTGCTGCTAGGCATGTCAGTATACGTTTGAGCCTTTACTCATTGGACAATGCCATTATTCACTGCAATAATTTCTCTGGACCGTCATATCGAAAGTTCATTTCGCTTCAAGATTTGGGTAGACATTTTAATGCGCATCTTATCCACACCAGTTAATTGAGCCATTAATACATATATTAGATTGAAGTTGAAGTTGTCATGTTCAAATTATTAATGGTTTAATTGTTATAGGTCTTAAAAAGTGAAGATCTAATTAAAAATGTTGAAAAAAGTGGGACTAATTATTGTGGGATTATGTTATTTAGATAATTCTATAATTCAAACTTCATTATTTTTTTCAAGGAAATAGTGGTGAAAATTATCCTAGCTTTTTTGTCCATCTACACATATATATCCCTATGTACATCTAACCCTACCCTATCGATGTACACACTCTTGTATATTTACCTTATTCACCTACTTATCACACTTACCTATACAGTGACTTCCCTTTAGGTATTTTTCACTTAGATCCAACTATTATTCTATTTTAGGATAGATCAAAGATCATGAGGGTGGCCTTGTTAATTCCAAAATTTGTCCATTTCTAATTTTAAGTTCAAAATTTAAATTTGGTCAATTGACCACTTTCACCCAAGTCTACCTTAATCTAACTAAAAGCACACCTAACACAATTTGCTACCATGTGCTAGAATTTAAATATATTTAGTGCTTTGATTCTAGTCATCAAGTATAATCAATTGTTCATCACCTAATAAAAAGGGAAGCATTCAACTATTTGAGTAATCAATAGCAACATATTGCAATTTGGTACAATAAAGTGTATTGAATTTACATACTTGGGTGCTCACTTGTTGCTTTTTATCTTGTTCAATTTTTAGAGATTGATCTAGATTGAAGATCCTTGTGACAACAATAATCCTTTAATGTATTTTTGAGTACCACCTAGTCCCCAAGTATATAGAAAAAATAAATAAAAGATTCCATACCATGTGAAGTTGCAAATGAGAAAACCATTGGTTGCTAACATAATCCAAAGATGAAGTAGAAATTTGTAACCACAAATTCATTTCAAACCTTCGAGCTTGTCCTCTAACAAAAGGTAGATATAATGTAGACTTTCACATAGTTCATAGATAAACACATTTTGTAAGTGTAACATCATATGCATTCTAGAATTTCATTCATTTGATTTTCATTCTTTAATTATCAAACTAAGTATCATCTTACCATTTTTTAATTTCTAAAATACATTATCTAATTTACTATTGTAAACTACCAACTCTCTACATTCAATTAATCTAAACTAATTTTACTATTTAATTACATTGACTTAATTAATCTAGAAAACATTTTTGTTTTTCTCCTTATTGAAGAATAATTACAATAAAGCTCCTATGAAGAGAACTAAAGTAAAACGAAAAGAGAAATGATAAACAAAGATCTGTTTAAAGTCAATACTCAATGTAGATCTTTGATTTGGGTGGGATTTGACATCAGTAATCTTATGATATTATTATCAGGATTCAACTGTGTAGATATACTAGTCAAACTCATAAGGCACAACACTTGCTGAAAGTTTTGCAAATGAGGTTGTGAGCTAAGTGGGCTTAACCTTGGAGAAAAACTCTACATATGGTTAAGTGTGCTTGAGCTGGAGTAGTACTAGGATGGGTGACCTCCCGGGAAGGCCTAGTGCTTCACCTCTGTGAGCATCACCTAGATGCAATGAGTGCTAAGTGGGCCATTCATTATCATGAGAGATGGGTTCTTGTGAACCACTACTCATGAAACATGGGTCAGTGAGTTTGACTTGTATAACTACATGGTTGAATCATGATAACAATATCATAATTTGACATGCTGTGGAAAATACCTCCTACTTATCAATTGATGAGCTAAAGGGGCTTTATAATGAATGGTTCATAAGGCACAACACTTGCTGAAGGTTTTGCAAATGGGGTTGAAAGCTAAGTGGGCTTAACCTTGGAGAAAAACTCTGTGGTTAAGCACACTTGAGCTGGAGTACTACTGGGATGGGTGACCTCCCGGGAGGGCTCAGTGCTTCACCTATGTGAGCATCACCTAGATGCAATAAGTGCTAAGTGGACCATTCATTATCATGAGTGATGGGTTCTTGTGAACCACTACTCATGAAACATGGGTCAATGAGTTTGACTTGTATAACTACACGGTTGAACCCTGATAACAATATCATAATTTGACACGCTGTGGATAATACCTTCTAATTATCAACTAAGACGCAAGAAATGGGTTTTATCCCTTTAAAATAGAAAGGGAATAAAATAAATGAAAATGTATTTCTGAACTCCACAGTACTTGCAAGTTTGGATTTGTGTATGTCTCTTGTTTAAAAGCAGAGCTGAAATTAGCACTCTTAGGAGTAACCAAAGGAAGGCTTGTTGAAACACGTTTATCATTGCATCAAAAGATTGTTCTGTTAAACATCTGATAGAAACGTCAGAGTTAAACATATCTACGGAAGACGATTAATCCATATTCCAAATCTATATTCCAAATCTGAAGGAAGATGCTGATACAATTATAGCGACTGTAAATAGCCACAAAATTTTGGAAAGTGGCATTCCATATTCCCCGGCACAGATGAGTCAGCTTTCTGTGGTTGCTCTCGTTGTACTGAATTTTCATTGTCAGGTTCTGTTCAAGTCTGACTGAGCGTGCGTTCCATCGTATTTCGATATGGGTTTTACTATCTTCTGATTTCCTGTTTAGTTCTACTGCTGTTATGTCAGTACACGTGTGAGCCTTTATCCATTGGACAATGCCATTATTCACTGAAATAATTTCTGTGGACCCTTGACGATTTATATCGAAAGTTTAGGTCGTTGCAAGATTTGCACAAACATTTTAATGCACATCTTATCCGCACCAGTTAATTGAGCCATTTGAGTAAACAGCAATTGGTATTTGAGCCATGATGTTAGACGCCTCGCCAAGAATTTGTACTTGCAATCGGTGGCACTTTTTCCACCGCATTGAAAGAATAAAAGACCAAATTTGTGTAAGGGCCCCATTCCAGCTTGCAATCGACTCAGCATTGCTAAAAACAATTGAATGATGGGTCTGAATCATTTGCGTCACGCCCTACTCTTTTGAACATTTCAATGTGTCTTAGTCCGAGTTAGGTCCGCTGCTACGACTACAGTAAAATGCGCAAAGAATGGACTGCACAGCATGCTCTGCTTATAATGTTATATTCACATTTTCAACTAAAGATTGCTCTGAAAGTTAATTAAAACAAAAATCAGATTTCCTTGGAATACTTTCTTACAACACAGTAACTTTGCAAAGTCAGACATTGAATGTTTTTTAAATGAATACAAAAAAATTCCTATAGAAGACATTGACCGAATGGAAAAGATTACCTAACCGCCAACGGCTAACAAGCAACAGCTTTTAAATTGTTATTTAACATTTGAGGGCAAATTTAGAGAAAAGTCGGAAATGACTATTACATTAATGAATCTATCTCTTAGCATTTATTGTATTTAGGTGATATTTAAAAGGGTAAAGTATCATGATTTTTTGTGAGGTCATCCATCTCATTACTATTTCAATTCAAGTATACTTAATCATGGGATTTTTGTCAAGATAAAAGTTCAAATGGAGTGATAATTTAAGTGGGTTTAAAATTAGGACAACTCTGTGACTAAATGTATTTGAGTTGGAGTAATGCTAGGATTGGTGACCTCCTAAGATGCCTTGATGCTTCACCCTTGAGAGCATCACCTAGATATAATGAGTGCTAAGTGGACCATCCATTCATATGAGAGAATGATTCATGTAAATCACTACTCATCAAAGATGGTTTCATGTGAACAACCACTCATGAAATATGAGTCAATGAGTTTAACTCAAAAAATGCACAATCAAATCCTAATACAAATAGTACAATTTGACACATTATAAGAAAGACCTCCTACTTGTCAATATTATTTAAATACTTTTTTATATATTTTAATGTTTTACCACTCACCTTTCAGTGAAATCTTTAGAATTTGATGATATCACACCTATAGTTATAAATAATTTAAGAAAATTGTGGATTTGTCATCCCTAACAACATATAGTTTAGTTGAAATAATATTATATTTTAAATATTGCGATCTTTGTTTATAGTTGCATTAAATTTTATTACAAGTATAGTGAATAATTATAAATTACTATTTATAGTTAGAATTTGCAATACAATATAAACATTTTAAGAGTTATAAAACATAGCTTTTTACTTATTTGAGTAATATATAAATTTTTCATTTTTGTTTAACTGATCCATATTTGTTACTTGGTAGACTATGCTACTAGAACTATAATGATATCTTCTAACTTTCAGAAGGTTCAAATAGATAGGTACTTTGATGTATTAAATCTTAAATGTTTATGAAGATTCAATACACTGTGCAAGATTACATATCAATATAAATATTTAATTATTGGCAAGTTTCATAGTGCAATGCATATATATTTATTTATGCTCTATTTATTATTATTATGGGATTAATGTCTATAACCCTATTTATTTGATTCATAATTGAACAATATTTTTCCTCTAATTTTCAATGATTTTTATAAAATAAAAGATGTTAAATATTATAGAAAATATCAATTTTACATCAATGCATAATGTCACGATGTTTGTTAGAAGAAATATTAGGCCCATTGACCAATGGTATCTTTAATTAAAGATATCAAGTTTCCACAATTCATAATATTAATTTCTTTAATTTTTGGATTCAATTGTGTAATAATTTTTGCATCAACGCTTCAAATCACACTCCATGATCCATCATCAGGATGAAAAACAATGAACTAAAATAAAAATGGATAGTTGTAGACCAAGACTATCTTAAATAGACCAAAGGAAGAAGGGGAAGAAGGATGTAAGAGCTCGTCAAGGAAGACAAGACAAATAAAATTAAAAAATAACTCTATACCTACTCCCAAACTTACAAACTAACCAAAAAATAGTTACAAGATGAAATAAAACAAATACCAACAATATCATAAGAACACCAAAATCAACCAAAGGAAAATAGGTAAATAAACACAAAACAATGCAAATATAAAAGAAAAACTAAGAACATAAGAAAAACAAAAACATAAGAAACCTATTTACATACTTCCAAAAATGTATAAAAACATACAAAATCAAACAATAGAATACCTAAGACAACAAAAGCAATTGAACATCAAAGAACCTATGCCAAATTACAAAATTAAACAACTACCTACAAAATCAAAAATCAATAAAGAACAAACAAAACCAAAAGAAACCAAACAAAAAAGATAAACTAAGGAAATACAAAAGAGCACAAAAACAACCAAATACAAACATCCAAACAAGAAACCTATACAAGAACCTACATATAAAATTAAAGAAATTAAATATAAGAACAACCAAATAAACAAACAAAAATTAAATTAAATATAATAAATACAATAAAGTGGATTTAAGAAATACAAAAGAGCACTAAAACAACCATATATAAACATCCAAACAAAAAACCTACACAAGAACCTATATATAGAATTAAATAAATTAAATATAAGAACAACCAAAAAATAAACATTAATGAAAATAAATATAAGAACAACCAAAACCAACATAAACAACTACAAATATACTAACACAAAAAAACATTAATAAACAAAAGAAACAACTAACAAAAAAAAAACAATTAAAACCACAAACATATAAACATAAAGACCAATACAAAGACAAAAACACTGACATTAAATGAACAAAGAAATTGAACATCAAATAACCTATACAAAATTAAACAACTACCTACAAAACTGAAAATCTAGAAGAAACAACCAAAAGCAAAAGAGACCAAACAAAAAACCACAAACCAAGGAAATACAAAAAGCACAAAAACAACCAAAACAATCATCCAAACAAGAAACCTATATATAAAATTAAAGAAAATAAATATAAGAACAACAAAAAAAACCAATGGTATTCTATTGAAAAATGTTTGAATGCACTATATTAATTAGGGGATAATATATGTTGATTCTCATTATTTTAATAGCATTATATTGTGTTCATATATGCATAATAAATAGATAAATCTATATAATTCATAGAACTCTTATATTATATCATATAATATAAATTTTCATATTTTACATATTCCTCTTATTCACTAACTTACCGATTGTTATCTATGCTAATTTAATTTATTGCATAGATATATATCTTGCTTAGGAAATGGTGTTCAAATATATTCCTTCTTAACTTTGTACTTGTGTGGTCTAACATTGACTATTTATATCTCCTATTGCTATCAATTATCAATGAGATATGTTCTATGATAGTTTACCAAAATTTCTTTAAGGTATATGAACCTACCAAAATTATCCTCAAACTTGAAACCTTGTTCTACCCTCAAGATAATTAAGGTATACAATTTATTTTATTATCATCCTTTGGCATAAAGTTTATATATATTCCCATTAAAACAAATTTAGAGTTCACCACTTAGTGGTTATTTAACTTGTCATCTATGGGTGATCCCAAAATAGTGGTTTACGCTTTCTAAGAGATCTTGATTTTTGCTAAAATCACATATTTTTAGAAAATATAATGATTTAAGCCCTGAAAAGTTCCATTTAAAGGATTTCGATTGAAGAGGGTTTGATCAAACCACCTTAGATCAAACCCCCTTGGATAAAACCTTACTAGTTTTTGTTAGGAATAAGATGCCATTTAATTGCAATCCAAAACATTATTTCATGTATCTCCTAATTCCTTGGAAAGTGTTCCCAGGTGAAGCCACACTAGTGGTTTACAATTTGATGGACGAAGGAAAATTGAGAAAAAATGACCCCATGGCAAAAAAAATGGTTTTAGGGGTTCGAATAAACCTACAAGTTCGATCGAACCAAAAAGCGGTTCGACCGAACTAGTGTTCGAGCGAACCCGTTAATTACTGGTCCCACATTTCCCACCCAAAACACAAAAGAAAAATACATATTGAAGGGGGTTCGAATGAACCTTGGTTCGCTCGAACCCCTGGGGGTTCGCTAGAACCCCCCTGGTTCTAGCAAACCCCCCTTTTCCTTAATTTTGAAATTGTTCACAAAAAACCTAATATTTTACGCTTCAAAGCTTAGGTTGAGGATGAAAATGGAGGAGTCTTCAAAAACCCAACTAGGATCAGGTAGTCCTCAGAAAGAGCTATCCAATGAATATAATTTTAATATGTATTTGTTTTTTTAGTTTTATTAAACATAGGTTTTTCATCAAAAATGAAGGTCTTTGTTTTGCACATGTGGAAAAATAGTAGATTATCAAAATAAAAATAAAAAATATGAGTGCACAATATATTAAAGTCCTTGATCCAACACAAAAAAAATAAAAAATTGTATATAGAAAAAAAGTTACGCATTATTCGGTCGCGCTATGTCTGAATTGTAATTGGTTTGACTTTGAAACTTGAGTAAAGAAAAACTATTCAATTAAAAACGATCTAACCAAGTGGAAGCACTAGATATCAAAGTTACAAATCTAAATTCGAAAGAATTAGAATTTTATCCTTCATTGAAAAAAAGTTATGCATTATACGGTGTGCATCACTTTTTAAAAATGTTGTTTTCTGAAAAAAACTAATTTTCGTGGGAGATGGAAAAAGAAGTGCAATCTGATTCCAAAAATTTTGATTTTTTTTTTTAGAATCTACAGATAAAATGTGATGAGACTCTAGTTTGCATCATCTTCAAATTCCTCACGGTTTAGCTGCTATAGGTGCCCAAATGTGAAGATTTAGTTAAAAATAATAATTGAAGTGTCTAGTTTGGCCAAAAATTGTAAACCACTATTGTGGGATCACCCTCCCCAACACTAGGATTAGAAAGAGATTAATTTTGAATGAAAAAATCATGTTAATTGATATTTGTAATTAATTCTAAATGATAGGAGCATGTGACAACATCCAATATGAGTTCCTAAATAATAGGAGAACATGGGGCATCCACATGGAAGGTGGAACCCACCTTGAGTTAAGTAATCTGTTTGGAGAAAAAGATAACACTTCTGTAATGCATGTAAAGATCCTAGAAGTTAGGGATTGATGTTTACATGCATGAAGTTCAGTTCAGATCAGTTCAGTTCAGCTTAGTTTAGTTCAATTCAATTCAGTATCAGTTCAGTTTAGTTCAACTCAGTTTAGTTTAGTTCAGGTTAGTTACGGTTCAATTATCTTCAGTTAGTTTCAATTGAATGCTAGTTGACTTTGAAGTTAACTTGGAATGCATGACTAATGACTTGAATTGCATGACAGATAATAGATGACTACTTTCAGTTAACAGGGGATGATCATTCTTGCATGAATGGTGGAGAGATATGTTTCAGTTAACAGAGATTGACTTGGACCCACCTTAGGCACCCAAGTTGGCTTCTTGGAGTTAACACTTTTGCATGATAAGATATTTTAGAAGGCTGAGTTAAGTGGGCCCATTCTTGGGTGCCAACTTTGAGGATAGGCTTTGAAGATATCTTCAGAATAAAGGTTGAGTTATGACTTCAGTTTGGGACGCCCAAATGGATGAAGGAGTTGATTTGACATTTTTCTTCATGGTAGAACTCTACTTGCAAGAGATAGACATAGCTTTTGTTAGATAGGGATTGAGCTTTGTAATTGCAACTCTTTGGAGTTTACAAGGTTGATTATTTCCTATTTATCTCAAGCAAGTTGAAGAGAGTTTGTATCAGTTTTTATTGCAAGTTGTGAAGAAGATTTGTTGAAGGAAAAAGAAGCATCTCAAGCAAGGATTGAAATTATTGTAATATTATTCAGAGATTAAATAATACATTGATTCTTGGTGAAGTTTTTTCCCAAAAGGGCTTCTCCACGGTATATGTTGTGTATCTTCTAATACCCTGTATAATTCTTCTACAATCTTCTATATTCATTCTACAAATGGTAAAATAAATTATTAGATTAATTACCCACGAAGAATCTGTAACAAAGAATACATATTTAGATCAACAATCATAAACTTTTACAAAGTATTAAGCTACACAAACACCTCAATTTTCAACATTTGGCATCAGAGCTGAGGTTGGGTAGAGTTTGGGATGCCTTTCTCTTAAAAGATTAAAGTTTTTTGGCTACAGTGGGAGCTTTTATTATTTTTGTTATTGCTGATTTTGGAAAATAAATTTGTTACAATGAATTCTCATTTAGATATTGAAAGGTTCAATGGATCTAATTATGAAATGTGGAAACTAAAAATGGAGGATCTCCTTGAAGAGAGAGATCAATGGTTAGTTGTTAATAATGAGACAAAGTCACCTACAATGATGTTAGATGAGGATTGGGCTAAGCTTGATAAGAAGGCAAGAGGGACCATAAGATTATGTCTTGTTGATGTTGTTCTCTTGAATGTTTTAGAAGAAACTACTGCATATAGATTGTGGAAGAGAATAGGTGATATTTATCAAACTAAAAGTCTTACTAATAAGTTGCTTTGACATTGATCGTAGTAGTTATCTTTGTATTGGGTACATTAATCATTTGCTTGATTACTTCATGATAGTGCTATGTTGCATTTGGAGTTGACATGGATTGGTTGGATATAGTTCCTCATGGATACTTGGAGACATAGGTGAGGCTTAAGTTCTCTTATGGTTAGAGACATGTGTTGGAATGGTTACTAGCAAGAAAATATTTTTCAATAGAAAAGATTGAGGAGCCTACACCTTGGTTGAATGTAAGTTCAACACACTCGATGGTTTAACATGCCTCCAAAGAGGAAGTTTGGTTACAAAGACTTGGGAAAAGTATTGGTTTTTTATTGCAAGAAAAATTAAACTTGAATGTGATAGTCAACGTGCTATGTGTTTAGCCAAAAATCCTATGTATCATGCTCATACTAAGCATGTTGATGTTCAATATCATTTTGTGTGAGAAATGGTTGAGAGTGGGAAGGTATTAATTGAGAAAGTTGACACTTTAATTAATGTTGCAGATTATCTTATGAAACCAATTCCTACATATAAGTTCTCTTGGTTTTAATCATTTTCTTGGAGCTTCATGATTATGCAAGTTGCATTTGAAGTTGAAATGGATTGATTAGTTGCTGCAGGAAGGCCATTGGCCTTGATCCTTGTACTTGATTTATAATAATGATTGCTTTTTTAGAATAATTGTAATGTATAATGCCAAGTGGGAGAATGTTGGGAATATAATTCCATTTAATTGCAATCCTAAACATTATTTCATGTATCTCCTAATTCCTTGGAAAGTGTTCCCCAACACTAGGATTAGAAAGAGATTAAATTTGAATGAAATAGTCATGTTAATTGACATTTGTAATTAACTGTAAATGATAGGAGCATGTGAGGGCATCCAAGATGAGTTCCTAAATAATAGGAGCACATGGGGCACCCACATGGAAGGTGGAACCTACCTTGAGTTAAATTAAATGTTTGGAGAAAAAGATAACACTTTTGTAATGCATGTAAAGATCCTAGAAGTTAGGGATTGATGTTTAGATGCATGAAGTTCAATTTAGTTTAGTTCAAATTAGTTCAATTCAGTTCAGTTCAGTTCAGTTCAGTTTAGTTTAGTTTAGTTTAGTTCAGTTCAGTTTAGTTTGGTTTAGTTTAGTTTAGTTTAGTTTAGTTTAGTTTAGTTTAGTTCAGTTCAATTTAGTTTAGTTTAGTTTAGTTTAGTTTAGTTTAGTTATTTTTTAGTTATCTTTAGTTAGCTTCAATTGAATGCTAGTTGACTTCAGTTAACTTGGAATGCATGACTAATGACTTGAGTTGCATTACAAATAACAGGTGACTACTTTTAGTTAATAGGGGATGATCATTCTTGCATGAATGGTGGAGAGATATGTTTCAGTTAACATAGATTGACTTGGACCCACCTTGGGCACCCAAGTTGGCTTCTTGGAGTTAACACTTTAGCATGATAAGATATTTCAGAAGGCTAAGTTAAGTGGGCCCATTCTTAGGCACCAATTTTGAGGATAATCTTTGAAGATATCTTTGAAATAAAGGTTAAGTTATGACTTTAGTTTGGGATGCCGAAATGGATGGAGTTGATTTGTCATTATTCTTCACAATAGAACTCTACTTGCAAGAGATAGGTGTAGCTTTTGTGAGATAGGGATTGAGCTTTGCAATTGTAACTCTTTGGAGTTTACAAGGTTGATTATTGCCTATTTATCTCAAGCAAGTTGAAGACAGTTTGTAATAGTTTTTATTACAGGTTGTGAAGAAGATTTTTTGAATGATTCATCCATTCACATGAGGGAATGATTCATGTAAATCACTACTCATCAAAGATGGTTTCATGTGAACAATGACTCATGAAATATGAGTCAATAAGTTTGACTCAAAAACTACACAATCAAATCCTAATACAAATAGTACAATTTGACAAAGTATAAGAAAGACCTCCTACTTGCCAATATTATTTAAATAATTTTTTATATATTTTAATGTTTTACCACTCACCTTACGATGAAATCTTTAGAATTTGATGATATCACACCTATAATTATAAATACTTTAAGAAAACTGTGGATTTTTCATCCCATTTTAAAGTTAACAATATACATTTTAGTTGAAATAATAGTATATTTATAAATATTGCCGTCTTTGTTTATAGTTACATTAAATTTTATTACAAATATAGTGAATAATTATAAATCACTATCTATAGTTGGAATTTGCAATAAAATATAAACATTTTAAGAGTTATAAAACATAGCTTTTTACTTATTTGAATAATATATAAATTCTTCATTTTTGTTTAATTGATCCATATTTGTTATTTGGCAGACTATACTAATAGAACCATAATGATATCTTCTAACTTTGAGAAGACTCAAATAGGTAGGTACTTTGATGTATTAAATATTAAATGTTTATGAAGATTCAATACACTGAGCGAGATTACATATCAATATAAATATTTAATTATTGGCAAGCTTCATAGTGTAATGTATACATATTTATTTATGTTCTATTTATTATTATTATGGGATTAATATTTATAACCTTATTTATTTGATTCATAAATGAGCAATATTTTTCTTCTAATTTTCAATGATTTTTATAAAATAAAAGGAAATTAATATTATAGAAATTATCAATTTTACATCAATGCATAATGTCATGATGTGTGTTAAGAAGAAACATTAGGCCTATTGACCAATGGTATCTTTAATTAAAGATATAAAGTTTCCACAATTCATAATATCAATTTTCTTTGATTTATGGATTCATTTGCATAATAATTTTTGCATCAACATTTTGGATCACACTCCATGATCCATCATCAGGATGAAAAGCAATGCAATCAAAGAAAAATGGACAGTTGTAGACAAAGACTATCTAAAATAGACCAAAGGAAGAAGGGGAAGAAGGATGTAAGAGCTTGACAAGGAAGACAAGAAAAATAAAATTAAAAAATAAGTCTATACCTACTCCCAAACTTACAAACTAACCAAAAAATAGTTACAAGCTTAAATAAAACAAATACCAACAATATCATAAGAACACCAAAATCAACCAAACGAAAATAGGAAAATAAACACAAAACAATGCAAATATAAAATAAAACTAGGAACATAAGAAAAACAAAAACATAAGAAACCTAAACATACTTCCAAAAATGTACAAAAACATACAAAATCAAACAAAAGAATACCTAATACAACAAAAGCAATTGAACATCAAAGGACCTATGCAAAATTGCAAAATTAAGCAACTACCTTCAAAATCAAAAATCAAGAAAGAACAAACAAAACCAAAAGAAACCAAACAAAAAACATAAACAAAAGGAAATACAAAAAAGCACAAAAACAACCAAATAGAAACATCCTAGAAACAAGAAACCTATACAAGAACCTATATATAAAATTAAAGAAATTAAATATAAGAACAACCAAACAAACAAAAAAAATTGAAATTAAATATAATAAATACAATAAATTGGTATTAAGAAATACAAAAGAACACTAAAACAACCAAATACAAACATCCAAATAAAAAACCTACACAAGAACTTATATATAAAATTAAATAAATTAAATATAAGAACAACCAAAAAACAAACATTAATGAAAATAAATATAAGAACAACCAAAACCAACATAAGCTACTACAAATATACTAATACAAACAAAAACATTAATAAACAATAGAAACAACTAACAAAATATATATTTTTTAAAATCAACAATTAAAACCACAAACATATAAACATAAAGACCAATACAAAGACAAAAACACTGACATTAAACGAACAAAGAAATTGAATATCGAAGAACCTATACAAAATTAAACAACTATCTAAAAAACCAAAAATCTAGAAGAAACAACCAAAACCAAAAGAAACCAAACAAAAGAACACAAACCAAGGAAATATAAAAGAACACAAAAACAACCATCCAAACAAGAAATCTATACAAGAACCTATATATAAAATTAAAGAAAATAAATACAAGAAGAAAAAAAACCAATGGTATCCTGATAAGTAGGAGTATTTTTCCTATTGAAAAATGTTTGAATGCACTATATTAATTAAGGGATAATATTTGTTGATTCTCATAATTTCAATAGCATTATATTGTGTTCATATATGCATAATAAATAGATAAATCTATACAGTATAGTTCATTGAACTGTTATATTATATCATATAATATAATTTTTTGTATTTTACATATTCCTCTAACTTACTGGTATCCTATTGAAAAACCAATGGTATCCTATTGAAAAATGTTTGAATGCACTATATTAATTAAGGGTTAATATTTGTTGATTCTCATAATTTTAATAGCATTATATTGTGTTCATATATGCATAATAAATAGATAAATCTATACAGTATAGTTCATTGAACTGTTATATTATATCATATAATATAATTTTTTGTATTTTACATATTCCTCTAACTTCTTGATTGTTATCTATCGAATTTAATTTATTGCATAGATATATATGCTGCTTAGGAAATGGTGTTCAAATATATCCCTTCTTAACTTTGTACTTGTGTGGTATAACATTAATTATTTATATCGTCTATTGCTATCAATTATCAATGAGATAAGTTCTATGATGGTTTACAAAAATTCCTTAAGGCATATGAACCTACCAAACCTATCCTCAAACTTTAAACCTTGTTCTACCCTCAAGATAATTAAGGTATACAATTTATTTGATTATCAGCCTTTGGCATAAAGTTTCTATATATCCCCATCACAACAACTTTATAGTTCACCACTTAATTGGTTATTTAATTTGGCATCTATATTTTTCAAGATGTAATTGAATTCA